>OX235263.1:71737288-72337288 GCA_944472135.2 Trichobilharzia regenti
GATGCAGAGACTGATGGGTCCTCCCTATGTACTTGTCTCCACACATACATGTAAATTGATAAACACAGTGGGATGTGACACTATCGCACGGATAATGTGAGGGTTTACAGGAGAGCATAGTTCTCGTTTTCTCTATGAAGATAAGTTTAGCTGCATAATAGGTTCTATTAATTGCGGCCTTAAGTTTTTGTCTAGTGGCTAGACTTTGTTGATCACCTCTGAGCGGCAAGGATATGTAAACATCCCTTTTGGGAGCTGATTGGATTAGTAAAGCTCTATGGTTGACACTTCCGTAACGTTTAATAAATATCAGTGGGTAATTTTTATCTAACAGTATTTGAGTGAGGTGTTGTCTTTCTTCTTCAATTGTATCGGCAGTACATATACGGTGAATGTGCCCAACGCCTTTTATACTGTATTGGACAGAAACTATGATAATTTAGATACTGTCCAGTTCATGTTGACTTTCTGTAGACAGATCGTTTTATTGACCCATCTTCTCAGCGGGTTATGAGTACATTTAAAAATGGCAGGCATCCATTATTCCCCTTAACATAAGTTAGCGACATACTGTTTTGTGCTCTGTTGATCTGGTTCAGGATTTCTATGGCGTCTGTCGGTTTATCAAAAATAACTATTATGCCATCTACATATCTTTTATCGAAATAAACTTTTCCAATTTCTTTCTCCGCCATGTTCTCAACATGCGACATGTAAATATCAGCTAACAATGGACCTAGGGGGCTTCCCATAGCGACACCGTCGATCTGGCGATAATGCTCGCCCTCGAATGTAAACTTAACATTGTTAGTACAAAGAAGCAGTAACTCTTTTAAGTAAGATGTGGATACTGGTAATAGGAAATCGTTGTCAGAAATGAAGTCACATAAAATGTCAACCGTCTGTAAAAGAGGTACATTTGTACACAATCTGACCTGTATTGTAATTATTCATGCCTTCTATAAAAACTGTGTATGACAAGTACGTGTGTGATCAGAATGTCCGAAATGTGTTGCACAAATACATCACACACGTTTCAGATAAGCTACGTCTTCTCTTATTGTGTTGTCGGAATTCATTAAGGGAACTAATGGCTTTAAAGAAGACAGGAATACGTTGAACCAATAGGAAAACTCCAGAGGATCTGAATCTCACGGATGTTACAGAAACTCAAAAATCAACGAGTAGACAGAAGAGGCTGTGGGTGGCGAAGACAGACAGTACTTCAAGTGGACACAAAGGTGATGAAGATACCTGATAACCAACAACAATAATAACAACAAGTCACCATCGACAGGAAAAATCTGTAGGACATCACTACTTTCACTTGTCTGAGCAGTCAGTACAAGCAGCACAGATTAGAATGTCAAAGGCTGGATCAGACAAACTTTCATTTATCTGAAATCAGTTTGCTTATCCATCTACTGTACTCAGCATAAACAACAAGATCCGATTTTTTTATTACTAATAACAAGTAGATAAACTGAACTTAACGAGTTAGGAATCGACTTGTTACCAGGGTATAGTCTTATGGACTTGGAATATGTAGATGACATAGTCCTGTTAGGGGAGGATGCTGACATAATGCAGCCATCCTCGTATGTTTGGCATGCAATTCGCCCCTGTAAAATGTAAGATGCTGCTACAGGACTGGACTACGTCAACTCCTAGCTTAGTGATACGGAGTGAAGTGATAGAACATGTTGACCACTTCACCTATTTGAGAAGTTGTATCAGCGCCAACAGACTGATTGGCGACGAAATCTCAGCATGGATCCAAAAGGTCAAGCTGCTTTCGCTAACTTACATCATCTCTGGCGTAGGCGTGACATCCGGTTATCAACCAAGGGACGTGTGTACTGCTCAGCAATTCGCTCCGTCCTTCTTTATGGCTCTGAAACATGGCCAATACGAGTTGAAGACATGAAAAGATTGACTGCTTTCGACCATAGATGTCTGCGATCTCTTTCTCACGTTAGGTGGTATAATAAGGTTAGTAATGTTGACGTTAGGCGTAGAGTGTTGGGAAAAGAGGGAAAATCAACCGACGAGGCTATAAAGTTACATAGATTGAGATGGCTAGGTCGCGTGCCGCACATACCTAACCATCGCCTCCCCCGACGGGCATTACTAGCTGATATAGGTGTAGGTTGGAAAAGAGTAAGTGGTGGCCAAACAAAAACATGGCATCAGTCCATGAAATCCTTGACAGTTAAACTGAGTTAGGTAGGGAGATAGAGACTTCCGGGTTGGGGCCCTTGGGACTCTAAGAATCAATGGCTGGAGACAATAGGTGACATGGCTCAAAATCGTTGTCAATGGCCAGCGCAGATGTATTCAGTCCCTGTGATCTTTCATATTCCTTTCTACCATTCCCCATTATGTTTCACTCTTATACCTGTCAAACTCTATTGGTTCTCTTCACTCATCTTCTTGTCTGCCTTTGTGTGCTATTTGGAAGGTGGCAACTGGAACTGCTGCACTTCGGTGCCTAGTTCTATGTTGAATCCAGACAGAGAGACAGACAGAATATCAAGTAGTTGTTGGTTATCTTTGGTTCAGAAGTTTGACGCGTCAAGAGAAGCGTTTCCAACAATGCGCTGCAGACTTTTATGACACAACTGCCTTCTCTCCACATTAAATAAAGATTATATGGTTGGTTGGTTAGAAAGTATCTCAGCAACAAAGAACTCTAGGAATGAACCAAACAAGAATCTATTGTTCAGCAGATATGGAAATATAGATTGGACACACACACTGAGGAGACCGTTTAGTACCATCGCATTTACTAGGCCCTCGGGTGGATTCCGAATGGGGAAAAATACGAGTTGAGCTTCCGAGGGTGACATGGAGAAGGTGGTGTGAGGAGGAGATAGGACAGCTAAAAGGGGGACTTCAGAGAACAGGATGAAACGGGGGTGTTCTGTTGTGAACCCCTATGTTCTTCAAACACCATCAAATATTATGCAATAAAGTACGCTGAGAAATTCTGTACCGTGTGTAAGTATACTATCCAAAATACAGCTACTATTATTATTTTCACGAGTTGATCACCGATTGATTTTAGTTAGTGAACCATTGAAAACTAGCACTGGAGTACTGCACAGCTGTTCCTTCCATCCGAATTTCGGAATCATCGGTAGTACGCATCCACTGCCAGGGGTCGAACCCGGGACCTTCCTGTCACAAGGCAAGCTGGCTCGTATACCATTCAGCCACTGGGACCAGATTCAGTGACCAGCCCATGAATTCTAACTTCTATCAATTCGTGATTTAGCGCTACTGGCACCAACCAATTTCATCGGTGGGACATCCATCCTCTGATACTCACCAAATGACTTGCTACAGGATGGAGTTTCCTGGAGTTCTTCTAGTGAGAGAGATGTCGTGATCAGTGAAGGTGCATCCAGTCGGGAGTAAGGATGAATGTCCCACCGATAACACATTGCTTGGTGGTCGCACTAAAAGAGATCACGAATTGGTAGAAGTTAAAATTCATGAGCTAGTCCCAGGGGCTGAATGGTATACGAGTCAGCTTGCCTTGTAACCGGAAGGTCCTGGGTTCTAACCCTGGCAGTTGGTGCGCACTGCCGATGATTCCGAAACTAGGATGGAAGGAACAGCTGTCCAGTACTCCCTGTGGCTGGTTTTCAATGGTTCACTAAGTGATATCAATCCGTGATCAACTCGTAATAGCAAATACAATCCTTACAAACCAACGATAGAAAATTATTATTATTATTATTAAAAAACGCCACCTAGTGTATACCTGTCTACAATGAGAGTAACATTTATAATGTGACTAATACTTCTGGTAATAATAATAATAATAATCACGTGTATAAATCTTTGTGCGATAATGTGCGTAGCTGGAATTTAGCTTTTAATAATGATAATAATAATAATAATAGTAATTTGCTTTATTCCAGAAACAGTACTAGTGGTACAGTGTGGAATTTTCAGCACATATCTACAATATTGCATCTAATTTCATGAAACATTTATAAGGAGTATTACAAAAAAAATATTAAAAAACAACAACAACAAAAACCAAAAGAAACACAAAAATAACAAAAAAATGCAAATTGAAATACCAAGTAGAAAGAAAGATAAACACCAATAACGAATAATATTTCAGTATTCGGTGGTGGGAGTTATGATATGTGTATGCGTGGTGAACAGTAACAGCTATAATCATACAAGAAGTTATGAAATGTAATTAAGAATGTTTATAGCCAAGATGATCAGTTAATTTGATTGAACTACACTAAACAATCATAAAATAAACATTTCAGGGTTTTTATTTCTATTGTCAGCACTAATGCAGTGTTTGTTGTGATAGTGTGAGTAATCCTGCATAATACAAAAAAATTTAAAATGGTGATAATGGCGTCCACAACCAAGATTGTCAGTTTTAATATTTCGTGGAAAATACCCATATGGACATTGGAAAGAAGAGAACACGAAGTTCAGGAAAGATATCTTTTCGCCGATTTCCGAACAAAGAAAACAATCATAAAACTAATATTACATGAAGGTTATTGGCAGGACAATTTTGTAATACTCATAGTGCTAATATAGTCGGACCCAGTAGATACACAAATGAAGAAATAGAATAAAGAATAAAAAGTAAGCCAATGTTAATCATTTTAGGTAGCTTAGTATGTTTAAGAAGGTTGTTCACTATATAATACAAATAAGAGAGAATAAGGGAGAAATGAAAGGACCAAAATTATGCTACTAACAACATAATTTTTATTTATTTTTATTTTATATTTTATTTCGTTTCAAACTAATTAGGATCTTTCTTTTTTTTCACCATTATATGATTTATTTCAGTTGAATGCTTGTTCCTATTTAAAGCATTCTCCTAAAGCCTTATTTTCAAGTGGTCAATGTCATGGTGATATGAATGAATTCCCACCGTATAAAGTTACCGACAGCATGTGTACACCATCGAAAGAAATAATTCTCCAAACAATACTCTATGCAGTTGGTTTAGTGAAAGCACAAAGTGTATATATAGCCACTGATAATAATCCTATGGTGTCAATAATTCGTCAACATCTAAGGAATACAACAGTAAGTTGAAATGGTTGTAATTTCCAATCGATTTTATATATATATTTTTTAATTACAGCTTGATTCCACACTGTATTTTTGGTACAAGTATGAAATTTTCAGCATGGATATCGGTAGCCTAGATTTTTCAGGCCGACCATAGATACCTGGACCCGAATCGATGGCTCATGAATTCTAACTTCTGCCAATTCACAACATAGCGCGACCCCTATCGCTATGTCGTGAATTGGCAGAAGTTAGAAATCATGGGCTAGCCATTAGATTGGATATCAGTGGCTTATTGGTATACGAGCTCGCTAGCGTTGTAGCCAGAAGGTCCTGGGTTCGAACCCTCTTGGTGGGTGCGCTTCAACTACAGGCGGAACTGACGAAGATATCAAAGCAGCGTGAATCGGAAAAGCAAGACAAGCTTTCATTACTCACGTCAAGTCTGTGTGGAGGTCAACAAGATTGACTGAGCATGAAAAATAAGATCCGGATTTTCAGCTCTAATGTGAAGTCAGTCAGTGCTACTTACTGTACGGATCAGAGACTTGGCCAGCGCGTCATAAAGAGCATCATCTCGAACAAAGAAAATTTCATTAACAGCTGTCTTCGCTCAATAATATTCAAGATCAGATGGCCGACCAGAAAAGATCAGCCACAGGAAGGGATCTCTGGGAATGAGCGAACCAACTCAGCAGGAAGCGATTGTGAAACAAATAGGCAGTAAGAAATGGAGATGGATTGGCTGGCCATACTCTGAGGAAACAAGCCATCAAGTGACATCACTAGACAAGCCATCGCTCGAGTGGAACCTGGCCGGAAGGGAAGCAGCGAGTTGGTCGTCAGTGCAAGGGTGAGGTGACTTGGAGGAGGTGATGTGAAGAGGAGATGAAAGCGTGTGAGCGGACTTGGAGCGGAATGATAAAGTTGGCAGAAAATCGAAGGCAATGGAGACTTGGGTGGCTGAAGCCCTATGTTCCTCTAGGAATTAAAGGATATAATAATAATAATGTTGAGAATCACATTTTTTTAATTAGACAGATAATTGATTCGTGCATTATAGACGGAGTAGCACATCTCACCATCTCAGTGTGTATTTTTCAGTTAATTTGTTCGTATGGAGCAAAGTATATCGATCATATACAGCATCAAAACTGTAAGCGTATTTTGGAAATACTGTCCAACTTGGTTTGGGTAAATGACAGAAGAAGACTACCACTGAGTATCTTATCATCTTTGGGCATAGGGAACTTCTACTGGTGACTAGTTTACACAGTGATCTCCAGAGATACCCCAATATCTCCCAAGAAGACTTTGAATACACCATTGATATCTACTAACTTCTTATTATTTATTCTATTACTAATTCGTATCATCCTGGAGAGAATAAAGGATGCACTGGATACAAAACTCCACCAGCCGACCGGAACAAGCTGGCTGGATTCAGGAAAGGCAAATCACGTGCTGGTCGAATTCCAAATCTATGCATCGTCATCGAACAAAGCATTGAATGGAAGTCAAATCTCTAGCTCAACAGCTTCATCGAGTTTGTAAAGGCCTTCGACAGACGACAGCGTTGATTGAGAAGTAATTTGGAAACTAATTCAACACTATAGAGTGGAGTGCCGCATTCCCTATCAACCTCATCCAACAGCTGTCTACATGACAATGCCACGTGCCAGGTGATCCGCAAAAGAAAACTCAGCTAAGCGTTCGAAGTGAAGACGACAGGAGTAAGACAAGCTGGCTACCTGCCTGTTATCACTTACAATGATATTCTTAATTGTGGTGAACTGGATAATGCATCAGACTCTGTGTGTGTGTGTGCGTGTGTGTGTGTGGAAAGAAGAGACAGGAATACGCTGGACCACCGACGAGAAGACTCTAGAAGATCTGGATTTAGCAAATGATGTACGTCTAGTGTCACGAACTCGGAGACTTGCAGTCAGGCGAAAATCAACAAGCTGGTTGAAGAGGCTGGCAGGCAGGTTAACGGAGGTGATGAAGATATCCAACGAACCGCAATAACAACAACAAGCAGCACCAGTAACTATCAACGGGAGACATTTAACAGAGGTTACTTCCTTCACTTATCTAGGAAGCATGATTTCAACCACAGGCTGTCGAAACGGATGAAGATGTCAATACCAGCCAGCCAGCCAGCCAACCAGAATGAGAATGGCGAGATACTCCTTCATCATGCTGAAACCAGTTTAGAAATCTGCACTGCACTACACTCAGCCAGCGTCAACAACAAGATTTGAATTTTCAGCACCAATGTCGAGTCAGTCATTTCTTCTATGCGGGTCACAAACTTGCATAACGTGAGACGAAAAGGATTGTCAACAGCTGCCTCCTCCGCCCGCTGGCCAACTGGCCGGCCAGAAAAGAATTAGCAACAAGAAACTCTGTCTGGGAACAAATCAGCCAAGATCTGATTGCTCAAAAAATATGCTGAAGAAAATGGGGATGGATCAGGCATACATTGAGTGAGGAGGCCTTGCGAATGACAGCGCACCTTCAAGTTCTAGAGTGGAAACCCAATGGGTGCTCAGTGCGACGTTGACAAGGAAGAGATTGTATGGCGAGGAGGAGGAGATGGGCAACTTTGGGCAATCTTGAATCAAAATGAAGAGGATGGCAGAGAATAGAACAAAGTGCAGATGTGTTGTTGAAGCCATAGGTTCCACTCGAAACCCAAGAGAACAGTAATTATTATTATTATTATTATTATTATTATTATTATTATTATTATACCCTTTAATTCCTAGAGGAACATAGGGCTTCAGCCACCCAAGTCTCCATAGCCTTCGATTTTCTGCCAACTTTATCATTCCGCTCCAAGTCCGCTCACACGCTTTCATCTCCTCTTCACATCACCTCCTCCAAGTCACCCCACCCTTGCACTGACGACCAACTCGCTGCTTCCCTTCCGGCCAGGTTCCACTCGAGCGATGGCTTGTCTAGTGATGTCACTTGATGGCCAGCCAATCCATCTCCATTTCTTCCTGCCTATTTGTTTCACAATCGCTTCCTGCTGAGTTGGTTCGCTCATTCCCAGAGATCCCTTCCTGTGGCTGATCTTTTCTGGTTGGCCATCTGATCTTGAATATTATTGAGCGAAGACAGCTGTTAATGAAATTTTCTTTGTTCGAGATGATGCTCTTTATGACGCGCTGGCCAAGTCTCTGATCCGTACAGTAAGTAGCACTGACTGACTTCACATTAGAGCTGAAAATCCGGATCTTATTTTTCATGCTCAGTCAATCTTGTTGACCTCCACACAGACTTGACGTGAGTAATGAAAGCTTGTCTTGCTTTTCCGATCCACGCTGCTTTGATATCCGCGTCAGTTCCGTCGGCCTGTAGTTGAAACGATGCTTCCCAGGTAGGTGGGTAGGTGGGTAAATGGGGTTGTTTCTTTCAGGTTCCTCCCATTTATGCTGGCTGATTGTTGTCTGTCTTTGTTGTTGCTGTTGGTGTTGGCCAGGAATCTTCATCCCCTGCCTCTCTTTTTTCTATGTTCACCTGGAGTGTAGGCCTATCTTTGATGCTTCTTCTGCCAACTTGTTGCTTTTCACTTGCATATCTTCCAGTTTGTGGGTAATCAGACATATATCTTCATCGGCAAAGTCCAGATCCTCCAAGTCTCTTTTTGTGTGAGTCCATTTTATGCCTGTTTCCTTATAGCCCGTTGTCTTTCGGTTGCATTATCCAATCTACTGCAATCAGGAAAATCACTGGCGATAGTAGACAACCTTGCCTCACTCCCGTCCTGACTTCGAAGGATTCCGTAAATTTTTCGATGTAGATTACTTGGAATAGTCATAATGGTAATTATTATTATTTATTCATAATAATAATAATTGTATTATTCTATGAGTATTTTAAATACCCACATGATTAACACTTTCTTCTTCTTCTTATCTTTTAACAATTTGAATTCAAATCACCAACACCACCACCACCAACAACAACAATCAATCAACAGGTAGAAAAAGTTGTATGGAAACCTGATTCAGCGCCTGAAGAAGATATGGCATTATTAGGCCGATGTGATTTAACCATATTAAATTGCATATCCACTTATTCAGCTGCTATAAAACGTGAACGAGATGTCAGGCGCTTGCCTAGTATGTTTTTTGGTTTAAATAATGAAGATCAAAGAGGTTTAGAAGTGCTGTGTACAAACCGTGAAAGCGCACACAATTGGTGGTTGAAATTTTATCGAAAATAATTCGAGTTGAATTTCTATGCTTAATGAGATTGGCTTATTCTCTCCTTGATCTCAATATTATTATTATTATTATTATCACCATATTTCTTTCAATAAATTTATATATGCATTATGTGTGTGTGTGTAAAATTTCTAATAAATGTACATTTTTAATGATTACTGGTGTCTCCTTTTCAAAAACATCTTAATTTTATTCATGTGTTCACTTGACAATATGACAGCATATCAATAACATTCTCTATTGTTGGTATTTGAAAAGCAACAAGCTGGCGACGGAAGAAGAAGCATCAAAGATAGGCCTACACTCCAGGTGACACATAGAAAAAAGAGAGGCAGGGGATGAAGATTCCTGGCCAACACCAACAGCAACAACAAAGACAGACAACAATCAGCCAGCATAAATGGGAGGAACCTGAAAGAAACAACCCCATTTACCCACCTACCCACCTACCTGGGAAGCATCGTTTCAACTACAGGCCGACGGAACTGACGCGGATATCAAAGCAGCGTGGATCGGAAAAGCAAGACAAGCTTTCATTACTCACGTCAAGTCTGTGTGGAGGTCAACAAGATTGACTGAGCACGAAAAATAAGATCCGGATTTTCAGCTCTAATGTGAAGTCAGTCAGTGCTACTTACTGTACGGATCAGAGACTTGGCCAGCGCGTCATAGAGAGCATCATCTCGAACAAAAAAAATTTCATTAACAGCTGTCTTCGCTCAATAATACTCAAGATCAGATGGCCGACCAGAAAAGATCAGCCACAGAAAGGGATCTCTGGGAATGAGCGAACCAACTCAGCAGGAACCGATTGTGAAACAAATAGGCAGTAAGAAATGGAGATGGATTAGCTGGCCATACTCTGAGGAAACAAGCCATCAAGTGACATCACTAGACAAGCCATTGCTCGAGTGGAACCTGGCCGAAAGGGAAGCGGCGAGTTGGTCGTCAGTGCAAGGGTGGGGTGACTTGGAGGAGGTGATGTGAAGAGGAGATGAAAGCATGTGGGCAGACTTGGAGTGGGGTGAAAAAGTTGGCAGAAAACTGAAGGCAATGGAGACTTGGGTGGCTGAAGCCCTATGTTCCTCTAGGAATTAAAGGATATAATAATAATAATAAACTCGTTGACTACAACAATGGAGGTTAGTACCCTAATGCTGAATAATGTTGAAAAGCTGTTGGCTGGTAAATTTTTTGGGAGAGGGAGGGCAGGGGGTGATTATTTACCACTTGTTGGCATTCACTTCACACAAGATCTTATTGGTCATGAATGTAACATGCACTAGTACACATAATCTTCGATATTCCATTGAAAATTGTCTAGTAAAAAATTTGTCTGAATAAGAAAGCTTCTTGAAAAGACTTAGAGGCTTGTAGAACCTAATCCTCTTAAGAGATGATACCAGTAGTCCATCCACCCGAACTCCTTCACAACGGTCATTCTAAACGGATTTCAAGTGTGATCAGGAGGAGCATGGAAACAAACTTAATATAACTAGTTTTATAACTAAAAAAAAATTAGGTGGATTTAATGAAGACTGAGGGAATAAGGATCAGACACACAGCGAACAAAAAATGCTCTCTCTTTTCCTTTTGAGCATTTTTTCGTTCGCCATCAGTCCTTATTCCCTCAGTCTTCATTAAATTCACCTGATTATTTTAGCTAAATGGCAATCAGAACCAACCTGTCACTAACCACTTTCGTAAAGTGTCTTGTACTACTGATATTCCGTAGTAAGTAAGTTAAATAAAAATCGAAAAATGATTTAGTTCATTCAAATGAACTGTCGTCAAGATTTGACGGAATAGTTCTAAAATATTTGAGCGCCGAGTGAGAAGTAGACATTTGTAAAAAATTATATTTGTAAAATCTCATCGAGATTGAAATGAGTAATTCCAACGTTTCGTTCAGAAATCTGGTCCGACTTTCTTCAGCGAAATTAATCGAAATTAACATAACCGAGGTTTATGTATAAAAGGAACACATCTTGTTTTTAAAAACTTTGTCCAATCATGAGTCATAAAACAAGTATAATAAACAAAATTGTACGAGTTGTGATCAAAATTTGACCTCGAACTTACAAATATTGGTCTACCTTTGTTAAGCACTTTAAACAAAGTGTGCATGCGTGTGTGGGTACACAGTTGTATAGCATTTCTTAACTTATCCATAAGAAGATATAGACAGTCAGGAATTTTGACCAAGTATTATTAATTAGTGATGCATATCCATTTTTTATTTATTAATCAGGATTTCCTATGCATCAGCTAACATCAAACCTTCATGTCTGTTCAAACTGTTAGTATCTAGAATTTTATGATTAGGCGTGCTTTCAAAATTATGGTGTTTAGGATTAGAGTTTAGTTGAAGCACCCTGTCAAACTTATTGCTTTGTCTTCTTTCTGAAGATTGAACTGCTTTATTCGATCTACTGGAGTTGTCAGGTGACTGAACAGCTACTGCAACAGAAAGCGTATCCTAAATCTGTGTTTAAAGTGTTTAACAAAGGTAGACCAATATTTGTAGGTCCGAGGTTAAATTTTGATCAGAGCTCATACAATTTTGTTTATTATACTTGTTGATACTTGTTTTATGACTCATACGATTGGATAAAGTTTTTAAAACAAGAGATGTTCATTTTATATATAAACCCTTGTTATGTTAATTTTGATTAATTTCGCTGAAGAAGTTCGGACCAGATTGCAGAACGAAACGTTGGAATTACTCATTTCAATCTCGCTGAGATTTTACAAATGTCTACTTCTCACTCAGCGCTCAAATATTTTAGAACTATCCTGTCAAATATTGACGATAGTTCATTTGGAGTGGGATGGGTGGTTAGAGAAAAATATAGTAAGCAACTTATGAAACTGTGTGACCAAATTAATATGATTATGAGTGGTAAATTGTGCTCGAAACGTTATCCAGTCATGAATACTGTATGACTCACTTTGTGTTATATCAGATAAACGTATCTCATATAAAACTATACTATAGTGCCCTAATTCTACTTTTACACTTTAACGTTTGCATAATTTCCGAATAAAAAGCGATTAATCTCAATGGGAAAGCAGTTGAATACTCGTCAATCACGCCTCGTGTGGCTCGGGGTTCGATTCCCAGCCACTGGATGCACTCCTTCACCTTGCTAAGCCAGTAATAAGACTAGTAAAGAGGGAAGGTTAGGTGTGAGGCTAGTAACCCCATCCCGTAAAAATAATCACCACTTACTGCTACAGAAACTTCAAGCCTCTAGTTTGAAGCCCTATTTTCCCCTGAGAACGTAGAGGAATAAAAAAATCTTAGATATTAATAATAATAATTTGCTTTATTCCAAAGCAGTAATTGTGATATAGTTTGGAATTCCCAGCATTTGATACAATATTCCATCTAATTTACTCAACAACAGTGAACACAAAATAATAATAATATCACTGGATATACATAACCATGCCTCCTTTATGGCTGTAAGCCAGACCTGGCCATTGAGAGTGGAAGACTGACTGCATTTGATCATAGGTGCCTACTTTCTATCTCCCGTGCGAAGTGGTATAATAAGGTGAGGAATATTAATGTTAGGCATAGATCGAATGCTAGGTAAGGAGGGGGGGGGAATCAATCGACGAGTCTGTGAAGCTACATCGACTGAGATGGTTAGGACATGTGTTACGCATGCATGCCTAGCCACCGCCTTCCTCGATAGTGGGCAATGTTAGCTGACATAAGGTCAGGCTGGAAAAGAGCTAGCGGCGGTCAAACCAAAACATGTCACCAGTCAATGAAATCTAAAACAGTTAGTTTAAGCCAGCCAGTCACGTAGGAAGGTGTAGACTTCCTGATTGGTTTGGGTCCTAGGGATGGTAAAAACCAACGGTTGGAAACAATTGGTGATATGGGTCAAATTGATCGTTCTAAATGGCTGGCGTAGTTAGATGCATCCACTCCTTGTGACTCATGATTTCCAATAAAACTACATTGTTTTGCAATCAATAGTGAGCTACAGATCTCTATTATTTCGAAACTATATTGTTCTTCGTCATTACTATTCCTTTGTCTCACACCTCTGTTTACTGTCTCTATTATGCATTTCTTCTACTTTCTTCTGTTGCTTTGTGTGGTACAAGGAGGGAGCATAGCGACTTAAACTGGTGCCTATCTGTGCAAAGTTCTTTATCGAAAACAGACAGAGTCCCACTGTTTTGTCTGATTATATAAAAGTGAATGCATTGCAGTGGCCAAGGTTTTTCTAGATTATTTAACTTAGAAGAGTCAACCATTCTAACTCTAAATAAATTTCAGTTTTTCACTAATCTAATTAACCCCTTGGTTTTTTGCTTTCACCTGACTTTGCAACTGCTGATGAGGTTTCATTTCCGCTTCAAATTATCTGATTGTCATCCTCTTACCCACATCCAACTTGTCGCTCCCTATTTGGATTCTTCGACCCAACAGCCTGGCATGTCCAATCTATCTCCTTTTACTTCTGCTTAACTTTTGGCGATAGATTGTTGGTTAGTTCTCTGCCTGCTAGATTTATTTGCTACCTATTCTGTACGGCAGGCCACCTGATCTTCACTGTTGAGCTAATGCATCTGTTGGTGACAATCTGTATCCTATTCAAAACTTATCCATGAACTATTAATTCAAAGACTTTGTTCAACATTTGGAATATTACAAAAAAAGGAAGGGAGATTAAAACTATACGAAGCAAGTTATGAAGTTGTGTGAATATATTGATATGAGTGGTAAATTGTGCTTGAAATGTCATCCAGTCATTAATATTGTGGTGAGAGCTGGCTGCGAACAAGCCACAGTTGTAGACAACAGTTTACGTCAATGTTCACGTTCCTAATCAGTATCATGAGAAAAACATTAACAAAGCATAACCTTGAGCAACTCACCAACCAATCACAGCAGACCTAACTTGTGCAAATACGATTCGCGGATACATGGAATACAATAGTCTTTTTCTTTCTCAATAGTAAAATTTATTGCAGGATGTAACTCATTAAATTTATCCAGGATGCTCTTTGCTTCCTTCTCGTTTTTCATAATCAAAAACGTATCATCCATGTACCGACAATAAAATTCGAGTTCACTAACAACGTCCCCCAGAGGTCCATTTTCCAGTTTCGCAAGGAAAATGTCGACTAGAATGGGTCCTAGTGGTGACCCCATTGCCACACCGTCAATTTGTCTATATAGTTCCTTATTAAATAAAAAGTCGACATTCACTGTATATTTTAGACGTCTTTATGACCAGAAAAGAGGATGGCACAATAAGAAGAAGTGTTTATAGAAAACCTACATCAACGGGCCAGTACGCACATTTTCTCAGTTTTGTGCCCTTGAAACACAAACGCAATTTGATAAAGTGCCTGGTTCACAGAGCAAGAGCGATTTGCTCGGACGAATGTCTTGATGAAGAACTGAATAATATTAAACGGTTGCTAAGTGAGAATGGTTATCCTGAAAAGTTTATCGATAAGAATATGAATTTGAAACCAAAGCAGCCGAAGTTACCAACAGTTCCAAAAAAGGCCTTATTCTTACAGATGCAGTTCCTTGGGGACAACACTAGTGAGATACTAACACAGCGCATTAGAAATGCGGTAAAACGAGCATTCTCTGCTGCTGAATTACATTGTATCTTTAAAACCACTCCTCTTCTGCGTTCGGGAGTAAAAGACAAACTGCCTAATTTCGCCTCATCCATGTGTATCTACCAATTTAACTGCTCCTGTGGAGTGAGCCAGTTACATAGGCCACACAATTAGGCGTGTTTCTCGTCGAATTTGCGAACGTCATCCTGCGTGGTTAAACAAAGGTCAAACAAAATCCATTCGTAGCGCTATTCTGTCTCATCTTGTGGAGACAGAACACAAGATTGACGTCAACTATGTTTTCAGGGTCATTTACCGCATATCTACGAATCTCAATTTTACCTTTAGGTTTCGACTACTAAATATTGCTGGGGCTCTGGGGATCCACATTAACAAGCCTAATTTATGCATCCAAAAGAAGTTAGTTCAGACATTATCATTACATTGGCCATCCAGGTTTGAATTACCTTGAATTTTTGTGGAATCTCCCTAATTTTAGTTGATATTCTATTCGTTATTATATCTTTATTACTATTATAATTTAAGTATCTTCAGTGAACTGTAACTGCACTGATCATACTTTACAAATTGATATTATTTAAAAAACACTAATATTGTTATTAACTACCAATCTTGAATATTTTGTGTATATAAACATATGTATAATTGTAGAGCCGGAAGAGGAATTTATCGAAAAGAATATTCTTTGCTCAATAAACAATCTGTTGTCTGGCTCTTCTCTTCTGTAGTTACAATACTATATCGCTCACTGTGTGTTATATTAAATAAACCTATCTTATATGAAATGTCGAGCTGGTAGGATATTGTTCACATGCCTTAAAATTGTTTTCCTTCTACAGAAATTGTATTATTTACATTATTGCTCTTTATTTTAAAATAGGAAATACCATAAGCAGTCTACATAAAGCTCATCTTTAACTACTCCTGTACGCTAGTCATTGAGTAGAAATTTCTGAGTTGTAGATTGTGTATAATAATGTGGTGTATAATTGTTATGTTGCTGAATTTCCACATGAAAAAGGTTAAGCATGATGAACACTTGTAGTAGATTTTCACTGATCTCAACTGGTAATTTTAAGAAGACTTACGCGTGGAATGTATATGGGTTACACATTAATATTAGAAACGTGTATTTTCAAAACGAGCGAGTGAGCGAACGAGACAAAAAGAGGTACTGTAATAACAAACATATAATTACAATCGTCATATAAAAAAGTATCATTAACTATTATAGGTTGCAGTATTGGGCCAATTAGCGAGCAGCAAACATCGTGCTGAAATCTGATTGGTTGTTTATCTATCTGATTAACACATATAGGAAATCAATATTTGTATAATTTAAATTCTGACTGACAGACTATCTTCTACCTAGTCTGTAGTCACAAACGATGATAGTGTACTTATTACACTTGTTTCATTTGATTTTTTTGTATCTGTTTGAAACGGTCCAACTGTTGACGTCACTGCTTGCAATATTAATAAGAAATAAATCATAGCCGCCGTTGTGTAGTCATCATCTGAGAAATGAACATCTCGTCTCTTTGATAACATTTGCCCTGCGACCATTAGACACTAGACAGTTAGAAATATGTTCATTAAAAAATATGTTAAGAGTTTCTGCAATCAAATATAATTTGATCGGTGTGACAAAGTTCAATCTTCATTAGTATGTATTTTAGGGTGACGTCACATATAACTGATTGAAAGAAACGAGTAGTCGGGAACATTTATAACTATCCGGTCAAATCTTGATCACAGTTCGTATGAAGTAGTCGGGAACCATTGTAATTTTTGTTAGCTAGATTGAACACCGGATGGCCCTTTCGCTCTTTTGAGGCCGTATGCATCAACACTATCCGATTTCGGCTCAGATCAGAGAGTCAAACCATTGGGATTCTGACTAGCTACTTGGGTGAACTGGCCATATATAGCATCGAATTCGTCATTTATTATTACTGATGTGCTCAGTCCCAAACAGGCACAGCGACTATCTGGCTTTTTGATAGCAGGCAGTACTGATATGAGTACTAAAATGGGAGCAAACTACATAGGAAGACAGCGCTCATAATGCATTGGGAGACTCTTAGCTAAATGAATGAGAATGGAGAATTCTTCTCAGACTTCCGTGTATTCAGTGATCTGGTGAATGGAGGCGGCGTGTACAATCACAAAGATATACACAAGGCGACACTCCAACCTTAAGAAAGTGGAGACGCAGTCTTCTGGATACATATCCCACAAGGGGAGGTGATGTGAGCTCAGACCATCATCATCTAGTTCAAGGAACGTTCAAGATCAAGCTAATAGCCTTTAGAATAGCTGGAGATAAACCACAATTCAAGTTCACCACTGAGGAACTTAAGGAAGAAACTACAAAAGATGCTTTCAATGCGTCTATTAAGGCTAAGTCAGAGACACTTAATCACATCATTGAGGAAGTCTGCGTAAAATAACATTGGAACCTTCTGGATGTCATGTTTAGGTAAATGTAAACAGCCGTTTTAAGACGAAAGAAGAGGTAAAACAAGGAATGTGAATGTCCGCGAACACGTGGTATCTCATCAAGCCAATGAATGCGAAGAAGGCAGCGGCAGGTAAAGAAAAATGTCGACTGACTGGAAGAACAGGCTACCTTGTAAAACAAACAAAGAGGGGAGACATAGGTCTTCATTGACGTTTGCGCGCGCTGTTTGAAAGGGAGTGCTTTTTTCACGTATTTCACGTTTTTGACAAATCGCTGTTTTGTTGTGTTATTCACTTCAAGAAAATTAAAAAAAACTTTAACTTGACTTTTGTCTGTTAAGTTTTGATTTTAACCACTTATATAGTCTATATTAGGTAAATTGTCTTGGCTGTTTCCAGTAGAAGTTCATTATGTCAAAAGTACCACATAAATGTAATAGGGCGGAGTGTTACTTTTTGGTAGATGATGGAATACAGTGTAATAACTGTGAGAAGTGGTATCATAAGATGTGTACTGGATTACGTCCAGCTGCATACAAACGTTGTACTGTTCCAACATCCCACTGGATGTGCAGAATGTGTTGCTCCCCAAAGATGACCTTAATAAGGGAGGCTCACGAACTGCCGTCTAAAGCCATGGAACTTCCTGATGATAGCGTGGCTAGTAAGAGTGACACGGACTGCCCGTCTGAAGATGAAGCAGTAAGTGCCATCATGAATGTTATCACACCGGCGGTTACTATCCCAGTTACCCCGGAAGTAAAACCTACTAGGCGTTCGAAGCGTCTTAGTAAGCGAAAAGGTAACAAAACGGAAGCTGTAAACAGCATCTCAGAACCAGAGAACACCGTAAGCGAAGTTCACCATGAAGGTGGTGCAGACACTGATCTTGATTGTACCATCAAAAACTGCAGCAGCCCTGAGAAGCAACTGCAGGCAGATGATAAATGGGTAACAAAAATAAGCAGACGGAAGAAATATAGTAATATTGATGGTAGGCAAACGTCTGTCACCTGTAGCCAGGCTGCATCAATAGTGGTGAGAAAGGACGTAGCCACTGCTAAATACGACAAGCTCTCCTTAGACTCTAACATAATTGTTGGAAATTTGGAAGAGTCCAAAGAATCTGATCCCGTGAAAAGGCACGATCACGACCTTAAATTAGCGAGTAGTATTATAAGGAAGATGCTCCTAGCGAATTTCCCTGGAGTATCGATTAAAAAGCTGATTAGAATAGGCAAAAGAGATGATGAATGTTCTAGTCAGCGTAGGTTGCTTAAAGTAGCCTTAGGTTCTCCTGATGAACGGAATCATCTACTGGCTAATGTACACAACCTTGCCGGGTCAGGAATTTCAGCCAGACCTGATTTATCTCTTGAAGACAGACTTAAACGAAAAGAAGTTTTGTCCCAGCTAGAAACAAGACGTAAAAATGGTGAGACTAACCTTAAACTGGTGGGTTTTCAAATAGTCAGGTCTTGGAAACGTATGCTTCCAAGACCTGTGTGGATAAGCCAGACCGCATAGGAAGCCTGAAGGTAGTGTACACTAATATACGTAGTATCGGGAACAAATTTCACGAGCTAGGTGTATTAGTAGAAGACCTTAGCCCAGGTATTGTGGCCAATACTGAAACATGGCTGGTTTCGGGATTAGATGACACACCTGAGCTATGCGGATTTAGTTGCTTGCGCAGCGACAGAGTTAAGGGTCGTAGAGGTGGCGGGGTTGCTCTGTACATCAACAACTCCCTACATGTTCGTTCCGTGAAATCTGAAGCTCATGACAGTGGGACAGGTGAGGTAATTAGCTGCGAAGTAAGCTTTGCAACCGGCACTCTACTCATTGGAGTTCTGTATAGAAGTCCCTATTGTCAGTGTGATGACTTCATTTTAGATCACCTCAAACAATGGAGTAAACACAGGATCCGCTGATAAGTTTGACAGCCGGTTACTCTTGACAACCATGGAAAATGCCCTGACACAACATGTCTTAGGTAGTACAAGATTCGGTTCTACCCAAGGATCTTCCTTGCTGGACTTAGTGCTTACTCATGACAACGACGACGTGGATGGTCTAGTTATTCATCCACCTCTAGCAAACAGTGATCATGGGGTGTTAGATTTTAACTTAAGGGCTGGCAATTTAGTCAGTTTTCAACCCAAATCCCGGCCTAGTGTTTGGCATGCTGACATAGTGGCTATAAAGGAGCGTGCTTCAACTGCCGACTGGTCAGTCAACATTGTCTCATCCATTGAAGATGAATGGGATAGATTTAAGAATACACTTGAGAGGGTTACCACTGATCTCATCCCCTGGAGGGTTCCTAAAAGGCCAACAAATCGGCCACCATGGATAAATAGACAAGCTATAACACTCCTGAGACGGAGAAAAAGGTTCTGGAATCTCTTTGTTTCTACTGGGCTACAGCAGTTCCGGCTGAAATACTGTGAAACCAGAAACCAGTGTAAAACTTTGATCCACCAGTCAAGGATAGCTTACGAAACCCAGTTAGTTAAAAGTTCACCAGGCTGCCCAAAAAGACTCTTCTCATATATCAAGAGAAGAACACGTAAGAGTGATGCTATCCCACCTCTTATGCTTGAAGATGACCAGACAAACATGGCTGAGGATAACTTGACTAAGGCTGAGGCTTTGTCCAAGCACTTTAGTCAAGTATTCTCTGATAATATTGATACCAGCTTTGTAAATTTTCCAAAAGGTAACTTGAAAATGGCACCCTTATACATTGGAAAGGATACTGTCCTAAAGTGGCTTCTAAGGCTCAATCCTGGTAAGTCCAGTGGCCCTGATGAACTCCACCCACGTATATTAACAGCATTGGCTGAAAGCATAGCCGAGCCATTGTCGGTAATCTTCAATATGTCTCTGGACCAGTCTAAATGTCCAAGAGACTGGAAAGATGCCATCATTAGTCCGGTCTTCAAAACCGGATCTAGAAACTTAGTTCAGAACTATCGTCCTGTTAGTTTGACCAGTATTGTTGTTAAACTACTAGAAAGAATAATTCGTGATGCTATCATTCAGTTCATTGAAGGGAACAAACTTTTCGCTGTGGAACAGCACGGTTTTAGAGCAGGTCATTCTTGCTTGACCAACCTTCTTTTGGCCAGAGAAAGTTGGGCAAGCTCAGCTGATGCTAATATACCGGTGGATGCCATATTCATAGACCTTAGCAAGGCGTTTGACAGGGTTTCTCATTCAGGTCTTCTAGTAAAGTTAGGTAGTCTGGGAATCAATAAAGTGGTTACCGACTGGATTCAAGACTTTCTAAAGGACAGAAGACAAAGAGTACGAGTTAACGGGGTTTTATCAACATGGGAATCGGTTAAGAGTGGCGTTCCTCAGGGTACAATTCTAGGCCCACTTCTTTTCCTGATTTATGTTAATGAGATTCCATCGGTAGTTAAGTCATCCTGCTTACTGTTTGCTGATGACATCAAGATATGGAGGGCTTTGCACGATGACAGTGATCAACTTGCTTTGCAGGAAGATTTAAACTTGTTAAGTGATTGGTGTAAGCACTGGGCCTTGGAGATTAACTTAAGCAAGAGTGTAGTTATGCATGTATCCCATAGTCACGTGCACAATTACTCAATGAATGGCATTACTCTCCCAGTGGTCACTGAGTACAAGGACTTGGGAGTGGTTGTGCAGCATGACTTGAAAACAGCAACAAACTGTAGAACTGCAGCCACTAAGGGTTTTAGAATGTTATGGGCCATACGCAAGGCTTTTGCGAACTTTGACGCTGATATATTTCGTATATTATATCCGACTTATATCAGACCTCATTTGGAATATGGGATCCAGGCAGCGAGCCCGTGTTTCAAATACGAAATAGACTTATTAGAAAGGGTGCAAAGAGTAGGAACTAAGCTAATAAAGGGTTTCTCAACCCTGTCATATGAGGAGAGGTTAAGTCGACTGGGTTTATTTCCACTGTCATACAGACGACTTAGGGGTGACCTAATACTAGCATACCGTATCCTAAGAAATGATTTTGGAGCTAATTTATCTAAATTATTTCTTCCTTCTAGCACCAACCAATTGCGAGGACATCACCTCAAGGTTCAAAAACCACGGTCGAATCGTCTGCGTCTGGAAATCCGTTTTTCGCATCGAATTGTGAACCATTGGAACTCCCTACCGGAACACGTCGTATCAGCGCCATCCGTTGATTCATTCAAGGCGAGATTGGACCTCCTGTATGCAATAAATCGAAAGGATTAACACAGGCATATAGCCTACTATCCTAAATAAATTGTAAACTGTAAACTATAAAGACTCGCACCACCAATCATGCTCCCATACACACCAAGCATAATATCCGGTCATGTCACCCTAAAAAAAGACTAAGACATGTTTCTATGCAAAACAACTCCAAACACACACACACCGAAACTCCAGAACAAGACTAATTCACGAAAAGCAAATCATATGCGATTAAAACTACAACGTCACACATCAGAATCGGAATGCCAACAACATAGAATGACAGTCAAATCCCCTCATCTCAACTTCATCCACTTCGAAAACGCCATCCACAGCGTTGACAGTGAGGAGGTAATTTGGAAACTGCTTCATCAACACTATGGAGTGGAGTGCCTCTAATATTTATTTATCAATTGAATTCAACAGCTCTGTATGATAATTCTAGGTGTCAAGTGATGTAGAACGGAAAAGTGAGTAAAGAAGGATTTGGAGCGAAGACATGAGTGAGTCAGGAATGTTGCCTGCTGTCTGTCACTGATGATATTCCTTCCTGACTGTGATGGATGAGGATGTGAAAACTAGAATCTCAAAGGCAAGGCAGACTTTCATCACTCTGAAATCCGTCCAGGAATCTGCTGATGAAGCCAACATTTTTAATTTTTATTTTATTTTTGATTACGGCTTGATTCCACACTGTATTTTTGGTACAAGTATGGAATTTTCAGCATGGATATCGGTAGCACAAATTTTGCAGGCAGACCATAGATATCAGGTATGTGTCAGCAGGGGATTGAACCTTGGACCATGTGTATGGTCGGCGAGAGTCCTAACCAATGTGCCACCAACGCACAGACTTTAGAATTTTTAACACCAATATTAGGTCAGCAATTCTTCCTTTAAGATTGAGAAACTTGGCGCGTCCAACAGCCTGCTTCATACTCTCATGAACAGCTACGCCTTCCCTTGATGGTGAAGATCAGATGGTCGATCAGAAAGAATTAGCAAACAGAAACTGTAAGAAAAAATCCATCAAGAAAATGTTACCCTATATTCTGAAGAAGGTAGATATGGGTCGAACACACATTGAGGAGACCATTGAATGACATTATATGTCAGATTATCCCCCGAGTTGAACCCAGATGGGAAAAGGCCGAGTTGGGCATTCGTCCGAGAGTGATACGCATAACATCGTGTGGTGAGGAGGAGATGAGAGATAATGGACAATCATGGAACCGGCTAAAGTAGAGTAGAGAAGAGGAAGGAAATAAAGACGTGCTGTTGAACTTCTACGATCCATTCGGGTAATTATTCCTCCTACTGTACAATTCCACTGATTATAATTCCTTTAGATGTTTTCTGTACATTTGTGTGCTAATTGGGTTGTGGCAACTTGAATTGATGTGTTTGTATATAAAGCTCGACAGTGAAAAATTAGTCAAGTATTGGTTTTATTGGATTGAATTTCTTATTTTCCCATCGATTGATTGGCCCGAAGTGCACAAGAGGTGGCTCTCGTGGCCGAAGTGGTCTAGTGGATAACGCTTTGGCGTTTGAAACTATGGGCACTGGGTTCGAGCCTCAGTGGGAACATCATCACTCACTGAAAAATGCAGGTACATCCAGATGACGAGTCCCAATTAGGACGAAATGAGCATCCTGGATTCCACTGCTAGCCACCATCCACCAATTTTATAAGTATTGTTTTTATAACGATTTTGTTTGATTGGTTGGAGGATTTCACCATGAGCTGACATCATTAAGAGGACCACTGGATAACTTGCAGGGAGTACTGGGCAGCCAGTCGTTTTGTCAGCCTAGTTTGCAACTCTTCCTCAGTACTCACCCACAATGCTAGGTTCGAACCCAGGACCACCTTCTGGTTACAAGACGAGATAGCTCGTAGACCATTAAGCCATTAGGACCCGACTCAATTCCCCATAAATTCTAACTTCTGCGAAGTGGTCGCCTCATGCCATGAATTGGCAGAAGTTAGAATTCATGGGCTGGTCATTGGATCGGATCCCAGTGGCTTGATGGTCTACGAGCTATCTCGTCTTGTAACCAGAAGGTGGTCCTGGGTTCGAACCTAGCATTGTGGGTGAGTACTGAGGAAGAGTTGCAAACTAGGCTGACAAAACGGCTGGCTGCCCAGTACTCCCTGCAAGTTATCCAGTGGTCCTCTTAATGATGTCAGCTCATGGTGAAAACTCAATCAGTTAGTGAATGATTGAGTGATTTGATCAAGATCCACCCATAAAGAAGAACGAAGATTATCCTAAATCTTTTCACCAACCAACATGAAAACTCTACATTTTTATTGTCTATCGTAAAGTCAGGTAACAAACTTGAATGAGCAAAGTTCAACAATAGTGTCCCTGGAGTGTGAAAGCACGGGTGACCTTAAGCCGACAAATCATAAAAAATGAGGAATGTTTGCTCAAAAAGCGATGGATGTATGTTGACAAGAAAATGCTTGAAAACGCGTTAAACAGGTTATCTTCCTCTGACATGGTTTAAAAATATGTTCTAGTTATAACGAGAAGTATCAGATTCTAATTTAGACTAGTTTCTGAACATGTATTCACCTAGATGACTACAGACAAACTGTTGTTGTGAATCGTTTATCTCACTCATCCTGCTTGCAGTATTCCCCAAAGTCCTCGGTTGAATTATTATGGTTTCCAGCAAGAGGACAGACCATTACTTACCAGGAAAATGTGGATAATAAAATAAATTAAAATAAATGACATCAACTATAAACTTATCCCTAATTGCAACCATAAGCTTAATCCTGACCCTAACACTAACCCTAACCTTAATCCTAATCCTAATCATAACCCTTATCCAAACCGTAATTCTAACCCTAATGCTAATTATAACCCTGATCCTAACCCTAACCTCAAAACTTAACTCTAATCCTAACCCTAGCGAGTTATTAACACATTACATTGTTCAAACAGTAATTAAAAATGTGATCTGGGTGAAATTCGCTCCTAAGTTGGTGAATAGCATTGATATTTCAGCTATGATAATAACAGATGAAGTTAGCCAATGACTACCATACGTTCAAGGTCATAGGAGCGTTCACACTCCTGAGACGACGCTATTGTTGAACTTCACCCTTGAATGGAACGAACATATTGTACACATAATTACTTAGTTTCATAAAGCGTCTGATTGCTTCTCATCAAAACAAGATATGAAAAGTAAATATTATCTTGATCTTCGCACGTCTCTTTTTGTTGATCATAGTTCAATGAAAAAAAAAAATCAACAAACAGAATAAATGCTGAGGTATAAAACTGTTGAAATTATATAATAAACTGAATAAAAATCAATAAATAAGTCAATATAAACAGTCTGACAATAAAACACAAAAATGCAGGCTGTGGTTTTACAATAGCGATATTATGTTATCTATTACCATAGCTGGCAGAAGAAGCATCAAAGATAGGACTTCAGGTGAACAAAGATAAAACAGAGGTGGTGAAGATTCCTGACCAATACCACTATCAACAACAACAGACAACAATCAGCCAGCATAAATGGGAGGAACCTGAAAGAAACAACCTCCTCCTCCACCTACCTACCTATCTACCTACCTGGGAAGCATCCTTTCAACTACAGGCCGACGGAACTGACGACGATATCAAAGCAGCGTGGATCGGAAAAGCAAGACAAGCTTTCACTACTCACGTCAAGTCTGTGTGGAGGTCAACAGCCGTCTGCATCAAAAATAAGATCCGGACTTTCAACACCAATGTGAAGTCAGTCAGTACTACTTACTGTACGGATCAGAGACTTGCACTGCGCGTCATAAAGAGCATCTCAAACAAACTTCAGACCTTCATTAAAAGTTGTCTTCGCTCAACATAACTCAAGATCAGATGGCCAGCCAGAAAACATCAGCAACAGAGGTCTCTAGAAACGAGCGAACCAACCCAGCAGGAACCGATTGTGAAACAAATAGTCAGGAAGAAATGGAGATGGATTGGCTGGCCATACTCTGAGGAAACAAGCCATCAAGTGACATCACTAGACCAGCCATTGCTCGAATGGAACCTGGCCGAAAGGGAAGCGGGGAGTTGGTCGTCAGTGCAAGGGTGGGGTGACTTGGAGGAGGTCATGTGAAGAGGAGATGAAAGCATGTGGGCAGACTTGGAGCGGGGTGAAAAAATTTGGCGAGAAACCGAAGGCAATGGGGACGGGCAGCTGAAGCTCTATGCTCCTCTAGGAATTAAAGGATATAATAATAGTAATTACCATAATGCGTCGGTGACATAGCGGTTAAGACGCTCGCCGACCATTCACATGATCCGGGGTTCAATTCCCGGCCACTGGAGGCATTGTTTTACCTTGCTAATCCAGAAAGAATGCTGGTAAAGAGGAAAGGGTGGGCATGAGGCTGGCTAGCGACCCCATCCTGTAATCATAAACACTGCTACAGAAACTTCAAGCCACTAGCTTGAAGCCCTATGTTCCACTGGGGAACGTGAAGGAAAAAATAGTATTAAATTCTATAAGAGTCAGTAAAACAGGAATATTTAAACAAATGGAGTAAAGTAACATGAAATTTTTAAAAATTATCCTGATTTTACATCTCCAGTAATTATTATCATTTCCTTGGACCCAGAGACTACAGCAGATATGCTGACTCCATTATTGCGAAAGGTCTGGAAGGAGGGAAAGGTGCCTACTGACTGGAGGAAAGGTTACCTCGTGAAACTACCAAAGCAGGGAGTCTTATGCCTCACTCTGCAAGGACTGGCGAGGAATCATGCTCCTGTCAACGCCAAGTAAAATTCTGAGTCGCATCATCCTGGAGAGAATAAAGGACACACTGGATACAGAACTCCGCCCCACCGGAACAAGCTGGCTGGATTCAGGTAAAGCAAATCATGTTCTGACGAAATTGCAACTCTACACATCATCATCGAACAAAGCATGGGATGGCAAACAAACCTCTACCTCAACTTTATAGACTTCGAGAAGGCCTTCGACAGAGTTGACCGCGAAGTAATTTGGAAACTACTCCAGTACCTTATTCAACAGCTGTACAACAATGGTACATGTCAAGTGATCCACTATGGAAAACTCACAGAGACGTTTGGAGTAAACACAGGTGTGAGACAAGGGTGCTTATTATCATCAATGATATTCCTGATTGTGGTGGACTGGATTATGCGTCAGATAGTGGGAAACCAGAAGACAGGAATATCCTGGACCGACGTGCTGAATCTAGAAGACCTGTATTTCGCCTGTGGATGATTTATGTTTGATGTCACACAAAATCGAAGACTTACAAGCGAAAACCGACATACTGATCGAAGAAGCCAGCAGCTGGCGAAGACAGGACTCCAGGTGAACATAGACAAGACGGAGGTTATGAAAATAACCAACCAACCACCAACAACAACAACAGCAACATCCAGCGCCAATCACCATCAACGGGAGGGATTGGATAGAGGTTACTTCATTCACTTATCTAGGGAGCATTGTCTCAACTACAGGAAGTCGGAATGGACGACGATGTCAAATCCAGCGAGAATCGGGAAGGCGAGAAACACATTCATCAACCTGAAATCAATCCGGAAATCTTCGTCACACAACTCAGAATCAACAACAAAATTCGGATTTTCAATACAAACAGCGTCAAGTCAGTCAGCTCTTCTATACGGATCAGAAACTTGGCGGGAGGGCGGGTCACAAAGAATATTTCCAACATCCTGTTGCAGACCTTTATCAACCAACAACTGTCTTCGCTGGCTCTATACTGAAGATCAGATGGCCGGCCGGGCCGGAAAGAATCACCAACAAGAAACTATGGGAACAAACAAAACAAGAACCAATCGCCAAACAACAAATATGCAGGAGAAAATGGAGATGGATTGGACACTCGCTGAGGAGGCCACCTGGTGATATCGCGCGTCAGGCCATTGCTCGACTGGAACCCGAAAGGGAAACGGCGAGTGGGATGTCAGTGCAAGGGTGACATGGAGGAGATCGTGTGGAGAGGAGTTGAAAGAGTATGGACTAACATGGATGGAGGTGAAAAGTACAGCAGAAGACAGAAGTGGCAAGTGGAGAGGTGCAGTTGGAGCCCTATGTTCCACTAAGAACCCAAGGAAACAATAATAATTATTATTATTTCCTTGGGTACCGAGTGGACAATATGCCGTCAACAGCATACCTCCATTTTATCCTGTTCTCCAAATGCCTACATAATTGATTCCCCATAATGTCTCATCTCCTACTCACATATCTTCCTGCATGTTACATTCGGATGCCCAACTCATCATTTTCCATTCCGGTCTTACTTGAAGCTCTGGCATGTGATATCACTCAAGGGTCTCCTCAGCTTGCATCCAACAGATCTCTATATTTTCTGACCAATAAGATTCTTGAGTATTCTGTTCCCAGAGTTTCGTATCACGTATCCTTTTTGGCTATCTGATGCTCAGAATCAAGCAAATGAAGGTGGGTGTTGATAAAATTGTGAAGAAGGCTGTTGGAAATGCTTTCGCCGACTCGTCAAGTCTCTGAAGCATTTAGAAGCACTGATTTGAGATTATTGTTCAAATTCGGAATCATTAACTCTACGCTGAGTGAAGCAGATTTCCACACCCCGATTTCAGATAAATGGTCTGTCTCGTCTCACTGATTCTAGCTTTGATATCTTCATCAGTTCTGTCTATAGTTGAAGTGACGCTGCCCTGTTATAAGTGGAAGGAAGAGCCTCCATCAGATTCTTCCCCTTTGTTAGTGATTGTTGGTGTTGCTGATGGTTGCTCATATTCATCAAGTCTGTTCTCGCTGTGTTCACTTCAGATTCTTTCTTCCCTCTTTCATCAATCAACTTTTTGATTCTCACCTGTGGATCTTTAAGTCCAGACCTTCTGGAGCCTTCATATCGGCCCATTGTATTCCAGTCTTGCCTCTCCCCATAGTTTGCTCTATGATCTACTTCACCACAATCAGGAATATCCTCAGAGACAGAGAGTAGGCAGCATCCCTGACTCACTCATGTCTTCGCTCCAAATCCTTCTTCACTCACTTTTCCGTTCTACATCACTTGACACCTAGAATTATCATACAGAGCTGTTGAATTCAATTGATAAATAAATATTAGAGGCACTCCACTCCATAGTGTTGATGAAG
Organism: Trichobilharzia regenti; assembly: GCA_944472135.2. Lineage (NCBI taxonomy): Eukaryota > Metazoa > Platyhelminthes > Trematoda > Strigeidida > Schistosomatidae > Trichobilharzia > Trichobilharzia regenti. Next base: position 71,766,076 of record OX235263.1, read on the forward strand.
CAGTTTCCAAATTACCTCCTCACCATCAACGCTGTCGATGGCGTTTTGAAAGTGGATGAAGTTGAGATAGAGGTTCGACTGGCATTCTATGTTGTTGGCATTCCGATTCTGATGTGTGACGTTGTAGTTTTAATCGCATATGATTTGCTTTTCGTGAATTGGTCTTGTTCTGGAGTTTCGGTGTGTGTGTGTGTTTGGAGTTGTTTTGCATAGAAACATGTCTTAGTCTTTTCAAGGGTGACATGACTGGATATTATGCTTGGTGTGGATGGGAGCATGCTTCCGTCACTCTTCTCTGATAGTTTAACAAGATATTCTTGCATCCAATCAGCATTAATAACTGAATATTGATGATTCGGGTATTAACATCTTTTATTAATAATAATAATTTGCTTTAATCCAAAGCAGTACTTGTGATACAGAATGGAATTCTCAGCATTTCACTACAGTACTGCATCTATTTGGTACATTTAAAAGAAATAAAATTTACAATAAAATAAAATTCTACATAGATTAATGGTCATTTCAGTTAGTTTTTACAACAACATATTGGCATGTCGGTAGCAAAGCCAAAACTGAACAGGGTGTTTGAAGGTGTTAGAAAAGTAGATGCTATCATATTTACTGGCGTAAGCGGTAACAAAAAGGTAGAGATATACAGAGTGTGAAAGAAAGACGAAGAATGATTTAAACAGAGTTTGTAAGGAAGAAAGAATCAAAGCAGCACATAACAGAAAAAGAGAGAGAGAGAGAAAAGGAAAAGAAAGAAAGAAAACATTGTACCTATAAATGATATGAGTTGGAATGACGAGATCCAGTTTTTCTACTGACTATTTAATAAGTTATAGTTATCATGCCTGATGCTTTCTTTATCGCACAGAACACAAGCTAAGTAGGGTATGGTTGAGTTCTTGTACTCGCTAGTCGAGCATATAGTTTTCTACATAGGCTTCTGGTCCTGCCTCATGAGATACAAGCCGAGAGTTGTGAATGAAGAGGGTATTGTGAGTTAGATAAAATGGATTTAGCCCATTTTTCACACAAGTCCCTGTGCCTGTCCACCAGAATATTAACAAGCTGGTTAAGAGGCACGCTGCTTACCCTGCTGACAACCTTTAACATCCTTCGTAATAAGGTAAAGTCTTTCTTCATTAGACCTGGAAAAACTTAGGGGGAACAATAGATAATAATAGGCAGGACCCAAATGTTAACGAATTGTAGGAGTAAGGGTTGGATTATTCCAGAATGTCTTAACTTCTTGATGTAGAAGGTAAGACAAAATATTTTCTTAGAAATCATCAAGATATGAGACGACCAGGAAAGGTCAGAAGATGGAATGACCCAAGATATATATTTAATTTCCAACTCGGTTTCTATTTCAGTGCCATCTATGTTGCACACCTCGTGAGTTCTAACCAGTTTGTTTAGGTCAGATTCGTGCCAAAAGGTGAAATTGACTGTTTGGCATTTACAAGGATTTAAGGTTAAACCGTTTTCCTTGAACCACTGGCTGATTTCTGATAAAAAGCCACTTAGCTTGCAGCAGTCACTTTGATATTTGACAGGCAAAGATACAAACAGCTCGTCATCATATTTGATAAATAAAAGTGTCATTCAAACCCACAAAGTCAATTAGAAACAAGCTTTGTCGGTTGAAGGATCCTGTGGAGCCCTTAAAACAAAACAATTGAGTTTATCTTATATCCTGCGGGAATGATTGTCAGGTCAAATACATAGGTCAGGCTAGTAGAGCAGGAGCAGTCAGACTAGCGAGCATAAAAACCTAGCCTCAAAATCTACATTGGTTGACCTAAATAAGATAAGAAATCTAGAGAACAGTTCAGCCATAGCATTACTTGCAATCACACACAACCATCCAATAGAATGGGATAAGATGACAGTTTTAAAATCTAATGTCACAGGGTAGAGGGGGAGATTGATAACAAAAGCTTTGTTTATCGAATCAACTGCAAATACATGTAATAGGAATGATTCATCACCTGTCCAATGGGATATCTGGAAAATTCTACTACCCCTACGACAAATAGGAGAAGACAAAGAAAACTATAAAACTCAAGTTTCAAAGTCGTGTGATTACAAATGATGACATGATTATGAACAATAAATTTTGTTCGAAACATTGTCATCCAGTAAATAATACTGTTTCACTCACTGTGTGATATATCTAATAAACAAACTAATATGGAATGGATATCGGTAGCCCAAATTGTGCAGGCCGACCACAGATATCAGGTGTGCGTCGGCAGGGGATCGAACCTCGGACCATGTGCATGGTTGGCGTGAGTCCTAACCACTGTGCCACCGACGCACAGCGGTCTACTAAACATCCATGGACTCCCAAAGTTAGAAAACACTGATACGTGTACAGTACTTTTATGTAGTGCCATTGTATCAGTTAGTAATCTATTATAATAAATAAGATTATTACTGGAGTATTTTAAGGTATTATAATTCATAGGATAAAGTTAATATTGATAACTTACCGGAATCACGGTCACGAATTCAAATATACAAAAGCTTATGTACAAAACCTGTAAAATAAAAATCATGAATATACATTTTGGTTGTAGAATTTTTAAAAACAGTATAATTTTTGGTTGCAAAATATCAGTATATTCACGTTTTCAGGTTTCAGTAAAAGGCTAGCTGTAAGACGTCAGAGTTATTACCATACATTTATATACAGTCCTGAGAGTGTTGATGTTAGGTGGTTGAAGGAATTCGGAAGGAAGCCTTGGACATGGGTTTCATGCTTATCGGTACTCATCAGCACCACGATGGTGAGCCATCCATCTTGGTGACCATATTGAATACATGAATGATTGAATGATACCCATCCAGACATGGAAATGAGAACGAACAGTACAGTGAACAGTCTCTTTTCCATGAATTCATTCACTTAGCTGTACAGTCGCAGTTATATATAATCACTTTTTTGTATGTGTGTACATTAGATTTGTCAAACAAGAATAAAAACTAGTTTGAGCTATTGTTTACGTCATCCAAGCTTTGGAGATAAATACATAAAGCCCATAACCAACAAAGAACAACCCATCTCTAGTACCGAAGAAGATGTTGTAAATAAATGTGGCATTGAAAGGCGACTATCTGGCTAATACCCTAACTTAGAGAATGTCAAATGCCCTGAAAAGAACAGTTTTTGTTTCTACATTACAATTGGCATTCCGTTGCCACACAATGTTGTTCAACAACTCTAAAGATAAATTATCGCACTTGACCACCTCTGTGTGTATTTATCAATTCAGTTGCTACAGTGTGGCGAGATATACAGGGTGTTCAGTACACGTTTTATCTAAAAATACTGTCGAAGAACATTATTTCTCCCTCTTGGCTACGAAAAGGTACCAGCGGATCAATAAGAAGTACTATAATTGAACACATATATATTCAATACTAGTCACTCAATACGCAAGAAAAATTCATTCAAAGTTAACTATGAAGTTAAAAGAAGCCTTTCGAGAACTGTAAACATCCGTATACTTTGTATTACCGAGGTGTTAGGGGTTCAGTTGGAAAAAAGCTGACTTATGCACACAGAAGAAACCTCTCCGTCACTTCCTTCTATTATTGTTATTATTATTGTTCCCTTGGGTTCCTAGAGGATCATAGGGCTCCAACTGCACCTCTCCACTTGCCACTTCTGTCTTCTGCTGTACTTTTCACCTCCATCCATGTTAGTCCATACTCTTTCAACTCCTCTCCACACGATCTCCTCCATGTCACCCTTGCACTGACATCCCACTCGCCGTTTCCCTTTCGGGTTCCAGTCGAGCAATGGCCTGACGCGCGATATCACCCGGTGGCCTCCTCAGCGAGTGTCTAATCCATCTCCACTTTCTCCATCACTTTCTTCTACCAAGCACATAATTATAAGTCCAACGGTTATGATTGTTTTGTTATTAATATTATTTTGTGCATTTGACGCGTATGACATTTTTATTCATCATCGTCTTTTTAACCAGCCTTCCGTTTACTCTTTTCACATATTACTTTAATACTAATCTCCTTGTTCCTTCAGTAATATCTAATTAGTTCTAATTATTATTTCAGATAACTTAACCCTAGTTTAAACTTGCTAATCTTGAATGTCCACTCTAGTTACAATTTTGATTGGTCATCAAAATTTTTGGAAATATTTTCATGGCGCAAACAATAACCCAAACTAATTTTTATTATTATGAATTGGTGGATGGTAACTAGCAGTGGAATCCAGGATAACGTGGGTTTTGCCCTGTTTGGGACTCGTCAGCTGGATGTACCTGCATTCCCCAGTGAGTGATGCTCTTCTCATCGAGGCTCGAACTCAGTGCCCATAGTTTCAAACGCCAGCCAAAGCGTTATCCACTAGACCACTTGTACCACGACAGCCACCTCTTGTGCAACGGGTCATATTAATTATTTAATTGAATTTTTTCTATTCAGCTTCCTTCACGTTCCCCAGTGGAACATAGGGCTTCAAGCTAGTGGCTTGAAGTTTCTGTAGCAGTGTTTATTTTACAGGATGGGGTTGATAGCCAACTCATGCCCAACCTTTCCTCTTTACCAGCATTATTTCTGGCTTGGCGAGGTAAAGGAGTGCGTCTGTGGCCGCGGATCGAACCCCGGACCATGTGCATGGTCGGCGATCGTCTTAACTGCTATGCCACCGACGCACACAATTGAATTTTTTAGATTAATTAAATAATTAACATGACCCGTTGCACAAGTGGTGGCTGTCGTGGCCTAAGTGGTCCAGTGGATAACGCTTTGGCTGGCTGGTGTTTGAAACTATGCGCACTGGGTTCGAGCCTCGGTGAGAACATCATCATCACTCAGTAAGAAATGCAGGTACATCCAGCTGACGAGTCCCAAATAGGACGAAATGCGCATCCTCGATTCCACTCCTAGCCACCATCCACCAATTCTATACTAATTAAAGGCCCAGACATCGTCGAAGCATCTGCACAACAAGCCGACATGTCAACCTGACACCGAGAACTTCCCTCCAATCAATCGACGCGAAAATCAAAAATTCAATTCAATAATTAACATGACCCGTTGCACAAGTGGTGGCTGTCGTGGCCTAAGTGGTCCAGTGGATAACGCTTTGGCTGACTGGTGTTTGAAACTATGGGCACTGAGTTCGAGCCTTGGTGGGAGCAGCATCACTCACTGGGGAATGCAGGTACATCCAGTTGCTGACGAGTCTCAAATAGGACGAAATGCGCTTTATCCTGGATTTCACTGCTAATCACCATCCACCAATTAAATTATAATCACATGCTCAGACATCGTTGAAGCATCTTCACAAGAAGCCAACAGACATGTCAACCTGAGACCGAGCACTTTGGTCCAATCAGTCGACGGGAAAACCTAAAAAATTCAATTAAAATTTTTATTATTGTTTAACAAACCTAATGTGCGCACATGTACAAAAAATAAATATATATCTATAATTGCGATTGTACAGCTCAGTGAATGAATTAACCGAAAATAGACTGTTCACTGAACTGCTTTTATTCTCATCTCCATCTATAGAATTCACGAGACCTTCATCACCCTGAGATCAGTTTGAAAATCTGCTGTACTGACCATAAACAACAAAACTTAGATTTTCAGCACAAGTGCTAAGTTAGTCAATTCCTCCTTGTATAGGTCAGACACTTGCTCGAAAGCATTTTTGACAGGATGCTAAAGGTTATCGTCAATAGCTGCCATCTTCGCTAGTTGCATACTGATGTTCAGATGGTCGACCAGAAATAATTAGCAATAAGAAACTCTGTGAGCCAACGAACCAACTAAGGACCTACTGCCTAATTAAGATATATTCTGAAGAAGATGGATGGGGATCAGAGACGAACTAAGTAGACCACCGAACGACACCACTCTCCAGGTTATAGGTCAAGTGGATCTCGAATGAGAAACGACGAGTTGGGCGTGTATCCGAGGATGACATGGAGGAGATCATACGACGAGGAGATGAGAAACAATAGGCAGTCCTAGGACGAGCTAAAGAGGGCTCCAGAGAAGAAGACAAAGTGAAGATATCCTGTTATGCGCCTATATTCCCTTGTCAGAATCCAGCGAAATAACAGCAAATAATGAGTAATATGTGTATGTTTCATTTATCATGATTATTATATCCTTTAATTCCTAGAGGAACATAGGGCTTCAGCCGCCCAAGTCTCCATTGCCTTCAGTTTTCTGCCAACATTTTCACCCCGCTACAAGTCTGCCCACATGCTTTCATCTCCTCTTCACATGACCTCCTCCAAGTCACCCCACCCTTGCACTGACGACCAACTCCCCGCTTCCCTTCCGGCCAGGTTCCACTCGACCGATGGCTTGTCTAGTGATGTCACTTGATGGTTTGTTTCCTCAGAGTATGGCCAGCCAATCCATCTCCATTTATTCCTGACTATTTGTTTCACAATCGGTTCCTGCTGAGTTGGTTCGCTCATTCGCAGAGATCCCTCCCTGTTGGTGATCTTTTCTGGCCGGCCATCTTATCTTGAGTAGGATTGAGCGAAGACAATTGTTGATGAAGGTCTGTAGTTTGTTTGAGATGCTCTTTATGACGCACTGGCCAAGTCTCTGATCCGTGTGCTAAGTAGCACTGACTGACTTCACATTGGAGTTGAAAATCCGGATGTTATTTTCAGTTTCATGTTGAGTGGGGCTGTTGATTTCCACACAGATTTGACGTGAGTAATGAAAGCTTGTCTTGCTTTTCCGATCCACGCTGCTTTGATATCGTCGTCAGTTCCGTCGGCCTGTAGTTGAAAGGATGCTTCCCAGGTAGGTAGATAGGTAGAAAGGTGGAGGAGGAGGTTGTTTCTTTCAGGTTCCTCCCATTTATGCTGGCTGATTGTTGTCTGTTGTTGTTGATGTGGTTGTGGCTGTTGGTGTTGGCCAGAAATCTTCATATCCTACCTCTGTTTTCTCTGTGTTCACCTGAAGTCCCTTCTATCTTTGATGCTTCTTCTGTGGCCAACTTGTTGCTTTTCACTTGCATATCTTCCAGTTTGTGGGAAATCAGACATATATCGTCATCGGCGAAGTCCAGATCCTCCAAGTCTCTTTTTGTGTGAGTCATTAATTTAGTCCAACGTAATCAATTAATAACTAATGCTCAAAAGAAACTCACATATTTGTTTGTAATAAGATACAGCACTGAAATTGTTACCGAGGCTAAAAGAATTGCGCTTAACAAATAAATTAGTAGTGGGAAGATAAAAACTGTCAAGTCTCGTTTAATTATAATTCCAATGAGGATAAAACACAGACACATTGTAACTGATAAAGTCCATCGTAGCATAATCCATTTAAATGAGATATCCACAAAATCCAAAGCAACTGAATAAGACAATGACATTATCTAAAAATTTAAAGAAGAAAAGTTAATCGATTGATTTTATTTTTCATCTGAGGGTCAAAAAAATTTGTTGAATAATATCTTATGAAAAAGAGAAGACGTTCAGCGAAGAGACTGTTTTCGGAGAATTCATTCACATAGCTCTACAATCGCATTTATTTATAATTATTTGTGTGTGTGTGTGTGTACATGGGGTTTGCCAAGTTTATATAATTGATCAAGTAATAAAAGAATGATCTAATATAGAAACAAGGTTAATTGGACAGCAACTAAAGTAAGATTGAGTTAGTAAGTTAGATGACGTAGTATAATTGCCTAAAATGTTTCAACTTAGGTCATGGTAGCAACAGAGGTAATTACACCAGGTAGAGACTAAGTAGAAGTGGGGTAGGTAATAATGCCATTTAAATTAGAACTGAAATTGAGCAATTAGGTTGGATTAAGTAACATAAATGACTAGAAATTGAGCGTTGGTCAAGTCAGTAACCATGTGGTGGTGAGGTGTAGGGTTGAGAAGACAAAATAACACCAATGAAGAGACAGAAAAAAAAAGATTAGATAGAATTTACTTGTCGGGTAATGAGATAGATTAAGTTCATTGCAAGTGTAGTGATTGAATGAACTTCTTCTGTATTCAGAGTTCAAGGCTTAGGAAGTGAATCGCCATTGCTTCTGCAGTTTGAAGAAGTCTGATTCGTACACCTTTAGGAAGACTACCTCTTACTCTGTCGACGACTTTGAAGTTTATTTTGGGTGCAGCTTAGTGTCCGGATTCTATCAGATGTTCTAAGATGAAGCTGCAGGGATATCGTTTTTCTCCTTTGTAAAACCGTGTTGGTAAGTTTTCGGTGATACTAACTGACTTAATAACTCAATCTTACTTTAGTTGCCGTCCAATTAACCTTGTTTCTATATTAGATCATTCTTGTATTACCTGGTCAATTATCTAAACTTGACAAACCTCATGTACACACACTCAGACACAAGATAATTATATATAAATGCGATTGCACAGCTATGTGAATCAATTCACCGGCGAAAACAGTCTCTTCGCTGAACGTCTTCTCTTTTTCATATGACTAAATGGGGATTTTCAAGCTAATACCTTATGGATAATTTTTATACCAGAAGTAACTTATAAGCGAAAATTATTGATGTGTAAGGTTCTGAATGGTGATTTTGAATAATTTAAGACAAATATCCTCCGATTACATTGGTTGGTGGTCGTGCTAGAAAATCACGAATTGATAGAAGTTAGAATTCACGGGCCATTAACTTAGGTCCCAGTGGCTGAATGGTCTGCGATCTAGACTTGTAACCTGAGGGTCCTACGTTCGAATCCCGGTGGATTCGTACTACGTGTGTGTGTGTGTCACAAACTAGGACGAAACAGTCGTTCAGCTTCTCTAACTGCTATCCATCCCTGGTTAGACTTGAAAAAAATCAAACTTACGAAACACGGTACCCTCAGGCAGTCACTCAGTCATTAGCTTATCTAAGGTGTGATGATTGATAACGCAACAGAAATCAAAACGGCTTAGATGCTCGGAGGTATTCTCTAAAGAGCAATATATTTAGGTGGAAGAGGACTCTGAGGATCTAAGTGTTAGGCAGCACAAGGAGAAGTAGAAAAAGGTATCCGAACCTGGTCGGATACATACCCGTTAAGGCGAAACTTAATACGCCTTAAACATTTGAGGACAATTGACTACTATTCCCTTGGGTTCCGAGTGGAACACAAGGCTTCAACAGTAGATCTCCATTTTGTCTTCTTCTCTGAAGTCTTCTTTAGCTGTTTCCACTACTGGCCAGTCTCTCATCTCGTCTTCACACCATCTTCTCCATATCGTCCTCAGACTACGGCCCAACTCATCATTTCCCACTAAGGTTCGACTCTAGAGCCAACGTCACCCAACAGTTCTTCTCAGCATGCGTGCAACCCATCTCCATCTTCTTCGGAATATTTATTGAGCGACAGGTTGTTGATTGGTTTTTTCCCCAACGTTGCTTGCTGCTAACTTCATTTAGCTGGCTGTCTGGTCTTCAGTATGCAGCCAGCGAAGATGGCAGCTTTTGGTAAAATTCCTCAGTAGCCAGTTGGAAATGCCTATCATGACGAGCACGTCAAGTTGCTGATTCACATAGAATAACTGTTCAACTTGGAATTAGTGCTGAAAATCGGAATTTCATCCTTTATGCTGATTGCAGATGAATTTCAAACTGATAGTGATGAAGTTCTGCATCACCTTTCCGATCCTGGTTTTGAAATCCTCATATGTGCTGTCCGCCTGTATTTGAAACGAAGTTGGCTAGATAAGTATAAATATATAACTTGCTCAGGGTTCCTCTCATTGACGTGTGTGTGTGGCGGGGTTGTTCTTCTCGTTATTTTTGGTTTTTATGCATTTTGATCACCTCTGCCTTCTCTACATCCTTCGCTGTCCATCTGTTCTTCGAACTTGTTGTTTTTTACCAGTAGGTCTTCGAGTTTATGTGACATTAGACATAAATCACCCGCAAAGTCCAAACCTTCTAGTGTCTGCTTATCTGTCGAATGTATTGTTGTCTTCTCTCTCTCTCCCCATATGAAGGCGATCTAGGAGTATATTTAGTTAATATTAAATTAATTCGGTTCAGTCTGTTGATTCTAGCCTCGGTTGTATCCAAGCTCCATGTAAGGAGCACTACAACTATATTAACACAGTGACCAATTTTTCAGTTTGTTATATTTGGATATCCTGTGAGTGGGGTTTTTTTTAACTGTAACATTGTTTAAATTCAAATGTGCTTCAGTGGCTGGATTTTATTTACTTTTGTTTTTGTATTGTAGTGCCTTGTAGTATACAATGTCTATCTTTAGTTTCAACTGTTAAATTATGGTTTCTCAATGATTCTCTAACTGATGTCAGCGCGTATTCGAACTTGTAACCAATCAAATCCCTTCAAATCACCACTTGAAAATAATCTAATGCCCACTAGCTACTGATCCTATTCAGGAAGTTAACCTGAGGTTTTAGTGGGAAGTCGTCTTTGACCAGTAGGATATATCAGGTTGAAAGTGAAACAGTAGCTCATCGAACAAGCCACTGCGAAGTGGTCGCGCCATATCTCGTGAATTGGAATAAGTTGGAATTCATGAGCTGACTATGAAATCTGGTCCCAGCGGCTTAATCGTCTACCACCTTGTTCGCCTTGTGACGGGAACCTTGGCGGTGGGTCCCTACCTCTGGCGAGTCCGAAACCAGGCTGACGAAACCGATGTCAGTTCATGAAGAAATCCTGTAATTAACCTTTTATTTAAAGATCTTCGACGAAGAGAAGTTATTAGGTAATAAACTCTACTGAAAATTCTGTACATTATATAAACATTGTCTAGAATGAAGCTGTTATTCATTATAAATTATTTGAATTAATCCCAGAGTGTTTAAGAAAATCAAAACAAGATTTTTTCCTGAACGTTTCGCTGTGTAAGCCACAGCTTCTTGAACAGATTTATTCGGATTTTTGAATAAATCTGTTCAAGAAGCTGTGGCTTACACAGCGAAACGTTCAGGAAAAAATCTTGTTTTGATTTTCTTAAACACGCTGAAATTAATTTAAATAATTTATAATGAATCAATCTGACTCGGCGCTCAAATTATTCCAGGAAGTTCATAACCCCCTGGGTCTGGAAACTTATAAAGCTGTTATTGTTATCAACTTCAAAATATTACCGCTTTTAATATGACTGGGACTTTTCATTAAATCAAATGTCGATATTATCTCGCAGTCAATATTCAACAGAACTACTTTTTTGTCAGATCAAATTCAGAATTTGTCTTTCTTAATTAAAACTTACCAAAATAAAGTAAATTTTATTAACAATGATTCTGAGAATAATATAACTCATATGTAAGTACGTATTATTATTATATCCTTTAATTCCTAGAGGAACATAGGGCTTCAGCCGCCCAAGTCTCCATTGCCTTCGGTTTTCTGCCAACATTTTCACCCCACTCCAAGTCTGCCCACATGCCTTCATCTCCTCTTCACATCACCTCCTCCAAGTCACCCCACCCTTGCACTGACGACCAACTCCCCGCTTCCCTTTCGGCCAGGTTCCACTCGACCGATGGCTTGTCTAGTGATGTCACTCGATGGTTTGTTGCCTCAGATAATGGCCAGCCAATCCATCTCCATTTCTTACTGCCTATTTGTTTCACAATCGGTTACTGCTGTGTTGGTTCGCTCACTGACAGAGATCCCTGTTCCTGATCTTTTCTGGTCAGCCATCTTATCTTGTGTTGTGTTGAGTGAAGACAGCTGTTAATGAAGGTCTTTAGTTTGTTTGAGATGCTCTTTATGACGCACTGGCCAAGTCTCTGATCCGTGTGCTAAGTAGCACTGACTGACTTCACATTGGAGTTGAAAATCCGGATGTTATTTTCAGTTTCATGCTGAGTGGGGCTGTTGATTTCCACACAGACTTGACGTGAGGAATGAAAGCTTGTCTTGCTTTTCCGATCCACGCTGCTTTGATATCGTCGTCAGTTCGGTCGGCCTGTAGTTGAAACGATGCTTCCCAGGTAGGTAGGTAGGTAGGTAGGTAGGTGAAGGAGGAGGAGGTTGTTTCTTTCAGATTTCTCTCATTTATGTTGGCTGATTGTTGTCTGTTGTTGTTGCTGTCGCTGTCCACCATGTATTTTCATCACCTCTGTTTTCTCTATGTTCACCTGAAGTCCTGTCTTCTCTGGATGCTTCTTCTGCCAGCTTGTTGCTTTTCACTTGCATATCTTCCAGTGGGAAATGAGACTTAACATATCATCGGCGAAGTCCAGATCCTCCAAGTCTCTCTTTGTGTCAGTTCATTTTATGCCTGTTTCCTCATCGCCCGTTTTCTGTCGCACTATCCAATCTACTGCAATCAGGAAAATCATTAGCGATAGCAGACAACCAGCCTTTCGTCACTTCCGTCCTCACTTCGAAGGCTTCCGTAAGTTTCCCATTGTGGATTACTTAGCATGCAGCATTGTCGTATAACTGTTGGATGAGATGTATGATTCGTGTTATTTATACCATCATTTTAAAGTTTGATGTATACAAGGAAATCTTACCATTACAAACAATATGATGAAGTTGACTGGAGGATTCTTCACTCGATGTGGAATAGTGACCATCAGAATAGAACAAATGAAACCTATAACACTTAATAAGGCAATAAGAAATAAAAACTGCTTTTTTAATTTTGTAAAAGCTGCATAAGTAATGAGATATTAATAATAACTAAATGACATTCTTCCATTACATATTTCGATGACGTAATTGGGTACTGTATCACTCTCATAGATGGTGATATTTAGTAATCCTGAGTCTTGTGATTGTACCAAACAGTGTGAAAGTAAACAACGTTCCGTTTTCCAACTATTCTAGCTTGAATCAGATGACAGGTTTATATTGATTCAACAGGGTACTCGTAAGGGAATATTGCTGGAATACCTACAATAGCTTTGTACTTTTTCACATTGAATTTTTCAGATTATTGAGAAAAATTTTGATTTCGTTGAAGAAAGAAAGATCAGATTTGCAGTATAAAATGATGCCATCATTCTTTTTCACAGGTTCTCATCAGATGCAAACCAAGATTTGTTGAAAAACGCCTTAAAGGATTTATCCTTAAGTACAACAAACAAAGAGAATAGAAAGAGAAGTATCCAACAGTTGAAGAGAAGAAGAAAGTGTTCATTTACTTCTCATACAAAAGAGGAGAAGCAGCATCACAAAAGATTGAAAAGAGCAATAAAAAGATGCTTCCTTGCAGCCAAGCTGGTGACACTATACATCACTACATGCTCTTTAAGCCAATCGAAACTGGATATGTACCTTGCTGATGTTACCTCCAACTGCATTTATCAATTTACATGCACCTGCGGCAGTGAGTACATTGGAAGGACAGAAAGAAGGCCTTCTATCCGGTTTTCAGAGTATATTCCAAGAAAATTATGCTTGAAAGGAAGCAGATATATACAAATTTGCAATTACCAGACACCCATCCTGTGGATACGGGTCATTTTGTCCAGATTTCCAAATTCTTCAAAATATAAAAAATACAGAGGACAGTGAATCTACTACGATTTACTGAAGCAGTTGCAATCAGACGTTTCAGACCAAACTTATGCACACAAAAAGGGAGTGTAATCAATCTCTCACTCCCTTGGTAACCGTATTACTTTCATTACACTGATTAGTAATACACACTAGTGAGCTGAGCTCACTAAGCAAGTTTTCAAATTGATGAACTTTGATCTTCTTGAGTTGCATGTTGACGTAGAAGCTAACACTGTTAATTAGATTTTTCTGCCTTCTCTCACCCCCTCCCCTTTTTTCATAGTTTGATGGTAGCAAACACTGAAGTATGAAATGTTATTATTTATAACCATTGTTATTTCAGGTAGTTTGCAGCTGATGAGAACCTGTAAAATAGGATAATGATATCATCTTTCGCTATCGAAATTTATCAAGGGAACCAAATTTATGAAAGTTTGATTTCTCTAGATATTGGGAAACTATTAAGTAAGTCCTTTATGAAGTTGTACGTCTAAGAATCATTAAATTGGAATTTGAACTTATTTCAAATATGTCGATTAAAAATGTATTTAAACGAGGAGACTGTGTTAATTTAAATATCTTGTGAAACGGCGGCCTGCTTAAAACCAAAGCTACAAAAATTCCTCATCATTATATTGCATATAATTTCTCCTGTTGATTTTGTTTTAATCAATTAATGTGTGACTACTGATGGTATTATTTACTCTCGCGGGTATTTAAAATATTTACAATGTAGTAATTCGAACTAAAAAGCAGGCGTAAATTCAAAAACTGGTGGCTGCTGAATAGTAAAGGCCTAGCTCTTTGTTGTAAATATATACATCTTTTGAACTTTCCTGTCGCGTTCTGCTTCTCACCTCACCCCGTGTGCTTGATATCTGATACTGTCTGTGTTGTTCTATTATAGAACATGGCGAGCCGGCCCAACTCGCGTAAACTAAAGCGCGAAGTGAAGGACTCTGAATCTCCTGCTAATGCCAACACCTGCGACTCGGAAAATGGTAACAGAGCGCCACCAGTAATGTCATCAACCTCACCGACAACGTCGACGTCCACGCCTGCCCAGATATGATTCAAGCAATGGTCGCAGCGTTCAGAATAGCATTGATGACGTCGGATACACTTTCATCGTCCTCCAACAATAAACCTCAAGTTAAATTCCCAGCACCAGAAAAGTTCGTCCCAGGGGAATCATTCACATTGTGGGAGGAGCAGTGCCGTCGCTATATACAACAATTTGATGAAGAACAAAGAGCTAGTGCTATCATCTGTTTACTGTCGATACCTGCGTTGAAACGCCTCAAGCTAGCTGGCGTTGACACAGAAGAGACGATGGAAGTAGAGGAGCTATTTGCAGCTATGCGTCGAGCATTTGCGCCGCATACCCATGTTCTTGGGCAGCGGGCTGCTTTTCACGCATGTGTCCAGCAGAGCGGCGAAAGTACAGAGGAATTCCTCTGGCGACTTCAAGAGTTAGCTCCAGTGGCTTTTGAAGGAGACTCCGCAACCGAAATCAGCTCCCGTATTCTCCACCAATTCGAAGAAGGGTTGTTGCACGACGAAGTACGAGAAAGGGTCATCGAAAGCAACCCTACATCGCCCGTGGAGGCTCTACAGGTTGCCAAACAGAAGGAAGCTCTAATTAAGCTTCGTAAGAATCGGCGACCAACAGACGGACCCTATACTCAATCACAATATCAAGAATCGAGGACGCCTCGTGAGCATCGTACGAAACCACATCTTGAGTGGAGGTCCCGATCTTCCCCGAAAGCAAGACAAATTCCACACCAACCACGTCCAAGGGGGGCTGGATAAACTCTCGCCTCCCAGAAGAGATTGGTGAGTCTCCCTCTTTTTTATCTAATGTCATGCATTATCAGACGAGCCATATGTAGCTAAGCAACTGCCCACTGTTCTAGTTAAGTTTTATGACAGAACTCTCGTTGGGTTGGTAGACACAGGTGCAGCTCGCACATTGTTGTCCAGCAAATATTGTAATGCTATGGCCAAAACTGCCACACCCCACCTTAACATCCAAACGGCAAATGGGTCTCGTATGAAAGTGGCTGGCGAGCTGTTAGTCTTATGGGAAGGTAAACATGGTCGTATGTGGCATCCGTGTTTGGTAGTTAACGGATTGTCGTGGGATTTAATAATAGGTTATGACCTTCTACGCGGTTGCAACGCGTCAATTGATATTGAATCCCAAAAGCTCACCCTTCTAGGTTCTACATTACTATTTGGAGCAGATATTAATAATACCTGTTTACAGCTGAGTGTGAATGCAATTGATACCGCCCTGATGGAAAGTATGCTAACACAGGTCCCGCGAGAGCACAAAGAGGCGGTACATCGGTTAATGTCCGAGTTTTCGGAGGTCGTATCTTGGTCCTCGACTGACCTGGGAAGAACCACAGCTATCCAACATACTATTGAGACCGGTAGTTGTGCTCCAATACGGCAAACACCTCGCCGAGTCCCAGCTAAGTTTCGTCCGCAACTGGAAAGCATGATTGATGAAATGCTACAGAAAAAATAATTGCGCCGTCGAACTCACCGTGGGCTTCGCCTATAGTGTTAGTTAAGAAGAAAAACGGCACCCTGCGCTTGTGTGTTGATTACAGAAAATTAAACGCAGTGACCCGGAGAGATGCTTACCCATTGCCTAGAATAGATGAGACGTTAGAAGCATTATCAGGTGCCGTCTGGTTTTCCACCCTTGATTTAGCTTCTGGATATTGGCAGTGGAAGTCCACCCTCGTGATCGGCACAAAACTGCTTTTACTATACCCACCGGTTTATATGAATTCCAGACCATGCCGTTCGGGTTAAGTAATGCACCAGCCACGTTTCAACGACTGATGCACACAGTACTCAAAGGATTAGTCCCACAGGTGTGCCTCGTATATTTAGATGATATTATCGTTTTCAGTCACACCATCGAAGAACACCTTGAGCGACTGCGGATTGTCTTGGAACGTTTGAAGGAGGTGGGACTCAAAGTTCAACCCACTAAATGCCGTTTATTCCGAACCGAAGTCACTTTCTTGGGGCATGTTGTCAGTGCACAGGGCGTTCATAGCGATCCTGAAAAAGTTGCAGCAGTCAAAGAGTGGCCCGTACCTAAATCCGTGAATGAGTTACACAGTTTTCTAGGGTTGGCCTCTTATTACCGCCGGTTCGTGAGAAATTACTCAGAGTTTGACTAAGAAAAATATTCCCTTCGTATGGACAGAGGATTGTGACCGTGCTTTCCAACAGCTGAAAGATTCATTATGCTCGGCGCCCATTTTAGCATTCCCAGATACATCACCAACGGCTGGTAAATACATCTTGGACACGGACGCTAGTCACACATCCATCGGAGCCGTGTTATCTCAGGTCGGTGGGGATGGCAAAGAACATGTTATCGAATATGGCAGCCGCACGCTGAGCCGTGCAGAGAAGAACTACTGCATCACCCGTAAAGAGATGTTGGCCGCTGTTACCTTCGTTCGTAAGTACCGACCCTATCTACTTGGTAAACCGTTTGTTTTGCGAACGGATCACAAAGCTCTTCAGTGGTTGCAAAATTTCAAAGACCCTGAAGGACAGACAGCAAGATGGCAGGAATACCTTCAGAGTATGACTTCGAATGTGTACACCGTCCTGGCAAGCAACATGCCAATGCTGACGCGCTATCCAGGCGCTCTTTCAGACCGCACGGAGACTGCCCGTCTTGCGAGAGTATTGATATTTGTGCTATTTCGTTGGCAGGTCTAAGCAGAGAACAGTGGGCACACATCCAAGCTACTGACGATGAGACTGCACTCCTTTATCATGCCCTGTCGAATCAGACTGGTAGGCCAGTTGAAGCTGATGTGAAAGGGAAGAGCTGGGAAACCAGATGTTTGTGGGCCTTATGGGATCAGTTAGTACTAGTGAATGGTATCCTGTGTGTTCAACCCGGCCCCAACTACTTGAGAAGAGTCGTAGTCCCTCAGTCGTTTGTAACAGCAATTCTGGAGACTATACATTATGATTTGGGACACGCTGGAATTAATAAAATGTTGCAAGCAGTTACCCAACGCTACTGGTGGCCTCGCCAACGGCGCGACGTCCGGGACTTTGTCCAAGGGTGTGCAACATGTGGCAAAGTAAAGAATCCACAGAGGAAACCCCGGGCGCCACTTACTAATATGAAGGCTGGATATCCTAACGAAATAATTGGCGTCGACATCATCGGACCTTTACGTGAAACCACACGTGGAAATAAGTATATCTTGGTTATGGTTGATTATTTTACGAAATGGTGTGAAGCTGTACCACTTCAGCGAATTGATGCCCCTACTGTAGCCAAAGCTATATTCGACTGTTGGATTGCCCGTTGGGGCGCACCAGAGCAATTGCACTCTGACCAAGGAACCAACTTCGAAAGTATCGTGGTTAGAGAATTGTGCCATCTATTTGGAATTAAAAAGTCAAGAACCACCGCGTACCACCCCGAAGGCAATGGGTTAGTAGAGCGTACCAATCGAACCCTAAAATCATTACTACGCCTATTCTTAGAGAGGGAGGCTGAATCAGCCTGGGACATCATGTTACCAAGATGCTTGTTGGCCTACCGAGGAAGCACGCACATGTCTACGGGAAAGACACCACACCTGTTATGGACTGGCCGCGAGTTACGCCTGCCTAGTGATACATTGGTTATGCCCCGGTGGGATGATCCGCTAACTACATCGGAAATGGTAATAAGGTTGCGAGGAGACGTCGCCAGGTATCATAGCTATGCACGCGAAGAACTCCAGAGAGCACAAGAACGACAGAAACGTTACTACGATAGAAAGCAGTGGGGAACACCATTCAAAATAGGTGATAAGGTGTGGCTACGTCAACCAGCGACTGACAACTGGAGTCGACGCAAAGCTCAAGCACAATGGGCAGGCCCATACGTGGTGTACCGCAGAGTAACTGACAATACCTACGAAATCCAAGAAGACAACAACAACCCTCAGAAAATGATAGTGCACTTCAACCGTCTGAAACCGTGTAGACCAAGCAGACAGGCACCGAGGAGAACCCGCCTTATCTCGATAACCATAATAACCATGTGTCTCTTTCTCTTGTAGGGACGATTTCGAGGCGGGGAGACCGAACCACTGAAGTCGCTGGGGACAGCTTTTTGGAACCGAGGGGGTCGTGTAGTAATTCGAACTCAAGAGCAGGCGCAAATTCAAAAACTGGTGGCTGCTGAATACTGAAGGCCTAGCTCTTTGTTGTAAATATATACATCTTTTGAACTTTCCTGTCGCGTTCTGCTTCTCACCTCACCCCGTGTGCTTGATATCTGATATTGTCTGTGTTGTTCTATTATAACAAACTCTTGATTCACAAGTTTCTACTAAACTTGAGAAGAAGAAAAGTCCTGAGAGGAAACTATTCTTGGGTTATGTCATTGGGTCACAAACTGTACTTCTAGACTTTTTACATCTGGCCTTCTCGCTGTCTCTCTCTCTACGGAGACCAAAAAAAATATCGTAATAGAGTGATTGGCGCCTTACATCAGACAACATTGTGTCACACGATCTGTTGCCAGTTAATATTATATCTGAAGATCCTGGATTAAGGGGAATATCATGCAACAAAGTTGACATTCAAACTGCTTTTACCATTGTTAATAAACAAAGAAACTCAACTTAATGTAGATCTTCTAAATTTGTCACCATCAAGCAACTCAAACTAAACTTATGTGTACAGACAGAAACAGTGATTAGTCTTAGTTTGATCTGGTAACAATTTTTTTCCGCTTATTACATAATTATGTCATTATTTTCGTTACTATGGTTTATTCTGACCCACTGATCGTTACTCGCATAGCGGGTTTCCGATCACTTTTATAATGCTTACTTGTAAAGTCTTATGTAATCTTTTTCACCCTGTATTTTACTGGTCCGATAGTGTTTTTTGTTCTTACGTCAACTAACAAAATTTTTCAAATATTCTTCCAATCTTATAACAGATAACCATTCTCTTTTTGTGTTACTTGCAATTGATTATGTCATCACAGTTCACGCATTGTTGTCTTCCTAAACTGAGATCTTTACCACCCAAATTCCGAGCACAGAATAAATGGATGAGTATTCCTATTTTTATGAGTTGATCACGGATTGATATCAGTTAGAGAACCATTGAAAACCAGCACTGGAGTGCTGGGCAGCTGTTTCATCGCACTAGTTTGGGAGTCTTCATCAGCACTCATCTACAGTGCGGGGTTTGAAACCAGGACCTTCCGGTTACAAGGCAAACTGGCTCGTATACCATTCAGCCACTGGGACCGAACCCAATGGTCAGCCCATGAATTCTCACTTCTACCAATTCGTGATTTATTTTAGCGCAACCATCAACCAATGTCATCTGTGGGACATCCACCCTCACAATTGACTGGATGCACCTCACTGGTCACGACTTCTCACTAGGACTCCAGGAAACTTCGTCTTGTAGCAAGTCACTAGCGAGCATCGGATTGATTTTCAAGAGCTTTATTTGTAAGGATTAGATTTGTTTCTACGAGTACTGTCGATGATAGCTAAACTAGGATGGAAGAAACAGCTGTGCTGGTTTTCAATGGTTCTCTAACTGATATCAATCCGTGATCAACTTGTAATAAACAAATCTAATCCTTGCAATTCAACCATTTGAAGATTATTCCTATTTTGTTAATACCATGTGTATTGTAGGCTGTCTGCAGTTGAAGAGAAGCCTTGGAATAAAATATGGGCATTTTAGTGTAGCAAATTTTGTTCCTTTTGCTTTGATAAAGAAGGTCAGGTGAACAGGCTGTTGGGGATACACATTTTTCTTGTACCTTTTAATACATAAATATATAAATTCTGAAGAGAAAAATGCTGGATCGCATGTTGACTTAACATGGTTTCACATATGGCTTTCGGTGTGAAGTATTTCTGATACAGGATTCATTTTATTGAAGACTGCACACCAGTAAAAGACTTATATGAAGCGTCCTAGTAATGAACTTAACCTGAGCACTGTTATAGATTGTCTCTGGTTGAACAGTCTACAAGCAAGGTTATTTATTATAGAAGTTCATTCAGTGCATTAAGGGGATATGAATTTTCAAAGAGTCACTCATCTGAAATCTTCAGCATCTCTGTATATATAATGATTGAAATCTATGGAAACTTCTTTCAAAATGCCATTACTAATATTATATCCTTTAATTCCTAGAGGAACATAGGGATTCAGCCACCCAAGTCTCCATTACCTTCGGTTCTCTGCCAACTTTTTCACCCCGCTACAAGTCTGCCAACATGCTTTCATCTCCTCTTCACATGACCTCCTCCAAGTCACCCCAACCTTGCACTGACAACCAACTCCCCGCTTCCCTTCCGGCCAGGTTCCACTCGACCGATGGCTTGTCTAGTGATGTCACTTGATGGCTTGTTTCCTCAGAGTATGGCCAGCCAATCCATCTCCATTTCCTCCTGCCTATTTGTTGCCCAATCGGTTCCTGCTGTGTCGGTTCGCTCATTCCCAGAGATCCCTCCCTGTTGGTGATCTTTTCTGGCCAGCCATCTGATCTTGAGTAGTATTGAGCAAAGACAACTGTTAACGAAGGTCTGTAGTTTGTTTGAGATGCTCTTTATGACGCGCTGGCCAAGTCTCTGATCCTTGTGGTAAGTAGCACTGACTGACTTCACATTAGTGTTGAGAGTCCGGATGTTATTTTTGATACTGAGTCAATCCTGTTGACCTCCACACAGACTTGAGAGTAATGATAGCTTATCTTGCTTTTCCGATCCACGCTGCTTTGATATCCTCGTCAGTTCCGTTGGCCTGTAGTTGAAAGGGTGCTTCCCAGGTACGTGGCCAGGAATCTTCATCACCTACCTCTGTTTTATCTATGTTCACCTGAAGTGTTGTCCTATCTTTGATGCTTCTTCTTCCGTCGCCAGCTTGTTGCTTTTCACTTGAATATCTTCCAGTTTCTGGGAAATCAGACATATATCATCGGAGAAGTCCAGATCGTCCAAGTCTCTTTTTGTATCAGTCCATTTTATGTCTGGTTCCTCATTGCCCGTTGTCTGTTTAATTATCCAATCTACTGCAATGTGGAAGATCATTGGCGATAGTAGACAGCCTTGTCTCGCTCCAGTCCTCATTTCAAAGGCTTATATAAGTTGCCCGTTGTGGATTATTTGGCATGCAGCATTCTCGTATAACTGATGGATGAGATGTATAATTGTCGATATGATAGAGAAGATTTGTAGCTCAGGTGGATAATTTTGATGTGGTTTTGTTCTCTGAGCTGGATAGTTAGTTTGCGAAGCTTTCATCACCTTACTGGGTGACATCTTCAGCGCATACTTCAAATTGAAGTGAGCTTTTAGGTTTCTCCACGAGTTTATTAATCATTCCTCCTGGTGACCTTGGACGTGATTGGTTGTTTATGTATGTTTTCACACCTTCTAGGCTACTTGTGTTGGAACTGATTGTTTCTGTGACTTGAACTTTGGCCAATCGTGTGTGAAGTTTCTTTCTTATTGGTTGATAAATTTTGTCTATCTCGATGTGTCTATTGATTGATGATTCACTGGAATGCCAAGCTTCTAAAAATTCTCTAGCATTCTTGTTATTTCCTTTGTCTAATATTTGAACGTTGTCCCAGTCGAATTGATGTCCGTGGTTGTCTGTGTGTAGTGAAATGAGGGAGTGTATATCATGTCTTTTGACGGCTAGCTTATGTTCGTGGATACGAAGACGAAGGGGACGTCCACTTTGGCCAATGTAGTGTTTTTCACAGTTGTTGCAGTTTATTTTGTAGATGATGTTGGTTTTGTCTTCTTTTGCCGTTGAGTCTTTTGGTTGACATAGAATTGAGTGCAGCGGCTTTGTTGGTTTGTGTACGACGTCAATTCCTAAAGGTTTGAGGAGTCTTTTAGTGATTTCTGAGATATCCTTTATATATGGTAAGGTGATTTTCTTTGTGTTTTCCTTG
The DNA here is from genome assembly GCA_944472135.2 of Trichobilharzia regenti. NCBI lineage: Eukaryota > Metazoa > Platyhelminthes > Trematoda > Strigeidida > Schistosomatidae > Trichobilharzia > Trichobilharzia regenti. The sequence continues at coordinate 71,788,554 of OX235263.1, forward strand.
GTGGCTTTTGTTTTGGTAGGTTGGCTTGGGGGTATATGTCTCTTGATGAAATTCCGGGGATATCCATTCTTTTGGAAGACGTCCATGAGATACTTTTCTTCAATTTTTCTTAAGGTGGGAGTGCTGCAGTGAGTCCTTGCTCTCTTGAATAGTGTTTGTATGCAGTTCCTTTTGTGTGCTATTGGGTTGTTGCTGTTGTAATTCAGTATTTGGTCTGTGTGAGTTGATTTCCTATAAACTTGAGTTTCTAATACTTCCAATTCAACGGCCAAATATATGAACAAATGAAAGGAACACCCATGGGATCGCCAATATCAGGTTTGATTGCAGAAGCAGTGATGCAAAGACTCGAAAACATAATTCTACCAAAGATCAAACCCAAGATTTGGATACGCTACGTCGACGACACATTTGTAATAATCAAAAGAAACGAATTAGACAAAACTCACAACTTAATAAACAACGTCTTCAACGACATCAAATTCACAAGAGAAGAGGAATCCGAGAAGAAAATACCATTTTTGGACGTCTTAGTCAGGCGAACAACTACAGGAGAATTAGAAACTCAAGTTTATAGGAAATCAACTCACACAGACCAAATACTGAATTACAACAGCAACAACCCAATAGCACACAAAAGGAACTGCATACAAACACTATTCAAGAGAGCAAGGACTCACTGCAGCACTCCCACCTTAAGAAAAATTGAAGAAAAGTATCTCATGGACGTCTTCCAAAAGAATGGATATCCCCGGAATTTCATCAAGAGACATATACCCCCAAGCCAACCTACCAAAACAAAAGCCACCAAGGAAAACACAAAGAAAATCACCTTACCATATATAAAGGATATCTCAGAAATCACTAAAAGACTCCTCAAACCTTTAGGAATTGACGTCGTACACAAACCAACAAAGCCGCTGCACTCAATTCTATGTCAACCAAAAGACTCAACGGCAAAAGAAGACAAAACCAACATCATCTACAAAATAAACTGCAACAACTGTGAAAAACACTACATTGGCCAAAGTGGACGTCCCCTTCGTCTTCGTATCCACGAACATAAGCTAGCCGTCAAAAGACATGATATACACTCCCTCATTTCACTACACACAGACAACCACGGACATCAATTCGACTGGGACAACGTTCAAATATTAGACAAAGGAAATAACAAGAATGCTAGAGAATTTTTAGAAGCTTGGCATTCCAGTGAATCATCAATCAATAGACACATCGAGATAGACAAAATTTATCAACCAATAAGAAAGAAACTTCACACACGATTGGCCAAAGTTCAAGTCACAGAAACAATCAGTTCCAACACAAGTAGCCTAGAAGGTGTGAAAACATACATAAACAACCAATCACGTCCAAGGTCACCAGGAGGAATGATTAATAAACTCGTGGAGAAACCTAAAAGCTCACTTCAATTTGAAGTATGCGCTGAAGATGTCACCCAGTAAGGTGATGAAAGCTTCGCAAACTAACTATCCAGCTCAGAGAACAAAACCACATCAAAATTATCCACCTGAGCTACAAATCTTCTCTATCATATCTAAATCTTACGAGCGGGATACGCTTCTCTCTGTTCGAAAGTGGGAAGACTTCGCCAAAAGGCAAGGATCCACCAGAGAACAATTATTCTTTCTCCATGTGTGCCTTCGTCATTCAATCCTACCAAACAGTGTAAGATACAAGCCACCAGTCAACTGCCCAATGGGATGGAAATTGGCCGAACAATGTGGAAGACGAATGGTCAAATTAATGATTACGGACGCACATTATCGGATCAACAAATATCAACAAATAATAGATGTCCAAAAAGCAAAATTAGAGAAAACCCTCAACCAAGAACACCTGTCAACGCTGATCACCGCAATTTCACTGTCAAGTAGAAAACACAGAGAACAAAGACGAAGAGTCCTCAAAACCAAGCTGGCCAAGATTAGAAAACAACAACCAGACAATACGCCCATAGACTGCGTAGTCAACCTATCAAAACAACCACTATCAAAAATGGAACAACAACTACTACAAAAAGGATTAAACTACAACACTGGAGATGCTTCAAAAACTGATTTCTTCGCTGCCCTTGAATCATTACTCAAATCATCAAACTTGAACGAGGAAACACAGGAAGAGATACGCCAAACAATTGTACCAATGGTCAAACAGAAAAGACAACACACACAACTCAACTCTCAAGAACTAAAGGCCCTCAAAAAGCTGAAAAATAGGAAGGACATCGTCATTTTACCAACCGACAAAGGAAGAACAACAGTAGTCATGGACAGAGAAGAATACACCAAGAAAGCTGAAGAACTACTCAAAGATGAAGATGTATATCAACAACTCCCAACAAATCCCATACAAACATTGGACAACCGCATCCAAAGGACCTTAAACAAGCTCAGCAAAACTGGACAGATCACAAAACAAGACCAATGGCGAATGAAATCCAATGGACCAGTCCTACCTCGATTCTACGGCAGACCCAAAATACACAAGGCAAATATCCCGTTACGACCAATTGTATCACTCCCAGGAACTCCAACATATAATTTGTCCAAGGAATTATACAGAAAACTAAAACACCTAACGGAATCCTGTGATCACTCCATCAACTCTGCTATCCAATTCCTAGAGAAAATCAGAGACATCCAAATAGATGAACAAGAAATAATGGTATCCTTCGACGTGACAGCATTATATACCTCTATCGGACAAAAACTAGCAAAAGAAACCATGGAGCAATTACTTAGCAACGACGAACAACTTCCACAACAATCAAAAATGCAACACACAAGCTGGATGGAATGCATAAATCTATGCCTAACAACATACTTCCAATTCAACGGCCAAATATATGAACAAATGAAAGGAACACCCATGGGATCGCCAATATCAGGTTTGATTGCAGAAGCAGTGATGCAAAGACTCGAAAACATAATTCTACCAAAGATCAAACCCAAGATTTGGATACGCTACGTCGACGACACATTTGTAATAATCAAAAGAAACGAATTAGACAAAACTCACAACTTAATAAACAACGTCTTCAACGACATCAAATTCACAAGAGAAGAGGAATCCGAGAAGAAAATACCATTTTTGGACGTCTTAGTCAGGCGAACAGCTACAGGAGAATTAGAAACTCAAGTTTATAGGAAATCAACTCACACAGACCAAATACTGAATTACAACAGCAACAACCCAATAGCACACAAAAGGAACTGCATACAAACACTATTCAAGAGAGCAAGGACTCACTGCAGCACTCCCACCTTAAGAAAAATTGAAGAAAAGTATCTCATGGACGTCTTCCAAAAGAATGGATATCCCCGGAATTTCATCAAGAGACATATACCCCCAAGCCAACCTACCAAAACAAAAGCCACCAAGGAAAACACAAAGAAAATCACCTTACCATATATAAAGGATATCTCAGAAATCACTAAAAGACTCCTCAAACCTTTAGGAATTGACGTCGTACACAAACCAACAAAGTCGCTGCACTCAATTCTATGTCAACCAAAAGACTCAACGGCAAAAGAAGACAAAACCAACATCATCTACAAAATAAACTGCAACAACTGTGAAAAACACTACATTGGCCAAAGTGGACGTCCCCTTCGTCTTCGTATCCACGAACATAAGCTAGCCGTCAAAAGACATGATATACACTCCCTCATTTCACTACACACAGACAACCACGGACATCAATTCGACTGGGACAACGTTCAAATATTAGACAAAGGAAATAACAAGAATGCTAGAGAATTTTTAGAAGCTTGGCATTCCAGTGAATCATCAATCAATAGACACATCGAGATAGACAAAATTTATCAACCAATAAGAAAGAAACTTCACACACGATTGGCCAAAGTTCAAGTCACAGAAACAATCAGTTCCAACACAAGTAGCCTAGAAGGTGTGAAAACATACATAAACAACCAATCACGTCCAAGGTCACCAGGAGGAATGATTAATAAACTCGTGGAGAAACCTAAAAGCTCACTTCAATTTGAAGTATGCGCTGAAGATGTCACCCAGTAAGGTGATGAAAGCTTCGCAAACTAACTATCCAGCTCAGAGAACAAAACCACATCAAAATTATCCACCTGAGCTACAAATCTTCTCTATCACATCTAAATCTTACGAGCGGGATACGCTTCTCTCTGTTCGAAAGTGGGAAGACTTCGCCAAAAAGCAAGGATCCACCAGAGAACAATTATTCTTTCTCCATGTGTGCCTTCGTCATTCAATCCTACCAAACAGTGTAAGATACAAGCCACCAGTCAACTGCCCAATGGGATGGAAATTGGCCGAACAATGTGGAAGACGAATGGTCAAATTAATGATTACGGACGCACATTATCGGATCAACAAATATCAACAAATAATAGATGTCCAAAAAGCAAAATTAGAGAAAACCCTCAACCAAGAACACCTGTCAACGCTGATCACCGCAATTTCACTGTCAAGTAGAAAACACAGAGAACAAAGACGAAGAGTCCTCAAAACCAAGCTGGCCAAGATTAGAAAACAACAACCAGACAATACGCCCATAGACTGCGTAGTCAACCTATCAAAACAACCACTATCAAAAATGGAACAACAACTACTACAAAAAGGATTAAACTACAACACTGGAGATGCTTCAAAAACTGATTTCTTCGCTGCCCTTGAATCATTACTCAAATCATCAAACTTGAACGAGGAAACACAGGAAGAGATACGCCAAACAATTGTACCAATGGTCAAACAGAAAAGACAACACACACAACTCAACTCTCAAGAACTAAAGGCCCTCAAAAAGCTGAAAAATAGGAAGGACATCGTCATTTTACCAACCGACAAAGGAAGAACAACAGTAGTCATGGACAGAGAAGAATACACCAAGAAAGCTGAAGAACTACTCAAAGATGAAGATGTATATCAACAACTCCCAACAAATCCCATACAAACATTGGACAACCGCATCCAAAGGACCTTAAACAAGCTCAGCAAAACTGGACAGATCACAAAACAAGACCAATGGCGAATGAAATCCAATGGACCAGTCCTACCTCGATTCTACGGCAGACCCAAAATACACAAGGCAAATATCCCGTTACGACCAATTGTATCACTCCCAGGAACTCCAACATATAATTTGTCCAAGGAATTATACAGAAAACTAAAACACCTAACGGAATCCTGTGATCACTCCATCAACTCTGCTATCCAATTCCTAGAGAAAATCAGAGACATCCAAATAGATGAACAAGAAATAATGGTATCCTTCGACGTGACAGCATTATATACCTCTATCGGACAAAAACTAGCAAAAGAAACCATGGAGCAATTACTTAGCAACGACGAACAACTTCCACAACAATCAAAAATGCAACACACAAGCTGGATGGAATGCATAAATCTATGCCTAACAACATACTTCCAATTCAACGGCCAAATATATGAACAAATGAAAGGAACACCCATGGGATCGCCAATATCAGGTTTGATTGCAGAAGCAGTGATGCAAAGACTCGAAAACATAATTCTACCAAAGATCAAACCCAAGATTTGGATACGCTACGTCGACGACACATTTGTAATAATCAAAAGAAACGAATTAGACAAAACTCACAACTTAATAAACAACGTCTTCAACGACATCAAATTCACAAGAGAAGAGGAATCCGAGAAGAAAATACCATTTTTGGACGTCTTAGTCAGGCGAACAGCTACAGGAGAATTAGAAACTCAAGTTTATAGGAAATCAACTCACACAGACCAAATACTGAATTACAACAGCAACAACCCAATAGCACACAAAAGGAACTGCATACAAACACTATTCAAGAGAGCAAGGACTCACTGCAGCACTCCCACCTTAAGAAAAATTGAAGAAAAGTATCTCATGGACGTCTTCCAAAAGAATGGATATCCCCGGAATTTCATCAAGAGACATATACCCCCAAGCCAACCTACCAAAACAAAAGCCACCAAGGAAAACACAAAGAAAATCACCTTACCATATATAAAGGATATCTCAGAAATCACTAAAAGACTCCTCAAACCTTTAGGAATTGACGTCGTACACAAACCAACAAAGCCGCTGCACTCAATTCTATGTCAACCAAAAGACTCAACGGCAAAAGAAGACAAAACCAACATCATCTACAAAATAAACTGCAACAACTGTGAAAAACACTACATTGGCCAAAGTGGACGTCCCCTTCGTCTTCGTATCCACGAACATAAGCTAGCCGTCAAAAGACATGATATACACTCCCTCATTTCACTACACACAGACAACCACGGACATCAATTCGACTGGGACAACGTTCAAATATTAGACAAAGGAAATAACAAGAATGCTAGAGAATTTTTAGAAGCTTGGCATTCCAGTGAATCATCAATCAATAGACACATCGAGATAGACAAAATTTATCAACCAATAAGAAAGAAACTTCACACACGATTGGCCAAAGTTCAAGTCACAGAAACAATCAGTTCCAACACAAGTAGCCTAGAAGGTGTGAAAACATACATAAACAACCAATCACGTCCAAGGTCACCAGGAGGAATGATTAATAAACTCGTGGAGAAACCTAAAAGCTCACTTCAATTTGAAGTATGCGCTGAAGATGTCACCCAGTAAGGTGATGAAAGCTTCGCAAACTAACTATCCAGCTCAGAGAACAAAACCACATCAAAATTATCCACCTGAGCTACAAATCTTCTCTATCATATCTAAATCTTACGAGCGGGATACGCTTCTCTCTGTTCGAAAGTGGGAAGACTTCGCCAAAAGGCAAGGATCCACCAGAGAACAATTATTCTTTCTCCATGTGTGCCTTCGTCATTCAATCCTACCAAACAGTGTAAGATACAAGCCACCAGTCAACTGCCCAATGGGATGGAAATTGGCCGAACAATGTGGAAGACGAATGGTCAAATTAATGATTACGGACGCACATTATCGGATCAACAAATATCAACAAATAATAGATGTCCAAAAAGCAAAATTAGAGAAAACCCTCAACCAAGAACACCTGTCAACGCTGATCACCGCAATTTCACTGTCAAGTAGAAAACACAGAGAACAAAGACGAAGAGTCCTCAAAACCAAGCTGGCCAAGATTAGAAAACAACAACCAGACAATACGCCCATAGACTGCGTAGTCAACCTATCAAAACAACCACTATCAAAAATGGAACAACAACTACTACAAAAAGGATTAAACTACAACACTGGAGATGCTTCAAAAACTGATTTCTTCGCTGCCCTTGAATCATTACTCAAATCATCAAACTTGAACGAGGAAACACAGGAAGAGATACGCCAAACAATTGTACCAATGGTCAAACAGAAAAGACAACACACACAACTCAACTCTCAAGAACTAAAGGCCCTCAAAAAGCTGAAAAATAGGAAGGACATCGTCATTTTACCAACCGACAAAGGAAGAACAACAGTAGTCATGGACAGAGAAGAATACACCAAGAAAGCTGAAGAACAACTCAAAGATGAAGATGTATATCAACAACTCCCAACAAATCCCATACAAACATTGGACAACCGCATCCAAAGGACCTTAAACAAGCTCAGCAAAACTGGACAGATCACAAAACAAGACCAATGGCGAATGAAATCCAATGGACCAGTCCTACCTCGATTCTACGGCAGACCCAAAATACACAAGGCAAATATCCCGTTACGACCAATTGTATCACTCCCAGGAACTCCAACATATAATTTGTCCAAGGAATTATACAGAAAACTAAAACACCTAACGGAATCCTGTGATCACTCCATCAACTCTGCTATCCAATTCCTAGAGAAAATCAGAGACATCCAAATAGATGAACAAGAAATAATGGTATCCTTCGACGTGACAGCATTATATACCTCTATCGGACAAAAACTAGCAAAAGAAACCATGGAGCAATTACTTAGCAACGACGAACAACTTCCACAACAATCAAAAATGCAACACACAAGCTGGATGGAATGCATAAATCTATGCCTAACAACATACTTCCAATTCAACGGCCAAATATATGAACAAATGAAAGGAACACCCATGGGATCGCCAATATCAGGTTTGATTGCAGAAGCAGTGATGCAAAGACTCGAAAACATAATTCTACCAAAGATCAAACCCAAGATTTGGATACGCTACGTCGACGACACATTTGTAATAATCAAAAGAAACGAATTAGACAAAACTCACAACTTAATAAACAACGTCTTCAACGACATCAAATTCACAAGAGAAGAGGAATCCGAGAAGAAAATACCATTTTTGGACGTCTTAGTCAGGCGAACAGCTACAGGAGAATTAGAAACTCAAGTTTATAGGAAATCAACTCACACAGACCAAATACTGAATTACAACAGCAACAACCCAATAGCACACAAAAGGAACTGCATACAAACACTATTCAAGAGAGCAAGGACTCACTGCAGCACTCCCACCTTAAGAAAAATTGAAGAAAAGTATCTCATGGACGTCTTCCAAAAGAATGGATATCCCCGGAATTTCATCAAGAGACATATACCCCCAAGCCAACCTACCAAAACAAAAGCCACCAAGGAAAACACAAAGAAAATCACCTTACCATATATAAAGGATATCTCAGAAATCACTAAAAGACTCCTCAAACCTTTAGGAATTGACGTCGTACACAAACCAACAAAGTCGCTGCACTCAATTCTATGTCAACCAAAAGACTCAACGGCAAAAGAAGACAAAACCAACATCATCTACAAAATAAACTGCAACAACTGTGAAAAACACTACATTGGCCAAAGTGGACGTCCCCTTCGTCTTCGTATCCACGAACATAAGCTAGCCGTCAAAAGACATGATATACACTCCCTCATTTCACTACACACAGACAACCACGGACATCAATTCGACTGGGACAACGTTCAAATATTAGACAAAGGAAATAACAAGAATGCTAGAGAATTTTTAGAAGCTTGGCATTCCAGTGAATCATCAATCAATAGACACATCGAGATAGACAAAATTTATCAACCAATAAGAAAGAAACTTCACACACGATTGGCCAAAGTTCAAGTCACAGAAACAATCAGTTCCAACACAAGTAGCCTAGAAGGTGTGAAAACATACATAAACAACCAATCACGTCCAAGGTCACCAGGAGGAATGATTAATAAACTCGTGGAGAAACCTAAAAGCTCACTTCAATTTGAAGTATGCGCTGAAGATGTCACCCAGTAAGGTGATGAAAGCTTCGCAAACTAACTATCCAGCTCAGAGAACAAAACCACATCAAAATTATCCACCTGAGCTACAAATCTTCTCTATCACATCTAAATCTTACGAGCGGGATACGCTTCTCTCTGTTCGAAAGTGGGAAGACTTCGCCAAAAGGCAAGGATCCACCAGAGAACAATTATTCTTTCTCCATGTGTGCCTTCGTCATTCAATCCTACCAAACAGTGTAAGATACAAGCCACCAGTCAACTGCCCAATGGGATGGAAATTGGCCGAACAATGTGGAAGACGAATGGTCAAATTAATGATTACGGACGCACATTATCGGATCAACAAATATCAACAAATAATAGATGTCCAAAAAGCAAAATTAGAGAAAACCCTCAACCAAGAACACCTGTCAACGCTGATCACCGCAATTTCACTGTCAAGTAGAAAACACAGAGAACAAAGACGAAGAGTCCTCAAAACCAAGCTGGCCAAGATTAGAAAACAACAACCAGACAATACGCCCATAGACTGCGTAGTCAACCTATCAAAACAACCACTATCAAAAATGGAACAACAACTACTACAAAAAGGATTAAACTACAACACTGGAGATGCTTCAAAAACTGATTTCTTCGCTGCCCTTGAATCATTACTCAAATCATCAAACTTGAACGAGGAAACACAGGAAGAGATACGCCAAACAATTGTACCAATGGTCAAACAGAAAAGACAACACACACAACTCAACTCTCAAGAACTAAAGGCCCTCAAAAAGCTGAAAAATAGGAAGGACATCGTCATTTTACCAACCGACAAAGGAAGAACAACAGTAGTCATGGACAGAGAAGAATACACCAAGAAAGCTGAAGAACTACTCAAAGATGAAGATGTATATCAACAACTCCCAACAAATCCCATACAAACATTGGACAACCGCATCCAAAGGACCTTAAACAAGCTCAGCAAAACTGGACAGATCACAAAACAAGACCAATGGCGAATGAAATCCAATGGACCAGTCCTACCTCGATTCTACGGCAGACCCAAAATACACAAGGCAAATATCCCGTTACGACCAATTGTATCACTCCCAGGAACTCCAACATATAATTTGTCCAAGGAATTATACAGAAAACTAAAACACCTAACGGAATCCTGTGATCACTCCATCAACTCTGCTATCCAATTCCTAGAGAAAATCAGAGACATCCAAATAGATGAACAAGAAATAATGGTATCCTTCGACGTGACAGCATTATATACCTCTATCGGACAAAAACTAGCAAAAGAAACCATGGAGCAATTACTTAGCAACGACGAACAACTTCCACAACAATCAAAAATGCAACACACAAGCTGGATGGAATGCATAAATCTATGCCTAACAACATACTTCCAATTCAACGGCCAAATATATGAACAAATGAAAGGAACACCCATGGGATCGCCAATATCAGGTTTGATTGCAGAAGCAGTGATGCAAAAACTCGAAAACATAATTCTACCAAAGATCAAACCCAAGATTTGGATACGCTACGTCGACGACACATTTGTAATAATCAAAAGAAACGAATTAGACAAAACTCACAACTTAATAAACAACGTCTTCAACGACATCAAATTCACAAGAGAAGAGGAATCCGAGAAGAAAATACCATTTTTGGACGTCTTAGTCAGGCGAACAGCTACAGGAGAATTAGAAACTCAAGTTTATAGGAAATCAACTCACACAGACCAAATACTGAATTACAACAGCAACAACCCAATAGCACACAAAAGGAACTGCATACAAACACTATTCAAGAGAGCAAGGACTCACTGCAGCACTCCCACCTTAAGAAAAATTGAAGAAAAGTATCTCATGGACGTCTTCCAAAAGAATGGATATCCCCGGAATTTCATCAAGAGACATGTACCCCCAAGCCAACCTACCAAAACAAAAGCCACCAAGGAAAACACAAAGAAAATCACCTTACCATATATAAAGGATATCTCAGAAATCACTAAAAGACTCCTCAAACCTTTAGGAATTGACGTCGTACACAAACCAACAAAGCCGCTGCACTCAATTCTATGTCAACCAAAAGACTCAACGGCAAAAGAAGACAAAACCAACATCATCTACAAAATAAACTGCAACAACTGTGAAAAACACTACATTGGCCAAAGTGGACGTCCCCTTCGTCTTCGTATCCACGAACATAAGCTAGCCGTCAAAAGACATGATATACACTCCCTCATTTCACTACACACAGACAACCACGGACATCAATTCGACTGGGACAACGTTCAAATATTAGACAAAGGAAATAACAAGAATGCTAGAGAATTTTTAGAAGCTTGGCATTCCAGTGAATCATCAATCAATAGACACATCGAGATAGACAAAATTTATCAACCAATAAGAAAGAAACTTCACACACAAAGGGTCAAAGTTCAAGTCACAGAAACAATCAGTTCCAACACAAGTAGCCTAGAAGGTGTGAAAACACACATAAACAAGCAATCACGTCCAAGGTCACCAGGAGAGATGAATAATAAACTCGTGGAGAAACCTAAAAGGTCACTTCAATTTGAAGTATGCGGTGAAGATGTCACCCAGTAAGGTGATGAAAGCTTCGCAAACTAACTATCCAGCTCAGAGAACAAAACCACCTCAAAATAATTGTCGATGTCACGCCGTAGGAGCGAAGTAGTTTCCAAATCACATCTCGATCGTCGCTGTCGATGACCTTATCAAAGTCAATGAAGTTGAGATATAGAGGTGACTGACATTCCAAGCTTTGTTAAATGATGATCCGTAGTGTGGCAATTTGATCAATACATGACTTGTCTCTCCTGAATCCAGCTTGTTCCATTCGAAGTTTTTCATCCAGGGCTTGTTCGATTCTCTGCAGGATGATGCGACTTAGTATTTTGCTTGGGATGGACAGCAGCCTCATTCCGCGCCAGTTTTTGCATTGACTTAAATCTCCTTTCATTTTCATCTATATATAAATGATTTATTCTATACTTGATAAAATCAAAGCTGTGTCTCTCATTTGACTCAAACTAAATTTCTTACGATGTTACGTCATCTCTTTGGTTTTTTATTCTGATTTTGTTATTCCAGTCTAGCTTATTCACTTCCCATTCTAAGGTAGGTTTCGTCATGAACTGGACTCAGAGCATAGTAGACCCTTGTTGCTTTACAGTTTGAAGCTCTTCAACAAAGCACAGTGATACTAGACGCCGACAGTGGTATACTGCAGACTGATAGAATTTAGAATTTTATGAGTCATTCCGCCCGACTCATTGCCTGCTGATAACATTCTCATCTCATAAAGTATAAGTAATCGGTTCTATCTTTGATGCCATCATGAGTGCATATTGCTAAAGTGTTCTGAAATGCGATAATAAAGCTGTTTAGAACTTTCTGTTGAAATCTACCTTGAAGTCAATTAGATCTCCAAAAACTCAACACTTGCTAATTTTAATTTAACTCACTTATATATATTTACGTTAAGTGAAATAAATATCTTCGATTGAACACTAATGTCATGCATCTGATCCTTCGATAGGTGCAGACTGAATTCTATCAGCCAGGTCATCATTGTTCTTATTAGACGATTAGATGTAATCTGAAGGAAACCCAGCTTGACCTAGGTTTTTTTAGTGTTCATCGGCATTCACCAGTCAGCAAGGCGTGTTTTTTGAAGAAATCTTGAAGGAATTCACATTTCTTCTGGGATTTGAACCCATACCGAATCAAAGTATCCAATACAGTCCTACAAAAAGTCAGTCGCGATCCCGAACAGCCAAATAGTAACTTCTCTGCCTGCAGTACTGAGTGACATGGATTCGAAACTTAGAAGCGATATGAGTTCCTTCAAGTTTGCAGGTACGCTTTTTTGACTGACAACCTGCTAACAAGCATAAAATCTATGCTGAAGACTTTCTTCCAATTGCTTTCAATCATCTGACAAGAGTTTTGATGAGGTTGTGTTCTCTGAGCTGGATGGTTAATTTGCGAAGCTTTCATCACCCTACTGGGTGACATCTTCAGCGCATACTTCATTTCGATGAAGTGAGCTTTTAGATTTCTCCACGAGTTTATTATTCATCTCTCCTGGTGGGTGACCTTGGACGTGATTGCTTGTTTATGTGTGTTTTCACACCTTCTAGGTTACTTGTATTGGGACTGATTGTTTCTGTGACTTGAACTTTGACCCTTTGTGTGTGTGAAGTTTCTTTCTTATTGGTTGATAAATTTTGTCTATCTCGATGTGTCTATTGATTGATGATTCACTGGAATGCCAAGCTTCTAAAAATTCTCTAGCATTCTTGTTATTTCCTCTGTCTAATATTTGAACGTTGTCCGTCAAAAGACATGATATCCACTCCCTCATATCACTACACAATGACAACCACGGACATTAATTTGACTGGGACACCATTCAAATATTAGACAGAGGAAACAACAAGAATGCTGGAGAATTTTTAGAAGCCTGGCATTCCAATGAATCGTCAATCAATAGACACATCCAGATAGACAAAATTTATCAACCAATAAGAAAGAACCCTCACACACAGAGGGTCAAAGTTGAAGTCAAGGAAACAATCACTTCCAATCCAAGTAGCCTAGAGGGTGTGAAAACACACAAAAACAAGGAATCACGTCCAAGGTCACCAGGAGAGATGATTAATAAACTCGTGGAGAAACCTAAAAGCTCACTTCAATTTGAAGTATGCGCTGAAGATGTCACCCAGTAAGGTGATGAAAGCTTCGCAAACTAACTATCCAGCTCAGAGAACAAAACCACATCAAAATTATCCACCTGAGCTACAAATCTTTTCTATCATATCTACATCTGACAACACGAAGTAAATGTCCATTCAACTGTAACTCTGATGGATTGTGACTAGCATTGGGATCCAGGATGCACATATTTATTCCTATTTTGGACTCGTCATCTGACTGTACGCGCATTCTCAGTGACTGTGGCGCTCTCACTGAAGCTTGAACCCATTATCCAACTTTCCAAAATGGTAAAGTGTGACTAAAGTAACCTACTTTGATAACGTCTTGGAGTATGAATCTATGGGAACCGGATTCGAGCCTCAGTGGGGATGATGTGGTCCAAATAGGACGAAATTTGCATCCTAGATTCCATCGCTAAAATCCACCATCTATCTAAATTTACTTCAAGTTAATCTTCAGGTATCATTGAGAGGCATCCGTACAAAGAGCCAACATATCATTTCCGTTCAAGATAAAAACAAAATATGATATTATCACACATATAAAAAAAGATATTAGAAGGGAAATGAAAATAAGAAAAATAAAACAGAGAGATGATTTCTACCTGAACATAATACTGATCCACCAGTTATCTTTTAGAAACTTTCCCACTGCTGTTCTGAAAATGAAGATTTTTGAAGAAAAAGAAGGAGATTATACAGACATTAATTGAAGCCTCTGCCTTACATGAAGTGTATAACAATGGCGATAGTTAATGCTATACCAACTCCTATTGCAACTAGACCAAATGTCTAAAGGAAACAGAAAAAGAGAAAATTTGAAATTTTTTGGTAAAATGAAATTGTTTATTAATAAATTAAAAATGTATATGTGTATCATCATCGATTCTCATGACAGTTGTAAGACTGACGACGGTGATATAGGAATCAAATCAGAAATTAATTATCTTGGACTTATTCTCTTCTCTTCGGATCTCTCCTGGTCTTCCCATCTCTTAGCGATCTCCAGTAAAATATTCCGCCTGACATTTTACATTAAGAAGTTAAGGCACTCGGGTATAACTCAACCCCGTCCTCCTCTTACAGTTAGTTCATAAACACTTGCATCCTACCTATTCTTCTTTATTGGTTACCCTTGCTTATTGTTTCCTGGTTTGCTTAAAAAAGACTATGTCACAATTCGTAGAATACTGAAGACTGTTAGTAGGGTGAGTGGTGTCCCAGTGGACCACATAGTTAACGTTGTTGTCGATAGGCACTTGACTTTGTGCAATAAATTTCCTAAAGGGATTTTGTCTGACTTGGAGCATCCACTTTACCCCCAGCTTTCACCTTGCATCTCCTCAGGTAGAAAAAGAAGTCACTTCAGAAAACTGTATGCTCGCACGTCTAAGTATAGAAATTCTATGATACCATACTTGGCACGTATTTTATGTGATGAAAATAGTGTCAGGCAAGAATTAACTAGCCTTTTCGTCCATCCTTATATACCTTCAAGTTTTACTTTTATTATTTCTATTACATTTATGGTCCTGTTGCTTCTTTATTTGTTTTACTTTCATAATTGCAAACACCAACTTATCTCTATGACTGTTGTAATCTTTGTTTTTCCCCTCACCATATCATGTAAAGAGAACATTATATTCAATAGTTTTAAACATGTTAGGATTTCTATACCACATCGATAATACTGTGTGAAACAAGCCCATGGCAATTTTCATTTGTATTATTATTATTACCTTGGCTGTCATCATTATTATTATTTCCATTTTATATGCTGCATGTTTTTGACATAAGCCCTATTGTAGATGTGGAAGATTTTCTGTGTGATTAATTTTATTTACAATTTGAGGAAATTAGATGCAATAGTGTGATTATTATTATTACTCCCTTGGGTTCCTAGTGGAACATAGGGCTTCAACTGCACTTCTCCACTTGCTTCTGTCTTCTGCTGTACTTTTCACCTGTATCCATGTTAGCCCATCCATACTGTTTCAACCCCTCTTCACACGATCTCCTCCATGTCACACTTGGACGTCCCACACGCTGCTTCCCTTTCGGGTTCCACTCGAGCGATGGCCTGACGTGCGATGTCACCAACCGGCCTCCTCAGCGAGCGAGTGCCCAATCCATCTCCACTTTTTAATGCATATTTGTTGGTTGGTGATTGGTTCTTGTTTTGTTTGTTCCCATAGTTTCTTGTTGGTGATTCTTTCCGGCCCGACCATCTCATCTTCAGTATAGAACCAAGACAGTTGTTGGCTGATAAAGGTCTGCAGCAGGCTGTTGGAAATATTCTTTGTGACCCGCCCGCCTACTTTCTGATCCGTATAGAAGAACTGACTTTACGTTTGTATTGAAAATCCGAATTTTGTTGTTGATGCTAAGTTGTGTGACGAAGATTTCCAGATTGGTTTCAGGTTTACGAATATGTTTCTCGCCTTCCCGATTCTCGCTCGATTTGACATCCTCGTCCTTTCCAACTGCCTATATTTGAGACAATGCTCCCTAGCCAGATAAGTGAATGAAGTAACCTCTTTCAAATCCCTCCCGTTGATGGTGATTGGCGCTGGATGTTGCTGCTGTTGTTGTTGGTGGTGGTTGGTTGGTTATTTTCATCACCTCCGTCTTGTATATGTTCACCTGGAGTCCTGTCCTCACCGGCTGCTTCTTCGACCAGTTTATCGGTTTTCGTTTGGAAGTCCTCGATTTTGTGTGACATCAAACATAAATCACTTAACCTCACCAGATTACTAGCTTGCTAGTTTTCTAGCCCGTTCCAAGCCCGGATAAAGAGGGAGGGTTGGGGCGTGTTGCTAGCAACTCCACCCCCGTGAAATTACCAAATCGCTACAGAAACTTCAACAAATAAATATATTAATATTGTGATTAATGCTGAAAATTCCTATCTGTATCACACGTACTGTTTTTGGAATAAAGTAAATCATTATTATTATTATCTTACCATTATTCTTGTTGATTTATTTAACTGGGATTTAGAAAAGTTTATTTGCCTTTCTGACATATTTCAGCGGGAAACCTGAATCTGTATTCTGCTGTCTCTTTTTAAGTATCTACCAGTAATATACTTCAATTTGATATTATTCTTCAAGGTTATATTTGAGCAGTATCTAATCGCTTTAATAAAAAGAGGTGAGAGAGGGAATTACAAATAAAACTTCATACACTATAACAAGCTGCATATCGACAGGAAGAAAAGTTACTTTTTTCAAGCTACCACGCAAAAAATGGCATGGAATAATACTCTTGTCCACACCAAGTGTAATACTAAGTCTCGTCATCCTAGAGAAGATGAAAGATGCAGTGGACGCAGAACTCCGCTAGTCCCACTGCAACAAGCTCGCTGGATTTTAAGGAAAGGCAAATCATATTCTGCCCGGATGGAAACCCTATTCATTGTCATCACAGAACAAAGCATACAACGATAGTCAAACCTCTCTCTCTCTCTCCACCTCATTTTCATTCACAGGAAGGCAGACAAGCTGACTGGCTGCCTGTCTACCTATTATCACCCACGATGATATTTTTTTCAATTGTGGTGGACTGGATTATGCCTCAGACTGTTGGGGGCTAAGAGTCAGGAATACTTTGGACGACCGATAAGAAGACTGTAGAAGATCTGGATTTTGCATATAGATGATAAATTTCTAGTGTCATACAAACTCGAAAACTTGCAGGCGGAAACCAACGAACTGGCTGAAGAGGTAGTAGGCAGCGGAGACAGGACTGCAGGTGAACCTAGAGAAGGTGGAGACGGAGGTGATGAAGATGACAACAACAACAAAAACCAGCACCAAACACAATCAGTGGTTATTTCCTTCACTTATGTAGGCAGCCCTCATCGTTTTAACCGCAGGCAGTCGGAACGGATGAAGATGTCAAAATCAGTCAGAATCGGAATGGCAAGATAAGCCTTCATCAAGCTGAAACCAGTTCGGAAATCTTTTGCCCTACTCAGTCAGCCTGCATAAACAACAAGTTTCGGATACTATTCAACACAAATGTAAATTCAATCAGTCAGTCAGTCATTTCTTCTATACGAGTCAGAAATTTGCACTGTATGTCACGCAAAAGGATTTCAACACAACCTGTTACACAGACCTTCTTTATCAACAGCTGCCTTCGCTCCACGCTAAAGATCAAACTGCCAGAAAGAATTAGCAACAAGAAACCCCGGCTGGGGGAACAAACCAACCAAGGAAAAGCCAATCTCTTAACAAATATGCAGAAGAAAATGGAAATGGATCGGGCACAGTTTGACACACCGTCAAATGACATGGCACACCAGGCTATCACTCGAGTGGAATCTCATTGTGAAGCGACAAGTAAGTCGGCAGTGCGAGTGTGACATGGAGGAGACCGTGTGATCTGGAGGAGGAGATGAGGGATTATGGTCAATCGTGGAGCTAGCCAGTTGAAGAAGAAAGCAGAGAATTGAAGGGAGTGGAGATGGGTTAATCAATATGTATGTTCCACTCAAAATCCAAGGGATACACACAGACATACATCCTTTGACTTTTGAGTTTTGTTGGAAGAATTTGGATTAATTTTAGCTTAGATTTCCTAGAAGGTCAACCAACACCACCTAGAGAGTCGTTGGAAACCACGTTGAAGCAATCGTCAGCAGTGCCAAACTATAACCCTGAAAATTGATATAAATTAGTGATGGGGTAATTTAATTGGTGTCCAGTCTGGTCGATGGTCTGATAGAATGTTAGCATGGGACTCTAATGCACGAGGTTAAACTTTTGGACATGAAAGGTGGATGAGACATAAAAGCCAGATACGACGTCACTATACCACATCCTCAGAACACAAGCTACCATTGGATCTACAACTACCCCCAAAGTCAATCCAGACCCAACCAAAAAGGATTCCGAAGTCGAAAGGTAGATTTTATCTGGCAGTTGCTCTGATGGTAAAAAATCAGAGACGGTAGGTTTCCAAATCGATCGAAGGAAAAGAAGATACTGAAATCATTTTCAACATTTTTTGGGAGAGAGAGGTGATATGGTAATCGATGTTCAGTCTGGGTATGAGCCAATCAGAAATGACCTACATAAAACTCGCCCACTATTTTACTAATCATTATTACAGATGAACTGATATATCCCAGGTATTGTTTTGAATTATACCTTATAGTATATATATATATATATACTATAAGGTAACACTAGAAATTTATCATCTATATGCAAAATCCAGATCTTCTACAGTCTTCTTATCGGTCGTCCAAAGTATTCCTGACTCTTAGCCCCCAACAGTCTGAGGCATAATCCAGTCCACCACAATTGAAAAAAATATCATCGTGGGTGATAATAGGTAGGCAGGCAGCCAGCCAGCTTGTCTGCCTTCCTGTGAATTAAAATATGGTAGAAAGAGAGAGAGAGGTTTGACTATCGTTGTATGCTTTGTTCTGTGATGACAATGCATAGGGTTTCCATCCGATCAGAACATGATTTGCTTTTCCTTGAAATCCAGCGAGCTTGTTCCAGTGGGACTGGCGGAGTTCTGCGTCCACTGCATCTTTCATCTTCTCTAGGATGATGAGACTTAGTATTACACTTAGTGTGGACTATAGAGAGAGAGAGAGACCGGTTGATCGTTGTATACATTGTTCGCACAGACAAGCGGTACTTATGATTACCAGGCCAGCTTCTCTATTTCAACTCAACGTTTTGCTAAATATGGTATATAGAACTGAAATTAGACTCGATAGCTGAATTGTCAACAGGCTGGACTTGTAATCTGAAAGCCCTGAGTTTTATCACCAGTGGTGTTATGGGTGTACATGACTGAAAAATCCGAAACTAGGACGAACCAACCGCCCAGTTCTCCTTGATTTTCAATAATTATGTAACTTTCTAGTATTGGTTTTGTAGGGATTTTGTTTAATTGCATAGAGGATTTCATCATGAGCTGACATCAGTTAGAGAACCACTGGAAAACCAACTGGGAGTACTGGACAGCCAGCTGTTTCGTCAACCTACTTTGGGACTTTTCAACAGCAGCCACCCACAGTGCTGGGTGCAAAGTTGGGACCTTCTGGTTACAAGGCGAGCTAGCTCGTAGACCATTAAGCCACAGGGAATAGCTCCAATGGCCGGCATACAAATTCTAACTTTTGACAATTCATGGCGTAGTGCGATCTGATGCTCACTGGTGACTGTCCTTATTCAGGAAGTTACCCGGGGTTCTAGTGGGAAGCTGTGATCAATAGGGTGAATCAGGTTGAAGATGAGGCAGTAACTCATCGAAGAAAACATTGTGAATTGGAAGAAGTTAGAATTCAGGGGCTGGACATTTGAACGGTTCCCAGTGGTTTAGTGATCTATGAGCTCTCTGGCCTTGTAACTAGAAGGTCCTGGGTTCGAACCCCCATCGTGGGTGCGTAGTGATGAAGAGTTCCAAACCAGGTTGACGAAATAGCTGTCCAGTACTCCCAGATTTTCCAGTGGTTCTCTAACTGACGTCAGCTCATGATGAAATCCTCCATGTGATTCTCTAACTGATGTCTGTGTGAAATCTGACCTTATATTTAATTTGAATCGTGTCGAATTCAACAATAATGAGTTGCATGGTAAATAATTTTTGAAGCATTACTATGTAGGGTTTTCGATTTGTTTCAAGTTTGATCACAGACTGATATCAGTTGGAGAACTACTGAAATCCAGGCAGTACTAGACAGCTGTTTTGTCCTAGTTTGGCTGGTGGTCGCACTAAAATAAATCACGAATTAGTAGAAGTTAGAATTTGTGTACCCAGCGGCTGAATGGCCTATGATCTAGCCCAGAATTTGAATCCCGTGTGCATGGATTATGATGAAGTGTCGCGAAATAAAATGAAACAGCCATTAATCTCTGACTGTTATCAGTCTATTCTCAAATATAAATCAATTAAATCATTTTTCTTATCTAAGTTCCTTTGATTAGTGAATAAGCCAGCGAACACCCTCAGCCAGCAGTGGAATAATGTGATGGTGTTCTCTCTGTGCATAAGAAAGATCAGTGGCGTTTAGGTAAATGTAGCCACAAGTTTTCATAGTTACTTTTACTATTCATTTATATTCTTCCCATGTCTATCTTAGTTAAAACTTAAGTGTAAATGAATAAAAGTCTCTGTGAGATTAGTTTAGGTATTACTGTCATACGTTGAGGAGACCATTGAGTGGCATCAAACGCCAGGCCCTTGAGCAAAACCCAAGTAGGAAACGACAAGTTGAGCGTATGAGGGTAATATCTAGAAGATGAAACTTTATAGACAATCGTCTGAGAAGCTAGAGGTGACTTCAGAGATGAGGATAACTGGAAACGTCCTGTTCGATTCAGTACCCAAGGGAATAACTGTAATAATAACTATCATATACATTGTTCAGCAACTTAGTCTGGCAGTTGTGAACCATAAAGCGCCAGGCTATGGATCAGGTGACATCTGATTCGAATCACACAGTAAATAACTTTCATGTTATTGAATTGAATTTTAGATTTTCCCGTCGATTGATTGGACCGAAGTGCTCGGTCTCAGGGTTGACATGTCGGCTGCTTGTACAGATGCTTCGACGATGTCTGGGCATGTAATTAGAGTTTAATTGGTGGATGGTGACTAGCATCATCACTCACTGGAGAATGCAGGTACATCCAGATGACGAGACCCAAATGGGACGAAATGCGCGTTATCCTAAATTCCACTGCTAGTCACCATCCATTAGTTAAACTTTTATGATAACAAATCACTTACGACTGGTTAACTCAATCTTGTTCAAACTAGCCAAAATATAACATCCTGACTTAATAAGAAAAATTTAGTATGAATAAAATCATTTAGTCTGAGAAGGTATTGTTGACTGTAAAGTCTCAAAAAATTTTAAAATATCTCCATATCCTGTCAATGTAAAAGTTATGACAAGTTTCATACACATTGGTTCCTTTGGTTAATTTCGATAAAGAAAGAAAGAAAGAAAGAATAAATTTAAGTGTAAAATGATTTTTTTTATTTTACAAGTTCTCATCAGCTGCAAACTACGTGAAAAATTACAATGTCTATAAACAGTGAGAATTATAAGACAATTCAATGTTTGAATGGTTGTAGAGAAAATTTCGTAAAACAAAGGTATCCAAACTATTATTATTATATCCTTTCATTCCTAGAGGAACATAGGGCTTCAGCCGCCCAAGTCTCCATTGCCTTCGGTTTTCTGCCAACATTTTCACCCCACTCCAAGTCTGCCCACATGCTTTCATCTCCTCTTCACATGACCTCCTCTAAGTCACCCCACCCTTGCACTGACGACCAACTCCCCGCTTCCCTTCCGTCCAGGTTCCACTCGACCGATGGCTTGTCTAATGATGTCACTTGATGGTTTGTTTCCTCAGAGTACGGCCAGCCAATCCATCTCCATTTATTCCTGCCTATTTGTTTCACAATCAGTTACTACTGTGTCGGTTCGCTCACTGACAGAGATCCCTCCATGTTGGTGATCTTTTCTGGCCAGCCATCTGATCTTGAGTTGTGTTGAGTGAAGACAACTGTTAATGAAGGTGTGTAGTTTGTTTGTGATGCTCTTTATGACGCGCTGGCCAAGTCTCTGATCCGTTCAGTAAGTAGCACTGACTGACTTCACATTGGAGTTGAAAATCCGGATGTTATTTTCAGTTTCATGCTGAGTGGGACTGTTGATTTCCACACAGATTTGACGTGAGTAATGAAAGCTTGTCTTGGTTTTCCGATCCACGCTGCTTTGATATCGTCGTCAGTTCGGTCGGCCTGTAGTTGAAACTATGCTTCCCAGGTAGGAAGCTAAAGCAGGTTGTTTCTTTCAGGTTTCCCCTATTTATGCTGATTGTTGTATGTTGTTGTTGCTGTTTTTGTTGGCCAGGAATCTTCATCACCTCTGTCTTCTCTATGTTCACCTGTAGTTCTATCTTTGATGCTTCTTCTGTCAGCTTGTTGCTTTTCGCTTGCATATCTTCCAGTTAGTGGGAAATCAGACATATATCGTCATCGGCGAAGTCCAGATCCTCCAAGTTTTTTTGTGAGTCCATCCAAACTATAAGCATTACAATTGTTTTTCTGTTATGCCACCAATTCATGTGCTTTCAAATTAGGAAAGCAGGTGGGAGGGGGTTAGGGGAGAAGACACAAAACAGAAATAATGTAACAAACAGTGTACCCTTATAAGTTCACATAGGAACTCTGGAAGATCGTAGTTCATCAGACTGAGAACTGGCTCAGTGAGCTGAAATCACTAATATAGATGACTTATCAATGGAGTTAAAAAGCAAGTTACCAAGGTTGAGTGATGGACTGATAACACACTTTCTTTCTGTATGCATAAGTTGGCTTTGAAATGCTTGATTGTAATTGCTTCAGCGAATCGTAGTAAATTTGCTGTCCTTCGTATGTTTAATATTTTGAAGAATTTGGAAATCTCGACAAAATGGCTGGTATTCACAAAGTGTCTGGTAATTGCACATTGGGAATATCTGCTTCCCTTTAGGCAAACGTTTCTTGAGATGTACTCAGCTAACCGGATACAAGCCCTTCTATCTGTCCTTCCAGTGTACTTGCTCCCGCAGGTCCAATGTGATTTATAAATGCAGCTTGAGGTGACATCAGCAGGATGCTTATCCAGTTTAGATCGGTGTATAGAGCATGTGATGCTGTATAGTGTATAGTAAACTCTTTTTTTCCTTTCAGTAGTTGGATTTTTTATTTTCGCTTCTTTTTATTTGCTATACTTTAGGATAAATCACTTTAGATACCCATTTTCCCTTAGGCGTCGTTTATCAACAAAGCCTAATTCTTCTTCGACCTTGTTAGGTGAACAGAGCCTCCTGGCTTTGTCATACAGTGTTCTCATTGATCCACACCTATAGACTATAGCATAAAAGCTATTATAGCGAAGAACCTTCATTGAAACCTTTTAATGATCCTAAACAATTTGCATACAAACATGGTTGAAGTACCCTGGATGCTGCGGTTGTCTTATATCATACGTAATGTTGTTTCTTGTTTAGACAAAGGTGTCAAATATGTTCGTGGTGCTTTCCTAGACTACACATTTGCTTTTGACTCTGTACCTAAGGCCTTCTATTAAATAAGCTTTCGTTGACGCAAAACAGGATCCTAGGCTAAGAGTTGGTTGCATTCTTATTTTTCTGATAGGATACAGTATATTGTATATGATGGCAAATTCTCTTCTGCCTCGCTTACAAAACCCGGTGTTCCTCAAGGTGCCGTCCGTCCCCTCTCCTTTTCTTTTTTCTTTCTTCCTACACGACCTGCCTCATTTAAACGAAACTAACTTTGTCAGATATGTAGATGATCTGACTGTATCACTGCCAATCATTTCCGAGTCTGACTGCTCCAAACTTAATAGCTTTCTGTTGGACGTCAGCAAATGGTCTAAGTCAAATGGTCTTAAGTTAAATCCTTCCAAATGTAAGGCAGTTAGTCAACTTGACTTTCAAGCATCGACGTGACTTACATGAACTAATTAGTTCACATGATCCCTGTAGCATAGATGGCACTGAAATTGAAACCAAGTCAAGCATTAAATACCTTCGATTAAATAAAGTATAATTGTATTTCAATAGTTTACATACAATGAAAAGTTTTGTTATTGGTAATATTTCCAGCAAAATTACTAATAAGAAAACTTATCATTGTGTGTAAACTATTGAAATATGATTATACTTTATTTAATCTGACCCACAATGCTCAAACTTTTACTGATATTAATACCTTGGATTAGTTCTTTCCTTTGACCTTTGATGGTCATCCCATATCTTATCTATCTCTAAGAAAATGTTTCGTCTTACCTTCTACATTAAAAAGTTAAGACAATCAGGTATCAACCAACCTTTACTTCTGCAGTTTGTAAACTCCTGTATTTTACCTATTGTACTCTATTGCTTTCCATTAATCTTTCCTGGACTTCTCAAAAAAAAACTATATCATATTACCAAGGGTATTAAATGCGATAAGTAAGGCTTGTGGTATGCCACTGCGTGATCTCGCCAATACTATATTCGAGAGACACATAAATTCCTGTACTAAATGGGCAAAGGCTGTACTGTCAGACCCTCTGCACCCCCTTTATTCACAGCTATCCCCTTGTATCTCTTGTATGAGAAGCCAACGAAATAAATGATGGTACCGTATTATTCTGTACAAACCACTGTCGTTCTCGCTTTATTCAAACCCTTGTATCTCATCAGGTAGGACGAGAAGTCAATATAAAAAGTTATATGCTCGTACCACTAAGTATAGAAATTCTACAATACCCCATTTAGCCCGTACTTTATGTGATGAAGACTCTGTTAGACGTGAAACACATAAGTTACTATATAATTAGCAAAGTGAATTGACCCTTTAATTGTTCATCTTTCTGTAATTTTATGGTGTCACACTTTCTATCGTTTAATTACAACTTTGCTATTTTATTTTAGTTGTTAATACTATTATTACTACAGTTTTGTACTTTATGCATATTTTTCTCCGTATTGCATACAGTATTTTGCTACGTAGCTGCAAAAACAACGTTTTATTATTATTATATAATGTTTATTTCTATTTTTTTTGTCGTTTTTGAGTAAATTAGGTGCAATAATGTACTGAATGCTGAAAATTCCTTGCTGTATCATTAGTACTGTTTTTAGAATAAAACAAATTATTATTATATTGCCCCGTTCCTAATTTCTTTTTCAATCCTATCATCGTTCCTTCTTCTTATATGAAGGAAGGTCCAGGAAATTGAATTCATTGTTATGTTCATATTTCATGGTGAATTTTATGTTGGAATGGATCTCACTGAGATGGTCAGATAATACAGCTAAATGATTCATGTCTTCTTTATAGACGAAAAACGGATCATCAAAATGTCAGCGATAGTCAACTGATTCATGGATGCCAGTCATGACTCAGTCGCGTCTGTTTGAGATAACCCGTGAAGATATCGGTCAGAATACCTCCCAGAGGTGGTCCACCCATCACGACTCTAACAATTTGTCGGTAAAATTAGTTGTTGAATTTGGACTCAATGTCTTTTGTGCAAAGAGGCATTAAACGCCTCATCCATTGTCTTTCTTTCTTTATCGAAGTTTTCAGGAAATTGTAATTTCATTATTTAAATCTTCAGATTTCTTAACTAGATTATTATATTCTTCTTATTGTTTCCTATAATTCCTAGAGGAACATAGGGCTTCAGCCACCCAAGTCCCCATTGCCTTCGGTTTTCTGCCAACATTTTCATCCCACTCCAAGTCTGCCCACACGCTCTCATCTCCTCTTCACATGACCTCCTCTAAGTCACCCCACCCTTGCACTGACGACCAACTCCCCGCTTCCCTTCCGTCCAGGTTCCACTCGACCGATGGCTTGTCTAATGATGTCACTTGATGGTTTGTTTCCTCAGAGTACGGCCAGCCAATCCATCTCCATTTATTCCTGCCTATTTGTTTCACAATCAGTTACTACTGTGTCGGTTCGCTCACTGACAGAGATCCCTCCATGTTGGTGATCTTTTCTGGCCAGCCATCTGATCTTGAGTTGTGTTGAGTGAAGACAACTGTTAATGAAGGTGTGTAGTTTGTTTGTGATGCTCTTTATGACGCGCTGGCCAAGTCTCTGATCCGTTCAGTAAGTAGCACTGACTGACTTCACATTGGAGTTGAAAATCCGGATGTTATTTTCAGTTTCATGCTGAGTGGGACTGTTGATTTCCACACAGATTTGACGTGAGTAATGAAAGCTTGTCTTGGTTTTCCGATCCACGCTGCTTTGATATCGTCGTCAGTTCGGTCGGCCTGTAGTTGAAACTATGCTTCCCAGGTAGGAAGCTAAAGCAGGTTGTTTCTTTCAGGTTTCCCCTATTTATGCTGATTGTTGTATGTTGTTGTTGCTGTTTTTGTTGGCCAGGAATCTTCATCACCTCTGTCTTCTCTATGTTCACCTGTAGTTCTATCTTTGATGCTTCTTCTGTCAGCTTGTTGCTTTTCGCTTGCATATCTTCCAGTTAGTGGGAAATCAGACATATATCGTCATCGGCGAAGTCCAGATCCTCCAAGTTTTTTTGTGAGTCCATCCAAACTATAAGCATTACAATTGTTTTTCTGTTATGCCACCAATTCATGTGCTTTCAAATTAGGAAAGCAGGTGGGAGGGGGTTAGGGGAGAAGACACAAAACAGAAATAATGTAACAAACAGTGTACCCTTATAAGTTCACATAGGAACTCTGGAAGATCGTAGTTCATCAGACTGAGAACTGGCTCAGTGAGCTGAAATCACTAATATAGATGACTTATCAATGGAGTTAAAAAGCAAGTTACCAAGGTTGAGTGATGGACTGATAACACACTTTCTTTCTGTATGCATAAGTTGGCTTTGAAATGCTTGATTGTAATTGCTTCAGCGAATCGTAGTAAATTTGCTGTCCTTCGTATGTTTAATATTTTGAAGAATTTGGAAATCTCGACAAAATGGCTGGTATTCACAAAGTGTCTGGTAATTGCACATTGGGAATATCTGCTTCCCTTTAGGCAAACGTTTCTTGAGATGTACTCAGCTAACCGGATACAAGCCCTTCTATCTGTCCTTCCAGTGTACTTGCTCCCGCAGGTCCAATGTGATTTATAAATGCAGCTTGAGGTGACATCAGCAGGATGCTTATCCAGTTTAGATCGGTGTATAGAGCATGTGATGCTGTATAGTGTATAGTAAACTCTTTTTTTCCTTTCAGTAGTTGGATTTTTTATTTTCGCTTCTTTTTATTTGCTATACTTTAGGATAAATCACTTTAGATACCCATTTTCCCTTAGGCGTCGTTTATCAACAAAGCCTAATTCTTCTTCGACCTTGTTAGGTGAACAGAGCCTCCTGGCTTTGTCATACAGTGTTCTCATTGATCCACACCTATAGACTATAGCATAAAAGCTATTATAGCGAAGAACCTTCATTGAAACCTTTTAATGATCCTAAACAATTTGCATACAAACATGGTTGAAGTACCCTGGATGCTGCGGTTGTCTTATATCATACGTAATGTTGTTTCTTGTTTAGACAAAGGTGTCAAATATGTTCGTGGTGCTTTCCTAGACTACACATTTGCTTTTGACTCTGTACCTAAGGCCTTCTATTAAATAAGCTTTCGTTGACGCAAAACAGGATCCTAGGCTAAGAGTTGGTTGCATTCTTATTTTTCTGATAGGATACAGTATATTGTATATGATGGCAAATTCTCTTCTGCCTCGCTTACAAAACCCGGTGTTCCTCAAGGTGCCGTCCGTCCCCTCTCCTTTTCTTTTTTCTTTCTTCCTACACGACCTGCCTCATTTAAACGAAACTAACTTTGTCAGATATGTAGATGATCTGACTGTATCACTGCCAATCATTTCCGAGTCTGACTGCTCCAAACTTAATAGCTTTCTGTTGGACGTCAGCAAATGGTCTAAGTCAAATGGTCTTAAGTTAAATCCTTCCAAATGTAAGGCAGTTAGTCAACTTGACTTTCAAGCATCGACGTGACTTACATGAACTAATTAGTTCACATGATCCCTGTAGCATAGATGGCACTGAAATTGAAACCAAGTCAAGCATTAAATACCTTCGATTAAATAAAGTATAATTGTATTTCAATAGTTTACATACAATGAAAAGTTTTGTTATTGGTAATATTTCCAGCAAAATTACTAATAAGAAAACTTATCATTGTGTGTAAACTATTGAAATATGATTATACTTTATTTAATCTGACCCACAATGCTCAAACTTTTACTGATATTAATACCTTGGATTAGTTCTTTCCTTTGACCTTTGATGGTCATCCCATATCTTATCTATCTCTAAGAAAATGTTTCGTCTTACCTTCTACATTAAAAAGTTAAGACAATCAGGTATCAACCAACCTTTACTTCTGCAGTTTGTAAACTCCTGTATTTTACCTATTGTACTCTATTGCTTTCCATTAATCTTTCCTGGACTTCTCAAAAAAAAACTATATCATATTACCAAGGGTATTAAATGCGATAAGTAAGGCTTGTGGTATGCCACTGCGTGATCTCGCCAATACTATATTCGAGAGACACATAAATTCCTGTACTAAATGGGCAAAGGCTGTACTGTCAGACCCTCTGCACCCCCTTTATTCACAGCTATCCCCTTGTATCTCTTGTATGAGAAGCCAACGAAATAAATGATGGTACCGTATTATTCTGTACAAACCACTGTCGTTCTCGCTTTATTCAAACCCTTGTATCTCATCAGGTAGGACGAGAAGTCAATATAAAAAGTTATATGCTCGTACCACTAAGTATAGAAATTCTACAATACCCCATTTAGCCCGTACTTTATGTGATGAAGACTCTGTTAGACGTGAAACACATAAGTTACTATATAATTAGCAAAGTGAATTGACCCTTTAATTGTTCATCTTTCTGTAATTTTATGGTGTCACACTTTCTATCGTTTAATTACAACTTTGCTATTTTATTTTAGTTGTTAATACTATTATTACTACAGTTTTGTACTTTATGCATATTTTTCTCCGTATTGCATACAGTATTTTGCTACGTAGCTGCAAAAACAACGTTTTATTATTATTATATAATGTTTATTTCTATTTTTTTTGTCGTTTTTGAGTAAATTAGGTGCAATAATGTACTGAATGCTGAAAATTCCTTGCTGTATCATTAGTACTGTTTTTAGAATAAAACAAATTATTATTATATTGCCCCGTTCCTAATTTCTTTTTCAATCCTATCATCGTTCCTTCTTCTTATATGAAGGAAGGTCCAGGAAATTGAATTCATTGTTATGTTCATATTTCATGGTGAATTTTATGTTGGAATGGATCTCACTGAGATGGTCAGATAATACAGCTAAATGATTCATGTCTTCTTTATAGACGAAAAACGGATCATCAAAATGTCAGCGATAGTCAACTGATTCATGGATGCCAGTCATGACTCAGTCGCGTCTGTTTGAGATAACCCGTGAAGATATCGGTCAGAATACCTCCCAGAGGTGGTCCACCCATCACGACTCTAACAATTTGTCGGTAAAATTAGTTGTTGAATTTGGACTCAATGTCTTTTGTGCAAAGAGGCATTAAACGCCTCATCCATTGTCTTTCTTTCTTTATCGAAGTTTTCAGGAAATTGTAATTTCATTATTTAAATCTTCAGATTTCTTAACTAGATTATTATATTCTTCTTATTGTTTCCTATAATTCCTAGAGGAACATAGGGCTTCAGCCACCCAAGTCCCCATTGCCTTCGGTTTTCTGCCAACATTTTCATCCCACTCCAAGTCTGCCCACACGCTCTCATCTCCTCTTCACATGACCTCCTCTAAGTCACCCCACCCTTGCACTGACGACCAACTCGCTGCTTCCCTTTCGGCCAGGTTCCACTCGAGCAATGGCTTGTCTAGTGATGTCACTCGATGGTTTGTTTCCTCAGAGTGTGGCCAGCCAATCCATCTCCATTTCTTCCTGCCTATTTGTTTCCCAATCGGTTTCTGCTGGGTTGGTTCGCTCATTGCCAGAGATCCCTCCCTGTTGGTGATCTTTTCTGGCCAGCCATCTGATCTTGAGTTGTGTTGAGCGAAGACAACTGTTAATGAAGGTCTGTAGTTTGTTTGAGATGCTCTTTATGACACGCTGGCCAAGTTTCTAATCCGTGTGGTAAGTAGCACTGACTGACTTCACATTGGAGTTGAAAATCCGGATGTTATTTTCAGTTTCATGCTGAGTGGGGCTGTTGATTTCCACACAGACTTGACGTGAGTAATGAAAGCTTGTCTTGGTTTTCCGATCCACGCTGCTTTGATATCGTCGTCAGTTCCGTCGGCCTGTAGTTGAAACGATGCTTCCCAGGTAGGTAAAGGAGGTTGAATTATAAAGTTGGCCTACATAGTGTGATATTTCTTTGCAAAACTCAGTTTTTATCAGACCTTTGTGATAAACACATACAAGTATGGACCTCCAGTAATGTGGCTTGGTGTGTTTCTATTTTTAGCCTATTCGTAATTTGCGGATCACAAGGCTCAGAGAAGCATCCACATATCTTGAAAATGAAATCAATTTAAATCAACGATTGACATCATTTTGAGGCCCATGAAGAACCACAGAATACTAGACAGCTGTTTCGCCCCGGTTTTGGACTCTTCAGCAGTACCCATTCCAAGACCTTCAAGTTACAAGTCAAGCTCATCCAGCCATTGGGACCAAATTCAATGACCAGTCCATCAATTCTAACTTCTAGCAATTGGTGATTTTTATCGAGACCACCAGCTAACGCCATTGGCAAGTGTTTGTCTTCACTCTTCTTGAACTGATGGACCCCAGTGGTCATAAATTCTCAGCAGAAATTCAGAAAATTTCGTCTTGTAGTTTTGTGACCAGAAGCTCCTGGGATCGAGTTTCAGTGAAGGCTCACTAACGAAGAACCCCAGAGAGGGACGAAACAACTGTGCAGTGCTCCCTAGTTCCCAATAGTTCTCTAACTGATATCAATCCGTGATCAAGCTTGGGACAAATCAAATCCCTACAAATCAGCTCTTGAAAATTTATTTAATTATTTACCTATTTTCAAAGGTGGGTATATATATATATACTAGACTGGCCAGAATGGTTGAACGGTCAACGAGATTGGACTGGTAACCTGAAGTTCCTAGGTTCGATCCCCTGTTGGGTCGTTGATACGTACTGCTGAAGAGTCCTAAACTAGAGCAAAACATCTGTCCGGTCCCCCTTGGTTTTGTGCATAGGTGATTAAATATTAGAATGTCCGTTAACCACACACAAGGTCTAGAGTCCGATACCCTGACAACTCACTACAAAACCCCAACTAGTTTACCAATCGCCAGTAAACCTGGAAAAGAGTGGAGGTTGGTGATGAGGTTAACATCCCCACTGCTGCTGAAAATTTATGACTCATACTTGAAGCTGTATTCCTCACTCTGAGTGCAGTGGAATGAAAGAACTTCAGACTACCTATGTAACAGATTTCCCATTCAAATCTATATATATACACGCAAAACTATAGACACAAAACTCGATTTCCTATACACATGGAACGTTAGGAAATCTACGAGATTTTAACCCTTCATACTGTTGAATTTTTCATATATTGGTGCATTAAAGTTTCTGCAGCTGTTTGGTTGAGTGTGGGGTGGAGTCGCTAGCACCACGCCCCAATCCTCCCTTTTTATCCGGGCTTGAGACCGGCTAGAAAACTAGCAAGCTGGTAATCTAGGCGACCTTATTCAACAGCTGTACGACCACTACACATGTCAAGTGATCCACAACGGAAAACTCAGCGAGGCGTTTGGAGTAAACAGAGGAATTAGACAAGGGCGCTTATTACCACTGATGATATTCCTAACTGTGGTGGACTGACTGGATTATGCGTCAGACAGTGAGTGGGAAACGAGAAGACGTGAAAAACATAGAAGACCTGGATTTCGCGCGTGGATGATTTATGTTTGATGTCACACAAAATCGAAGACTTACAAGCGAAAACCGACAAACAAGTTGAAGAAGCAGACAGTGAAGACAGGACTCCAAGTGAACACAGACAAGAGAGAGGCTATGAAAATAACCAACAACAGCAACAGCAGCAGAAACATCCAGCGTCAATCACCATCAACGGAAGGGATTTGAAAGAGGTTAGTTGCTTCATTCACTTATCTGGCTAGGGAGCATTGTCTCAAATACAGGCAGTCGGAACGGACGAGGATGTCAAATCGAGAATCGGGAAGACGAGAAACACATTCTGGAAAACCAATCCTAGTCACTCAGCATCAACAACAAAATTTGGTCGGGTTTTCAATACAAACAACGTCATTTATGCAGTGCAGTTGCTGAGTTTTTTCTAAATTACTTCTCTTCTCGTGGTCAACCATTCTTACCTTAGCCAAATTCTTATGTTCCGACAATCTGACTACTCCCGATCTACTGGTTTGACCTATGTAGTTGACTTAACTCTCAGTCATTGCAAGGAATTTTGTAAATTATATTATTTTGTTTAATTGTGTTCACCGAATCCTTTAACCTACAGAGCTTATCTTACCTGAGTGAGTTTGTAGGTTTGAATGTAACCCAAAATTCCTGCTTTATTAAGAATCTTATGTAGGGTCTCAGATGCCCCCCCCTTATATGGTAAAACTGCAGATGCCTTTTCTTCTTTCTTAATTATGTCATCATTATTAGTTTCGCCATTATTTTTACTTTGCTTCTGACCTTTATTTGATCTTCCTAATGAATTTTATAGGATGGTTATTTAACTCTAATATTGTAGTGAGAGCTGGCTGTTAGCCAAAGTTGGTGGATAGTAATTTACTTCAATGTTCATGTCACTAATATTGGTCGTGGGAAAAATGAGAACAAAGGCTTTGCGTAGGCGGATACAGTTAACATATAGATGATCTGATATTGAAGAAACAGTCACAAAGAGATACAAGGTTACCTTTCTATGAGAAACAACCAATCAGAGTAGTGTATTTTTCTGCTAACAATAATCTATAATAAGGTACATGAAAATCTATAAATATGTGTTGATTTCTTTAATAAACGATCTGTTGCCTGGCCCTTGTCTTCTGTTGTTAAAATATTATTTCTGAAAGTACTTTATCGTATATTGATTTTATTCAAATATCTAATCAATTTTTTACGCATTTATATAAATGAAGCAAGAAGGTTGTGTGAAGGTCTTTATATGAGTGGCAATAGTTTGTGCTCGAAACGTGGTCATCAGTTAATATTACTTTACAACACTGTGTGATTTATCAAAATGAAATCTTATCTATAATCGAGCTATTGATAGACACTGTCAAAAATGAATAAACTTATGTCGAGCAGAGCTTATTCCAGCCTAAACACCACCATATTTTTGGAGGTGTAGGTAAGTAGATGAAACATTCACTGTACTCAGAACACAGGATATAGATAGACTTTTCGAACGCATCAACTAGAAGGTATAGGTAATTCAATTCACTTACAAATTAGAAAGTCAGGTAGGGGAGCTTCCAATGTTAGATTGCAACGTAAAAAGGAAAGAATATGGGAAGTTAAATACTAGTGTTTACAGAAAACCCACACATTCAAACAGATATTTGGACTTCCGATCATTCCATCCTATGTCAGTAAAAATAGGATTGGTGAAATGTTTAAGTGACAGAGCACAAAATCTATGTGGTACCAAGGAAAATCTAAGACATGAATTGATACACATAAAAGAAGCCTTGAAACTTAATAATCATCCGGATAAATTAGTCAGGAAATATGTAAGGAAATGTAAAAATAAAATAAATAACTACAATAGCGATAGTGATAATAATAATAATGATAACACTAGTAATGATAATAATAATAATATTAATGACGACACCAACAATATGGAATCTAAATCATCAACAGTAATTCCATACAAGGAAGGAACCTCGGAAGCCTTACGCAGAATTCTTAACAAGGCAGGAATAAACGTGGCTGGCATTCAAACCCCCCAAAAACTCAATTAGAAACAAGCTTTGCTGGTTGAAGGATCCTGTGGAGCCTTTAAAACAAAACAATTTAGTTTATCTAATACTCTACCTGCAATGATTGTCAGGTCGAATACATAAGTAAGAATAGTAGAACAGGGGCAGTCAGACTGGCCGAACATAAAAACCTATCAAAATCTAGATTAGTTGACCCTAATAAGATAAGAAATCTAGAGAATAGTTCAGCTATAGCACTCAATACATGCAACTACACACAACCATACAATAGGATGGGTATAGGATGACAGTTTTAATATCTAATGTCACAGGGTATAGGGAGAGATTGATAACAGAAGCTTTGTTTATCGAGTCAGCCGCAAATACATGTAATAGGAACGATTCGGCACCTATCCCTGATATCTGGAAAATTCTATTACCCCTACAACAAATAGGAGAAGACAAAGAAACCTATAAAACTCAAGTTTCAAAGTTGTATGATTACAATTGATGGCATGATTATGAACAATAAATTTTGTTCGAAACCTTGTCATCCAGTAAATAATACTGTTTCACTCACTGTGTGATACATCTAATAACCAAACCAATATGGAATTACTTACTACTACAGTGCCCAAGTTTTACACATATACTAATCACCAATGCTTAAAATATTGTCTTTCCCAGCCGTTAGAATTACTCAGTTAAAGGTTTCAGGTAAGGCATTATTAGAAACAAGAATTAAAAAGTGTCGAGTTTTACCGCTCACCTTTTCGTAAATATTTCAATCGAATTCTCAATTGTAATGATTGAGCACAATGCTAGCTTACAGCAAGTCAAAATCTCGTTTGTATGTTGTTGTTATTTTTTCCATCACATCAACACTACAACCTTATTTCATTAATATTAAAGTCCAATATCCACGAATGTATACTTGAAACGTATTAATTACTATTTTGTGCAGCATAAAAAATAATGTACATATCAGAGTACACTATTTTTGGAATTATTGAAAATTGTAAATTGTATTGAAGTACTATTATTATAGAAGTTAAAACAACAATTAGTCCCTTTGATAAATTTGAATAAGTAAGGCATTTAGAAGACAAATTTCGTGAAAGATGATATCTTCATTTCGTAGTTTCTTTACAACCGCTTTACAACTAACATGGTTGACAATAATAAAATAAAGTTCATGAAAATTACTCAGTTAAATAAAAAAACAAAATTACATACTAGTTAGTAAAGCACAGTGTCAAGGATACCTTTCAATTTGTTGATAAGATCAAAAAATTGAACGCGACTGGCAAATAATATGGCATCACTTGATGTTTCATCTCTATTCACTGATGGGCCTCTAGTGGAAACCATCGATTATATCTGTGAACAGACTATAGAAAAGAAATTGTGCAGTGATATTCCTATCAGTAATCTGAAACAACTACTTGTTAAATGCACAACGAATGTTCAGTTCCTATTTAATAATGAAATATACAGACAGGTTGATGGAGTAGCCATGGGATCCCCACTGGGACCTATTTTCGCGAATATATTTCTAGCAAAACTAGAAAATAGTCCGTTGAAAGAGGAAATAGCGAAAATGGAAATGTATTGTCGTTACATGGATGACACTTTTGTAGTGTACGATGATTTGATTTTGAACAACTTCAATAATGCTCACCCAGCGGTCCATTTCACCTACGAAGGAGAATACAACGACTCTTTACACTTCCTCGACGTCCTACTAACGAGAAGAGAGGATGGTTCCATCAAACGAAACATATTTAGAAAGCTAGAGACCAAAGCTCAGTATACACATTTCCTTAGCTTCGTACCGATGAAATACAAACGTAATTTAGTCAGGTGCTTAGCATTTAGAGCGAGGTCTATTTGTTCCGAAGAGCGCATAGAGAAAGAACTCCAGGTCATCCGAGACATTCTAAGCGAGAAAGGATATCCAGAAAAATTCATTAAAGCCAACATAGGTTATAATAGTCGTAAACATGAACTGGCAACTGCGGAGAAAAAGCCTTTGTTTTTACGTCTCCAATTCAAGGGAGATACTCCTGCGGAGATTCTATCCCAACGTTTAACCAGGGAGATCAAGAAAACTTTCTACTCTGCACGTCTGTGTCTATCCTTCACTAGCCGTCCAATGTTCATCCAGCAAATCAAAGATGTCTTACCTAGCCTTAGCTCTTCTTCATGCATATACCATTTCAACTGTTCCTGTGGTTCAAGTTATATAGGGCGCACAATTAGGCAGGTTCATCTACGGGTTCGAGAACACTTACCAGCTTGGTTCAGCAGGGGGAAATTAAGTGCATAAAAAGCTCGATCCTGTCACACTTGGTCGATACTGGACATCGCATCGATGTCAACACAGCTTTCAGTGTTATATACCGAATTCCGAAGTCGTTATCACGTACAGTTCACTTACGTCTCCTACACATAGCTGAAGCTGTTGCAATAAGATCGAGTAAACCGGAACTTTGTATCCAAAAAGAACACGTCCAGACGCTGTTCCTACCATGGCCAACATTGGATTGAAGATTTTTCTTCTCACCAAGAGTGCTCCTTCCCCTTAACCCTCTTGGTTATTTTTCTTTTTTACTGTGCTTATTATTACAAATATTATTATTACAGTTAATATTATTATTCGTCATAATTTATGCCTTTTATGCAAACTCAGACCAATTTGTGCTAGCCACTCACCTGACACCTTTTATAACCTTGAACTGACTTGTCAATTTTCCTACCCCACACTCTACAATTCTATTATGATTAATCACCACCATTATCTGCCGTTTTACAATATTTTCTAATCGATTTCAGCCTAGCACGTTTGTTACACAAATATGACTATTTATTTTGACACACCCTATAACTAATCTGTTATTCTACGCTAAAAATGTATCCGCCGCATAACTGGCCATTATTGTAACGACCACAAATATTATATTTTATAATTGTAAGAACCTGAAGAGAAATTATTGAAAAGAATATTCTTCGTTCAGATTGACTTTTAATACATACTTATAACCAATCATATTTAAATAGGTCATGTAGTCCATGGTAGGCGAAGATTGAAGTCTATTGTTTTTTGTACACACAGTTTAGGCTGTATGTGATTAATCCCCAAAGTGCTTCCATCACATTTAATAACCAATCTTGAATTTAAGTTATGTAGGGAAATAATTGTGAAATTGGGGAACTGCCTATGTTGAACTGCAAACTACAAAGAATGACAGATGGTAGCATAAAAACGACGCTGTGTAGAAAAACCACACACTCTGGAAGATTCTTTGATTATCACTCAGCTCATCCACTCACGGCAAAACGAGGATTAATACAAGGTCTTGCAGATAGAATACGTAGACGATTTACAACAACACCAGAGGACCAGTGTAAAGAAATAAAAGTCCTATTCAAAATGCTACTCGAAAACAACTACCCTAAAGAATTTATAAAAGATAATATAAAAAAGAGAAAAAAAGGGTAAACCCGGAGAATAACAAGATGGAAGAGTGGAAAAAGACAGTCACAATACCATATAAAAATATGGTACATCAGAGGCAATTCAAAGAAACCTCAAAAATATCGGCATTCGAACAACGTTTAAACCGACGAATCTAATCAAAAATAAAATAAATCCACTGAAAGATCCCATAAAAATGATGGATAAAAAGAATCTGATTTACAAAATATCTTATGCTGACTGTCCGACTAAATATGTAGGGCAAACGTCCAGATCACTCAAAATAAGAGTGAATGAACATAGACGCCTAACCAAAGGTCAATCAACAGGAACACAAGCCTACAAGAATCTTGAAAAAAATTCATCGATAGCTGCACATGCATGGGACAAAAACCACAATATCGATTGGAACAATGTGTGTACTCTAAAAACTAACATGAACAAATGGAAAGAAAGACTCATAACAGAATCGATATTCATTAAGGTTACACCGGGTAACTCAGTACAACTATCAACAACTTGGAATATAATTCTGAATACAAAAACATGAATGAACCGAAAAATAACAATAATGAACTACATATTTGAGTACAAATCATAAATGTGCGAATAAAACAATTCCAACAGTGATGTGAACACGGGCAGTAGTTTTGCTCGAAATATCACCAATAACAAAACTTATCATTGTGTGTAAACTATTGAATTATAATTATACTTTATTTAATTATGAAGTGGTCATTAATATTGATTTTGTGACCTGACATTAATGAGTGTTTTGCATTGGATGATGCTGGATTTCTATTCAGATTAATCGCATTGGGATTTTCTATATGATTTAGTAGCCATCTTGGAACATGTTCTTTTCGACCACGACATTGGAATATTCTATTGGTTCTACCTATATAGGTGTGTGTGTCACTGCAACTGCAGGTGAGCTTGTAGATACAGTTTGAAGTAGAGTCGACAGAATTTCGTCCTTTAGGTACAGGGATCGAAAATGTTCGACAAGTGAGAAAAAGAGATGCGGTGTAGAATGTGCTTTTGATGGCTGACCGAAGTCATTGAGTTGGTAAACTGCATAATCTGGTCACCCTTGAATAGTAGGTTAATAAAGATAGCTTTCGAGTAGTGTTTTGTGGAGATTTGGTTGATTGGTAACAG
This sequence comes from Trichobilharzia regenti, assembly GCA_944472135.2. Classification (NCBI taxonomy): domain Eukaryota; kingdom Metazoa; phylum Platyhelminthes; class Trematoda; order Strigeidida; family Schistosomatidae; genus Trichobilharzia; species Trichobilharzia regenti. The sequence goes on from OX235263.1 coordinate 71,827,663, forward strand.
GATTTGATCGTGAGCTGACATTGGTTAGAGAGTCATTGGAAAACCAGCTGGGAGTACTGGACAGCTGTTTCGTCCTAGTTTAGGACCCATCATCAGCACACACCCACAATGGGGGATTCGAACCCAGGACCTTCAGGTTACAAGGCCAGCGAGCTCATATACCGTTGAGCCACAGAAGCTGTCTTTTCGACATGTGGTCTTTCTTTACTGTGATGAACTTTATTTTATTATTGTCAACCATGTTAGTTGTAAAGCGGTTGTAAAGAAACTACGAAATGACGTTATCATTTTCCGCGAAATTTATCTTCTAAATGGCTTATCATAAAAGTGTTGATATTCAGCTGAAAAATTGATTTTTTGTTAATCTTGATTGTATTAGTGTTTTGACATGGAATAGTTTAACCAGGTGTTTATATATGTATTTCAGGATGTGACGATTCAGGTTACCCTGTTCTCTTAGATGATATTATAACTGACTGGCTAGTTTGGCTGGTCGATTGATAAGACAAAGTTTTGGTGAAGTTATGCTTTCTGCTACTAAGCTGCAACATCCTGGAGAGAATCAAACAAGCCCTGGATGAAAAACTTCGAACGGAACAGGCCGGATTCAGGAGAAACAAACCATGTATCGATCAAATCGCCACACTACGGATCATCATTGAACAAAGCTTGGAATGGCAGTCACCTCTCCACCGCACTCAACTTCATCGACTTTGAAAAGACCTTCGACAGCGTCGATCGAGAGGTGATTTGGAAACTACTTCGCCACTACATCTCATCCAACAGTTGTACGACAATGCTGCATGATAAGTAATCCACAACGGGGAACCTAAGGAAGCCTTCGAAGTGAGGACGGGAGTGAGGCAAGGCTTTCTACTATCGCCAATCATTTTCCTGATTGCAGTAGATTGGATAATGCGACAGCCAACGGGCGATGAGGTAACAGACATAAAATGGACTCACACAAAAAGAGACTTGGAGGATCTGGACTTCGCCGATGAAGATATATGTCTGATTACCCACAAACTGAAAGATATGCAGGTGAAAAGCAACAAGTTAGCGACGGAAGAAGAAGCATCAAAGATAGGACTACAGGTGAACATAGAAAAAGCAGAGGTGATGAAGATTCCTGGCCACGTACCTGGGAAGCATCGTTTCAACTACAGGCCGACCGAACTGACGAGGATATCAAAGCAGCGTGGATCGGAAAAGCAAGATAGGCTTTCATTACTCACGTCAAGTCTGTGTGGAAATCAACAGCCCCACTCAGCATGAAACTGAAAATAACATCCGGATTTTCAACTCCAATGTGAAGTCAGTCAGTGCTACTTACCACACGGATTAGAAACTTGGCCAGCGTGTCATAAAGAGCATCTCAAACAAACTACAAACCTTCATCAACAATTGTCTTCGCTCAATACTACTCAAGATCAGGTGGCTGGCCAGAAAAGATCAGCAACAGGGATCCCTGGGGTTAACCGACCAGGAACCGATTGGGCAACAAATAGGCAGGAAGAAATGGAGATGGATTGGCTGGCCATACTCTGAGGAAACAAACCATCAAGTGACATCACTAGACAAGCCATCACTCGAGTGGAACCTGGCCGAAAGGGAAGCGGGAAGTTGGTCGTCAGTGCAAGGGTGGGGTGACTTGGAGGAGGTAATGTGAAGAAGAGATGAAAGCATGTGGGCAGACTTGGAGCGGGGTGAGAAAATCGGCAGGAAACTGAAGGCAGTGGAGACTTGGGTGGCTGAAGCCTGATGTTACTCAAAGAATTAAAGGATATAATGATAATATAATAATATGCACTCTGAAGAGATAATTTACTGGACTTAAGTTTTCGACTACCATGCATGTGGTCTAAGTTTCGTTGCCTGGCCGACGTACTTCTAAACCTCTTTAAACCTGTAGTAGTAAGGCTGGTAAAGAGGGATGGGTTCAGCATGAGATAAGGAATCCCAACCCGTAAAGATGTAACCACTGCTAATGAAACCTCAAAGCTGTAGCTTGAGGCCTTTGTTTCACTAGGGGAGTAAAGGAATTATGCTAAATTACGCTGTGTCTTGAAAACCACCCAGCCTATTTTGCGTTTGGGAATAAAAGATAAACTGCCCAAATTTCGCCTCTCCTATGTGTGCATCCACCAATTAGACTGCTCCTTCGGAGACAGTTTCCATAGGCCATATAATTAGGCGTCTTTCTCGTAGGATTTCTATACATCACCCTGCATAGTGGTTGGTTAAGTAAAGAACAAACAAAATCCATTCATAGCGTTATTTTGTCTCATCTTGTGGATACAGAGCACAAGATTGGTGCTAACAAGAAGGCCTTCAGAGTCATTTACCTCACACCAACCAACTGATCTTAACTTCACCTCAAGATTTCGTCTACTGCATATCGATGGGGCCGTTGGAATCCACATTAAGCAACCTAACTTATGTATCCTTAATTTCAGTTGATATTCTATTTGCCATTATATTATTATTACTATAATTTATGCATCTTTAGTGAACTGTAATTCCATTGATCTTACTTAACAAGTCGATATTATTTGAAAAACATCGATATTGTTATTGACGATTATTCTAGAATATTCTATGTATATAAAAATATATTCTTTGTCTAGTTATCAAGCAGCTGTGACGCCCCATATAGGATAGCTTGATGTACATGTCTTTCTAAGGGGCGAGTTGGAGAATGTGTTTTGGTGTTTTGACTACTTTATATCTCCTGATGAACTTGTCTGGATAATTGTTATCAACCAGAGTTTGTGTCAACTTTCTTTCTTCTTCATCAAGTGTGTCTTCAGTGCATATTCGTTGGATTCGACTGGAGAGGCACCTTACTAAGTCTCTTATGTACCGAACAGAGCAGAAAGTGTGATAATTAAGATACTATCCTGTCCAGATAGTTTTCCTATAAATAGATCGTTTTACTGATCCATCAAGCCGTCGACTAAGCAATATGTCTGAGAAAGATAAACAGTTATCTTTCTCTTCTACAAATGTAAGTGATATACTATTATGAACTTCATTCATTAGGCGATATAAAGTAGTCAGAACACTAAGACACATTCTCCAACTTGCCCCTAAGAAAGACATGTACATCAAGCTATCCTATATGGGGCATCATAGCAGTTTGATTGAACGCTGCTGTTAAAAAAACGTTTTATGCAGCTAATATCACAATAACTGATAAAAATATGTATGAATAATTGTAGAGCCAGAAGAGGAAATTAATTTAATTTTTTCAAATTTTGATTACAGCTTGATTCCACACTGTATTTTTGGTACAAGTGTGGAATTTTCAGCATGGATATCGGTAGCCCAAATTTTGCAGGCCGACCATAAATATCAGATGTGCGTCAGTAGGGGATCGAACCTCGGACCATGTGCATGATCGGCGAGAGTCCTAACTACTGTGCCACCGACTCATTAACTGCGTACGCATACAAATAAAAGGTGCAAAGGCGAGCCTCAACCTGAGGCCAGGGCATTCTTGATCACCCTGGTACCGACGCCAAGAAATTATCATAAAAAATATTCTTTGCTAAATTTTCTGTTTTTTCTAGATTTCTCAGTGAAAATTTTCACTATGATAATAGAAAGATGTTTCAGCTTGTTCCGAAATCCATTACAGGTGGTTAGTTTCCAGTACTATTCTTCATATTTTGCAATTTGTCTGGAGAGAACCGGAACTTGACATAAACATATATTTCCAGTCTACTAGAATCAGATACAACACTATCACAAAGATGTCTACTGGACACCAGTGAAATAATAATGAGCTTAAAACTCTGTCTAGAAAGTAATTATTTTAGATTTAAAGGGAGTTTATACAGACAGACAAATGGTGTTGCTATGGGTTCACCAATCTCCCCGATAGTCGCCGACCTTTTCATGAAGAGATTCGAAAATAACATCTTTTCAAGCATACTCACGCCTAAAATATGGTTAAGATATGTAGATGATACTTTTGTAGTACTAAAACGAGATCTACACAATTCATTCCTGGAGAAAATAAACTGTGTATCTCCCAAAATCCAGTTCACTTCGGAAGCATACTCGGAAGTTGGTGAACTACCATTTCTAGACTGCCTAGTTAAGAGAAAGGAAAACGGACATTTTAGTATATCCATAGTCAGGAAGAAAACCCACTCCAATAAATATTTAGACTTCAAATCATCACACCCAATCAGTGGAAAGATTTCAGTTGTTTCAAGTCTTCTTAGATGACCACACTCTCTGATAACGGATGAGCAAGACAATGAAGAAGAAATATCAAACATTACTGAAACTCTCAAGCAAATCAACTAACCAAGGAACTTCATCAACAAAGTCAACACTGACATTAAGTATGGCCGAAAACGCATTCCGAAAACATGGACATCAACAGCCGTCATTCCATATAGAGCAGAGACGTCAGACGATATCAGAAGAGTACTCAATCAGCTAGACATTAGAGTTTTCTTCAAAACATCGGACACACTTCAAAGCAACCTTGTCCATATAAAAGACCAAATCCCGAAAGATTCTCTATCTAATTGTGTCTATAAAATAAAATCCATGGGATGTGATGCGATCTACATCGGAGAAACATCTCGAGAAATCAAAATCAGAAGAAATGAACATTATGGAGCATCTCTTCGACCAACGAGAAATCCAGTTGAACCAGAAAAACTTGAAAAATCATCAACCGTAGGTCTATACGCTATAGAATCAGGCCACAAAATTGATTTTGACAGTATTGAAATCATCCAGAAAAACTTCAGAAATCACAAACAACGTCTAATATCATCAGAAACACTTCATATCAAGTGGAATCGAAATTGTCTGATCAATAGGAATGATGGACTAAAACAGAATCTGACCTGGTTACAACACCCCCTCCCCTCCCCCATGAAGTGACAAAATCAACACAAATGTGATAAGTAAGTTCACTATGTAAACACACACTACTTTTATAATTTTACACACTGATCAAATCCAACAATCTACACTTGATTTTGTTATCTTTACCAATTGACCAACTTGACAACGATAAACGACCCCAGACTGACGAACGATGATCAAGTTAGTAAACTTTGTTTTGATACTATAACAGATTTACTATTGCCCTTGATATTTGGTTTGGTGATCTTCATTGTTATTTTGACTTTCAATATGTCCTTTTAACTTGACCTAAGTCTATTTTCTCACCCCTTAACTCTTTGTCATATATGTATGCTGAGATTTTGTAAATTCCGGTTTAATAATACTTTGATAAAGCTATTAACTGAACTAAATAGCGAAACGTCAGTAAAAACAATATCGTTTTGTTTTTCATTCATTGGGAAATACAAAAACTTTTATTATGAATAAATGCCGGTGAAAATTGGAGTTAATACAGAGAGACTGACGACAATTCGGTCGGCATCAGTGAAACTTAGACTGTCTTCCTATTTCCTATCACGATTGGTGTGTGATTCTGTAGCGGTAAATAACTCGCTAAAATTATTAGTCTACAGCTTCTGTCATTCAGCATTTGGATGCTGACATTCATTGTTCAAGCTAAAAGGTACACAGTCAACCATTCACGCGACTCGGTACACTGTCGTGTTATTTATTAAAAATGAATCATTGTAAAATGTACATAACTTTGGAGTACAATTCAAAACACAGCGCGCTGCTTCTTTCACTTCGTCTTCCTACTGGTCCATATTGTTGCATTGTTTCACTAATAACCGTGTTGTATCCTTTGGTTGTTGTTGGAACCTCTCATCCTCCCTCATCTGAAGACTATTCTACAACCGGTGCACAGGCTTCAACTAGTAGACACAACGCCAGTAGTGAACGCTTCTGTTATCATTATTCCTTTGGGTTCCAAGTGGAACATACGGCTTCAACAACACATCTCCACTTCGTTCTGTTTTCAGCTGGGTCCACGATTGACCAAACTCTTTCATCTCTTCCCCACACCATCTCTTCCATGTCACTCATGCACCGACGACCCACTCAACACTTCTTATTTGGGTTCCACTCGAGGGCCTGGTGTCCGATGTCATTCGGTGGCCTCCTCAACCTATGCTCCCATTCATCTCCATTTTCTCCTATACATTTGTTGAGTGATCAGCTCTTGTTTGTTGATTTGTTCCGATAGTTTCTTGTTGCTTATATTCTTTCTGGCCATTTGATCTCAAGTAAGATTAAAATCTGCAACCTGTTTTAGAAATTATTTTCGTGACACGCAGTGGTGGTGAAAATGCGAATCTTGTTCCTTATTCTGAGTGGAGAAGATTTTCAAACTGGTTTTAGGTTGATGAAGACGTATCTTGCCTTTCCAATTCTGACTGACTTTGGCATCTTCGTCTGTTCCGCCTGTAGTTGAGACGATACTTTTCAGACGAGTGAAGGAGGTGACCTTTGCTAAATCTCTCCCATTGCTGTCGATTGGTGGATATCTTCATCACCTACATTTTCTCTGTGTTCACCTGCAGTCCTGTCTCCGCTGCCTACTACCTCTTCATCTAGTTGGCTGGTTTCTGCTTGCAAATGTTCGAGTTTGTGTAACACTAGAAATTTATCATCCACGCGTGAAATCCAGATCTTCTGGAGTCTTCTTATCGGTTGTCAAGAGTATTCCTGACTCCTAGCCCCCAACAGTCTGAGGCAAAATCGAGTCTATCACAACTAAGAATATCATCGGTGATAACAGGCAGCCAGCTTGTTTTACTCCTGTATGAACTTCGAACGTCTCACTGAGTTTTCCGCTTTGGATCACTTGACACGTGTCAGGCATTGTCACAGCTGTGGAATGAGATTGACAAAGACTTAAGGTACGCCATAGTGATGAAATAGTTTCCAAATTACTTCTTGGTCAACCCTGCACTATCGAATTCCTTTTCGAAGTCGATGAAGGAGGTTGAGGTAGAGGTTTGACTGCCATTTTGTGCTTTGTTCGATGATGATGATGCGTGGAGTTTCAATTTTATCAGTATATGATTTACCTTTCCTGAATCCAGCCAGCTTGTTCCGGTCGGCTGGCGGAGTTCTGTATCCAGTGCATCCTTTATTCACTCCAGGATGATACGACTTAATATTTTACTTGGCGTAGACTAAAGCATTATTCCACGCCAGTTCTTGTACAAGCTTATGTCGCCATTCTTTGGCAGCCTGACGAGATAGCCAGCCTTTCTTCCAATCGGTAGGTAGACGTTCTTCAGTGATGGAGTGAGAACATCCGCCGTAATCTCTTAGGTCGTCTTCAGTGCTTCTGGGGAATACCGTCTAGTCCTGCTGCCTTCCCAAATGGACTTCAGTAGCTTCATCGCATTCAAAATTTCTGCTTTCGTTGGAGGAGTGCTTACTACTGGCAAGCAGTTCTAAGCGTGCTGTTGGTGGTATTTCTGGGCGAGTTAGCTGTGGTGGTCTATTCAAGAGTCCTTCAAAGTGTTCAGCCCGTATATGGTTTTGTTTGTTCGTCAGGCAGAATCCATGTTGTTTTGTGTATATCCTTGTGTTCGTACACGCTCCTTCCAATCATCAAATCGTTGAAAGAGCAGAAGTCTGTGAATAATTCCCCGTTCTCATATATTTCACTGAGAGCCTCCTGACCAATAATGGGTTCTCTTCCTGTATTATCAGCTCTCAGTTTGGCATTCACATCATCCATAAGGATTTTTATGTCACCATTTGGGATATTGTCCATTACTGTTTGTAGTTGTCTGTAAAAATCGTCCTTCCTTTCTTGTTTCGCATTGTTTGTAGGTGTGTAGCGTTGGATAATTGTTACCTTCCTTCCTTTGGAGTTGAATCTTGCTGTCATGATCCTGGATGAGGGGATTGGTTCCCACTGCATTGGAGCTTTGGCTGCCACTGGTGACATCATGATGGCCACTCCCTCAGTGTGTTCGTGGTTGTCGTCTAGGTGACCAGAATAGATCACTGACTCTCCCGTTGACAATATTGTCAATCCACATCCATTTCATCTGCTCTTGCAGATTCCCAGCACTTCTACACCATACCTTCCCATTTTTTCGGCTACCTGGGCAACCTTCCCAGTCTCGTACAGTGTAAGAACATTCCACGCACCATTCTTACACTTGCTCTCACCGAGAGAAGACACAGCGGCTGACTGGCTTCCCGAAGGCTTTCACCAACCCACTGTGTCATTTTGTCTCTCCGAATCGAGGGGAGAATAAGATCTTTATTTGAAGTTTTTGTATTTTTTAATATATTTTCTGTGTTGAAGTTTCTCTGGCGTTTTGAAAGATTTGGTGGTGTGACGTTGCTAGCCCCCCGCCCAAACCTCCCCCTTTACCCGGGCTTGGGGCCGGCTAGAAAAATAGAGACCTAGTTAACTAGGCGATGTTGAACGCTTCTTTGGATTATATTAATATCTTTTAGCGGCGGACTTTAACCCTGTCATTATGTAACCTCTAGTTCCTATCCAATATCGTTTTTCACGAGCTAATATAAACCAATTTGATTTCTTTCTGTTAGCTTCTTGGTTGTGAGGTAAAAGTTCCTGGTCTTCGATAAACTTCTGCGTAGTTCGTCCAACCATTAGACTGTAGTAGGTTCGGTGACGGGTGCTGCTGGAGTAAATATATATAGTTTCTAGCATGTGGGACGCTAAGAACTTGTTGCTACTATGAATGGAGTTGATGCTTTCACCCGTCAACTGTATCGTTCATAGAAATCCTCAATCTCTCAAACTGGCGAGCCCGTGACTGAAACTCACTTCCTAAACTTGTGAACTAGAGAATGAACTTCCCTGAATTTCTGTAACTTCTTTCCATTCGATACCTGTTCACCTGATATATTTTTGCATAAACCATTTTTGCTATATTGAACCAATCACTCAAACTGAACAAACCGGCTTTTTCATTTACTTCATGTCATTTTTGCTACATAATTCAGAATCATAGTTTATATACACTGAACATGGACATGAGGTAAATGATCCACGTCCATAAATCCTAGCAGTTGTACAAGCTCTGTCGTGGGAACTAAACAAGTGTGTTACCCTACACATAATCACTTGAGACGTAAGGAATCCCTATGAGATGCCCAAGGGCAGTAATCCTAATGAGAAATAGTCTCTTCAGGATCGCCAACATCCTAATAAGCTCGTCCGCAGCTCCGATTTAGCCGATAGTCCGGCTGTACACGTGCTCTCAGTAAGGTATTGTAGTAAATAGTCCCCCAAAACTAATAGCCTACAACATTCACCGCTCAGTATTGGATACTGACCTTCACTGCCTTAGTCAACTTGTTAAGATAAAGGTGTACAGTCAGGTACCTACGCTATGCGACATGGTGTAGCGCTGCACTCGTTCGTTCATGCATTATACCTAGCTAGCTAAGCAACCGTTATCACACTACCATTCTGATCCCGAAATACATCTCGTATTTTGGACAGTCAGTTTGATGTTTTTACTTGCCTTCGGTCTAAGCAAGACAAATACCATAGATCTTGGGGATAAGATTTCGCGTTTGTGTAAAACGTGTATCACGTAAACGTCAATAACCCCCGCTCATTTCTTAAGTTTCTGAGTTGGCATACAAACTTTATTCATTAACAATTTTAAAACTTCATTTAATCTGGGGAAAATGAAAACGATTTCAGTGAGTTCGTTCCATTTAATATTTGTTCTTTTGTCATCTTTGTTATATATTAACAAACCCTTTTACTTTGGGTGACTGTACGTCTGAGCTTATTCATATCCGATGAACTAGCGTCCTCATTCTGCACGCATTCTTTTGACCAGACAGTGCAAAACAGTTTTCTGTACGCAGAGGCCGATTTTCATAAACACAAATTCATGGAACGAAGTTCACAATTCCTAGAACTTTCACATGCTGTTTCGCGGGGATCGAGCACGTGCGTTACCACGCACACGTTCATTCAGGAGGTAGATACTCCTTAGAGAGGCATGAAGTAGCCATCCTAAAGAGAAACGAAACTTCAGATCGGTGACATCTTGACGAACTATCCAGCGATGTGGAGTTAGGCAATAATTCGACCATACACATACTTTCATGAGTGCGGGAAGTCATCAGCCAACGAACATTTGATGAGGGACTCTTCAGAGAGTTTTTGCTATCTAAGTTGCCACGAAAAGTGCAGCCTGCGCTTGTGACGCTTCAAGGAGTTGTCATCGATGATTAAGCTCCTTCTGCTGATAGGATTCTGGAAATATCGCCGCATCCAGTCACTGAGGCAAACAAAAGATCTCCAAGTAGTAACTGAAAAAATACAGGGTTGTGTAACTCTTTTACGTGACTTTTTTAGTCACACGGTCCCCGGATTTCCTATAATCGGCGACGCTATTCAATTCGTTGTTGCAAATCACGCGGTCGCTCGGAATCTAACCCACGTTTATCTAAGAATCAGAAATGGTGTCAGAATCATAATATCAGGAAGCTTAGTCTTGTCAAGGACCCCGCAATTCTAGCTGGGATTCAAACATTATGAAAGGCTGTCCCGCCAGCACGTGCTAGGGGCAGTCACAACCGGTGGCAATAACTGCCTACTTTACATTCGACGTGTGGTTGGTGAAACCCAGCATTTAGTAGACACAGATGCCATATTCAGCGTACTTCATGTCACAGAGGCGGATCGTCAGAAGAAACCTAACTTGAACTTACAGGCTAAAAATTGAAAACGCACTGCAACCTTCAGGAGGAAATTTGTCCATTTAAATATAGGTTCACACAAATTTCTTCAATGAATTTATCTTCTTGCGGAAGTTAATGTACCCTGCCCTTAACCATAATGACTCAAACATAGTTATCCGCAGCCGACTGATAGTTGCTAATGTGATGAAAAAAATGAACCAACCATTCCTCTGAATCTGAGACATTTCGCTCTCAACAGTAACTCTGTTTGCCAATGCTGACTGGATCAGATTTCTGATAGTTGGGTTTTCAAAGAACAAGAGCGATATCGTGCATTGTAGTGTGATTGTGTTGATTAAAGCTATCACCGAAGTAGGTTAAAGTTTGTCACTGTCTAGAAGAGATCAGTAATTGACCCATCTTTTCAGTGGTCTTTCAACAAACACAAGGAAATTTTAGTACCCAGTCCCGAGTGATTTGTCTTGCGTAACCAGCAAAGTTATTATTTATTATTATATCCTTTAATTCTTTGAGGAACATCAGGCCTCAGCCGCCCAAGTTTCCATTGCGTTCAGTTTCTGCCGATTTTCTCACCCCGCTCCAAGTCTGCCCACATGCTTTCATCTCCTCTTCACATCATCTCCTCCAAGTCACCCCACCCTTGCACTGATGACCAACTCGCTGCTTCCACTTCGGCCAGGTTCCACTCGAGCAATGGCTTGTCTAGTGATGCCACTTGATGGTTTCCTGAGAGTATTGTCAATCCATCTCCATTTCGTCATGCAGATTTGTTTCACAATCGGTTCCTGGTGGGTTGGTTCGCTCGTTTCTAGAGACCCCTGTTGGTGATGTTTTCTGGCCGGCCATCTGATCTTGAGTAGTATTGAGCGAAGGCAGGTGTTAATGAAGGTCTGTAGTTTGTTTGAGATGCTCTTTATGACACGCTGGCCAAGTCTCTGATCCGTATAGCGAGTAGCACTAACTTCACATTGGAGTTGAAAATCCGGATCTTATTTTCAGTTTCATGCTGAGTGGGCTGTTGACCTCCACACAGACTTGACGTGAGTAATGAAAGCTTGTCTTGCTTTTCCGATCCACGCTGCTTTGATATCGTCGTCAGTTCCGTCGGCCTGTAGTTGAAACGATACTTCCGAAGTAGGTAGGTAGGTAGATAAAGGAGGTTGTTTCTTTCAGGCTCCTCCCATTTATGCTGGCTGATTGTTGTCTGTTGTTGTTGATAGTGGTATTGGTCAGGAATCTTCACCACCTCTGTTTCATTTTTGTTCACTTGAGGTCCTATCTTTGATGCTTCTTCTGCCAGCTATGGTAATAGATAACATAATATCGCTATTGTAAAACCACAGCCTGCATTTTTGTGTTTTATTGTCAGACTGTTTATATTGACTTATTTATTGATTTTTATTCAGTTTATTATATAATTTCAACAGTTTTATACCTCATCATTTATTCTGTTTGTTGATTTATTTTTTTTCATTGAACTATGATCAACAAAAAGAGACGTGCGAAGATCAAGATAATATTTACTTTTCATATCTTGTTTTGATGAGAAGCAATCAGACACTTTATGAAACTAAGTAATTATGTGTACAATATGTTCGTTCCATTCAAGGGTGAAGTTCAACAATAGCGTCGTCTCAGGAGTGTGAACGCTCCTATGACCTTGAACGTATGGTAGTCATTGGCTAACTTCATCTGTTATTATCATAGCTGAAATATCAATGCTATTCACCAACTTAGGAGCGAATTTCACCCAGATCACGTTTTTTAATTACTGTTTGAACAATGTAATGTGTTAATAACTCGCTAGGGTTAGGATTAGAGTTAAGTTTTGAGGTTAGGGTTAGGATCAGGGTTATAATTAGCATAAGGGTTAGAATTACGGTTTGGATAAGGGTTGTGATTAGGGATTAGGTTATAGTTGATGTCATTTATTTTAATTTGCATATGCCTTGTACAGCACCTGTTCCTGCATCAAAATAAGCGGCGCTGACATTATGAAACTAGCTCTTCTTCAAAGAGAGGATACCAAGGTTCACCGTTACATGCCAACAACAACAATTGTGTAGTTGGCCGCGAAACCGTTGGGGTTAGGTAAGTAAACCATCCTTTGCGACATTTGTAGTACTTCGCGTCCTATCATACCTAAAATTGATCGTCGTAACGCCTTCATTATGTCACACGGTTTATCTCACTCAAGTATCCAAACTATTGTTAAGGACCTCGTGAATTACATCACCTAGACTGCACTTTACAATTCGCACTGGATATCCGACGTGTTTCTGGAGCAAACAACCCAGTGGTAAATGTACTGTCACGAATCTGTGCTATGACAGCTCCACCTATCACTGACTTGCAGAAAACGGCAGAACTCATGCTATCAGATCTGGATGCAGTTGAACTCTATCACAACGCTTCCCTGTAGATGAAGTATGTGCCACTTTCTGGCAGTAAAGATACCATTCTTTGCAACATGTCCATAGGTGCCCGAAGACCACTCGTTCCCCAGTCTTAACGCCATACAGATTCGGAATGTTTACACAAACTTTCACATCCTGGAATATGTGCTGCTGACAATCTCATACCAGCTAGACCTGCCTGGCCCGGATTAGTCGAGATGTGCGTAACTGGATGCGTTATTGCATACGGTGATGACGCTCTGAAATTCACAAGCGAAATATCGATCCGGCCGGATCATTTGATTCACCTAATGCATGTTTTAGTCATGTTCACCGAGACTTCCTTCTCATGATTACTCATACTTATTCACATGTGTAAATCGTCTTCCTCGCTAACCCGACGCTATCCCTAATGATGACTCAGCAGCTGAAAAAATTGATCGAGTATTCAAGGAACGACGGGTTGCGCAGTTCGGATCCCCTCCAATGTTGACAACAGATCATGAGCAACAATTTGAATACGTAACTTTCAGAAAGCTTTTGTAACCGCCGAGGTGTAAACGCGTTCAAACCACAGCAATCCGCCCAGCAGCCATCGGACTAGTAAAACATTTTCATTGGCACTACAAAGCTTCTTCAATTGCTACCAAAAATGCTAAACAGGCGGATTCTCCTCTTCTAGTTGTCCTCAGCACCCATTCCACTCTTAAATCGGATATACAGTGGGCTTTGGCAGAGCTGGTTTGTGGAACCTCACTTCGTTCGCCTGGCGCCGAACCAAGTATCTCTGTCGTTCACTGTTACTCGCAATGTTTAACACTTTTTATGCGTCGACTGCACCCAACCCCAAAACGCACCCAAAGCAGAAAATCGCGGTTAGATTTTTAGACTTGAAGACTGCACCCACGTTTTTGAGCGTTAGGATGCTGTGCATAAACCCTTGGAAGCTGCTTACGATGGACCTTCCAAACCCATGAGCAAAAAAACGTGGTCTTCCCATGTCAACACCGTATGGTTTGTTCTGCAGTTCCAATTACACTAATTTTCCACTTCGCCCACTCTGTTATTCAAATCAGTACCTGTCTCACAGTCGGCCCCTAGGATCCAAGATTGGCGGTATCCCACCAACCTCCTAAGGGGATACTCTGTAGTGCACATTCAAATGTTTTCCGATTTGTTAATACACGAACTGCCGCCAACGTCATTTCGCGATTTTTCACCTTGCGTACGCGTGTATACGCCCATTCCTTGAGTTTGTAATAAACCCTTGTAGAAGCCTTTCAAGCAGCAACCGTACAGATGCAGTAGTTGTCTTGTTAATGAAACTGATTTAAGTACACCAAATCGTGTAAACCTTAAAAAGCTGTCATAATTTTAATGACAGACCAATGGACGAATAAGGATAAATATTCGATGCCGTAATACATTCATGATCTCGAATCTGGCAGCATAGTCTTTATATAGTTTGTGGGACACATCCACTGGGTGGTTATTCCTGCGGGAATGGTTATATCTGACTATCTGTTGGCAGCAAAATGAATTTAATGGAATTTTCGGATTAATACTCATTTAACCCTTTTGAAACTTGGATAGCGTTATGAGAAGACGGGGATTGCCTGAAAGATGGGATTTAATTGTGTAAAAAATCTCGAACGACTCAATCACACATTCATTTATTAAATCAATTTCGGTGAAAAATAAATGGCTCTAATCATTACCCCCACTACTCCATCCAAGATTTTGGAAAGACCAACCGACTTGTAAAATGGGAGATAAAGCTAAGATAGTCCTTGGTGGATAATAGTTACTGCTGCGTTCTTTCAGTAGACCAATAACAGTCATTTGTAAAACGAATGGCCCAAAGACTGCAGTCAGTGGGCCGGCTGTAAAAGATGCCAGCTATTTAAGATATCCTGCATGAAGCCTTCCGAAGACTACTGACATTCCTGCATATGGTTAGCATTAGAAACTGAACAAAATCTTTTGGTCAGTGTTGAGACGACATATGCTTATATTCTGACGCTGCAATGGAAACGCACACAGTATGGTGTCAGGAGAATAGCGAAAGCCGGAAGTTTACGAAATGAAACTCAATAATAGGACAAAATGTGACACACACCTCAGATGTCCTCAAGTACCTGATCACGACGATGTGAATCAAATCCAGCAAAGTACTAGAATGTTGTAATGAGCATTTATCTCAGTTAACATTTTTGGCAGATAACATCATGTTGCAAGTGGTCGTGAAACACACTGCAGTTTCTGCCCTTTTGAGAACACTTATCTCCGCTTGTATCTCAAGGATTCCATTGACATTTAGCAACCAAGACGCCACACAGAAGTGCAGAAGCATGCACGAATTCGACATCTACCACATTCTCCGGTTCCTGCAACAGAATTTAGTACTGGACAACAAGTGATCGGGAAATTTACGACCGAGTACAGGCTGCCGCCATGCTGCAAAGAAATTTGTCGAATGACAATCGTCGAAATGTACGCAAAGCACACTCGGTATGCCAAATAATCATTACATGAACCGTGTATTTAAGCGTTCTACCGTACAAGAAATACGTAAATGCTCGAGGACAATATCGAACAACAATTTTCATATAAATTCATCCAACAAGCGCCAATTAAGCCCCGAAATCACGTCAACTGCGTTTGCCTGGACGACTAGCGCCGACTCGAATCAACTAAACCGCGTAAATGCCGTGAAGGTAAAGTTAGAGGCACCACTTTAAATGGGGATATGCCATATTACTATTATTCCTCCAAGTCACCCTTGCACTGACGACCAACTCGCCGCTTCCCTTTCGGCCAGGTTCCACTCGACCGATGGCTTGTCTAGTGATGTCACTCGATGGCTTGTTTCCTCAGAGTATGGCCAGCCAATCCATCTCCATTTCTTCCTGCCTATTTGCTTCACAATCGGTTCCTGGTGGGTTGGTTCGCTCATTCCCAGAGATCCCTCCTTGTTGCTGGTCTTTTCTGACCGGTCATATGATCTTGAGTATAGAACGAAGACAACTGTTGATGAAGGTCTGTAGTTTGTTTGAGATGCTCTTTATGACACGCTGGCCAAGTCTCTGATCCGTGTGGTAAGTAGCACTGACTGACTTGACATTGGAGTTGAAAATCCGGATCTTATTTTTGATGGTGAGTGCTGTTGACCTCCACACAGACTTGACGTGAGTAATGAAAGCTTGTCTTGCTTTTCCGATCCACGCTGCTTTGATATCGTCGTCAGTTCCGTCGGCCTGTAGTTGAAACGATGCTTCCGAAGTAGGTAGGTAGGTAGATAAAGGAGGTTGTTTCTTTCAGGTTCCTCCCATTTATCCTGGCTGATTGTTGTCTGTTGTTGTTGATGTAGTTGTTGCCGTTGTTGTTGGCCAGGAATCTTCATCACCTACCTCTGTTTTATCTATGTCCACCTGAAGTGAGTTCCTATCTATGATGCTTCTTCTGCCAACTTGTCGCTCCTTTTTACTTGCATATCTTCCAGTTAGTGGGAAATCAGACATATATCTTCATCGGCAAAGTCCAGATCCTCCAAGTCTCTTTTTGTGTCAGTCCATTTTATGTCTGTTACCTTATCGCTCGTTTTCTGTCGCATTATCCAATCTATATAATCACCCTATTTATTCCTGTCTATTGAAGAAAATACCAACTGTACAGTCATGGATAAATTATTTTTAAACTACATAAATCTGTTATATTGTGAACTTGCATGGTTACTTTTCTTTTCGACTTTAGTTACTTGGGAAATTCAGCGAACTTGTCAGTAAATGTCACACTTTGAGAGATATAGAAATATTGTCTTCACATCAACAAAAAAACCCTTGTCTGTGTTGGCTGAATCACAAATATTTGGGAAAAATAAAGTTTGAAATCAGTTTTCTCACGTAACTTTGCCGTGTATCGCATCTTATCCCTGATGTATAATCAGATGGTGCAGTTATTTAAATATTTGGTATATTTTTATCGTTTTCTCAGTAGTATCATTGTACGGTACCATAAATAGTGAATTATATTTCATACAGACGAATAACAAGCACAAACAAGTGGAACCGTTTTACTGCATCGAATACTCTGAGTCTTTCAAAGTCAGGCATTACCACCATTTGTAACTGCAAAGTAGTCAGTAGAAAGCTGTTTGGAAGCCATTCGTATCTTATTTTAGATCATGAATACCGCCAGTATATAATGTTAATTTTAGCGTCCCCTAACTGTAGCCGAGGAGCTTCTAAGGAAGATGAGTGAAGAATGATGTGGTTTGTATATATATACGCAAATGTTATCATGTCCTTTTCAACCTCTAGTCTATCCGTAGGTTCGTGCAACTTCTACTACAAGGCGAAAAGAAGAGGAGAGGCAGCAAAGTGCCAGAAAGGGAATAGTATGCGGACATAAATAGATCTTTTATGTCTGCATACAAACATATTTATATACATATATTATTCATTGCTGCCCAGTAAACATCGATATACATCGATATAGTTTCTGGCTTTTCATAAATTCATGAAAATAGTTTCCTTATTCTGTACTCGAGAAAACTAATAGAGTTTTACGCATTCTTTGGACGTTCAGTGGCCCTAATATTTCATTCGTCTCGAAAACAGCTAGTGTGTCCTCATTGTTTGTGCACAGACAGTGGAATATAACAGTCTGTACAGAGAGCTTCTAAATCCTGCAGCCAAGGTGCAGGTTCTGATTTCTAGGGCGAATTGTTCCATATTTTTACAATACACGACTGTATAGGCGTGTTCGCGGAGTGATGGTTTAGAGGCTGTTATTGTCAGCGTGCCTTTTTTGTTACACAGATCGTAAAAGCCTTCCGGTGAATATTGTTTGTCCTTCCTGGTTGGGAACGATACTTTATATAGGACCTTAGAGAAGAATATCAGGTTCTTAAAAAATTGTCTCATACAGGGTGGGTTAAAATTTAGAGATACGCTTCTGTGACATACAGTCTTTCTGACAGTTGTATCCAAGTAATTTGGACGCGAAATATCTTTGGACACCTTCCATTCTCAGCTTGTCACATGCAAGTACTGCTAATAATAAATGGGCAGCATTTTCTCTTTTGATTTACAGCTTGATTCCACACTGTATTTATGGTACAAGTATGGAATTTTCACCATGGATATCGGTAGCCCAAATCTTGCAGGCCGACCATAGATATCAGGTGTGCGTTGCCAGGGGATCGAACCTCGGACCATGTTCATGGTCGGCGAGATTCTCAACCGCTGTGCCACTGACGCACAAAAAAATCCCTTTTTGAACAAGGCTTCCAGGGTTTCTAAATTCCGTAGACGAACTTGTTTGATCATTCACCCTATTTATCTTGAGCCACGGGAACAATAAGAATAGTATTTGTTTGGGAAAGAATTGAGGGAAGGTGAAGTAATTTAGGATGGACATTTCTCAGCTACTGAAGAAAAGTTACAGGTGTCTGAAGGAATAATAACCTTGTAGTCTTTCTCTCTCTCTGTTTCTAAGTTAAAATACAATTTCTGTGTGAATATCTCGCTTGAAAATTCAGTACAAAAATAAAGGTTATCTCTCTATCATCTACTTCACCAGTCCACTAGTCTGGTAAAAGAAGGAAGATAAATCTGACATCCCTGCCCCAGAAAATCAACCCAACCGCCACAGAAACTTCAAGGTACAGCGATAATATAAACCTACTCCTTGATGGATCCAGAGAGACGAAATGGCATAGGCTGGTAAAACTCTTTAGACAGCCAATCAGCCCATGTATCTTCTTTCAATGAAAGCAAAAGTAGGCACTGCGATATTGGAATGTCCTCATAATGCTCGAAACTGACTAGCAAGGCTGTTCAAATAGCAAAAGAAATGAGAAGGTACAGTATAAAGCTGTTAAGAATCTGCAAGAGAAGAAGACGAATGAAAGTGTGCTTTCCAGATTATTATTATTATTATTATTAGCTGAAGAGTCAATAATCTACAACAACCAAGATTATAATGAGGAGGTGGCTATCATGACATCATGACCAGCATTCAAAGCTCTCATGCATTGGGAATCAATCTTCTTCAGACTGATAACAACAAGTTTCAACTCAAAA
Source organism: Trichobilharzia regenti (assembly GCA_944472135.2). Classification (NCBI taxonomy): domain Eukaryota; kingdom Metazoa; phylum Platyhelminthes; class Trematoda; order Strigeidida; family Schistosomatidae; genus Trichobilharzia; species Trichobilharzia regenti. The sequence goes on from OX235263.1 coordinate 71,846,768, forward strand.
AGAAGGAAGCTAACAATTATTAAATGCTAAGCGACTACAAGCAACTCAAAACAAGAGAAGAAGGAGGACTTCTATGAACAAACAGTAATGTATAAGATCTCAAATGGGAACATCAAATTCCTAATGGATGGTGTAAATACTAACAGACATGGGAGAAGACATTATTACTACTGCTTCCCTTAGTTTCTCGAGGGACATAGGGCTTCAGCCGCACGTCACCACTGCGTTCGGTTCTCTGCCAACTCTTTCATCTGGCTCCACGTCTTCCTAAATGCTTTTATCTCCCTCCTCTTTTCTACATGACCTCCTTCATGTCACCTTTGGACGACCAACTCCCCGCTTCCCTTTCGGGTTTCACTCGACCAACGGCCTGGCGTGTAATGTTACTTGATGGTTTTCTCAGAGTATGGCTAGTCCATCTGTATTCCTTCTTGCATATTTGTTGCACAATTAGTTATTGCTGGATTGGTTCGCTCCCAGAGATCCCTCCCTGTTGCTGATCTTTTCTGGCTGGCCATCTGATCGTCAGTAGTATTGAGCGAAGACAACTGTTGATGAAGGTCTGCAGTTCGTTTGAGGTGGTCATTATGACGCGCAAAGTCTCTGATCCCTACAGTAAGTATCACTGACTTCACATTGGAGTTGAAAATTTGGATCTTATTTTTGATGGTGAGTGTTGTTGACCTCCACACAGACTTGAGAGTAATGAAGATATTACAGGAAGAGTATTAATTATTGTTCTAAAGGCTCTTAGTGATATGTATGCAAACAACAGTGAACTCTTCACACAGACTTCTATGTCTTTAATGATCTCCTGATTAGACGCAGCGTGTAAAGTCACAGGGATATTTGCAAAGTAATACGGGTTGACCGACATCACACGTAATGCCATCACTCAAGTGGAACCCGAATGTGAAATAATGAGTTGGGTGTGGGTCCAAGGTAAACAAAGAGAAGATTGTGTGAGGTGGAGATGAAAGCCTACAGGTAGTCATGAAGTCAACTAAAAAGGACTGTAGAGAACAGGATGAAAGGGAGGTGTGCTCCTGTAGGCCTTTGTTTGATTCCGAACCCAAGGAGATGATAAAAATTATTATCTGTGCATCGTCATCACTTCACGTTCACTAATTTTATGATCCACGTTAGTGCCAAATATTCCGGGTAGTATTCAATCAATAATTACGCATTCCAGTGTTACAACATCGACGTTTTTGAGTACTTTTGAGGCAGAGTAGAGAAATGAGGAAAATATAACTGGTATAATTCATTAGCTGCCCTACCTTACCAGGTAGCTAGTGAAAACATCTCGCTAATATAAATCAAAACCTCACCGTAGACTTATCAGTTAATCAGTAGTACTCACCATTTTTAGTGAATTAAATATTTCTATGCAAAGCGAGACGATTATTCAATCTTTCAAATAAATAAACAAAATATAACTCATAGAAAAACCGAAAAACCAAAAAAAAACTAATAAATGCAAATTTATTCAGGTGAAATAAAATGTCTACTGTTTGAAGAAGACCAAAAAAATGACTATGTGTCGGTTGTCGATTCGATGTCAATCAGGTCAGATAAGTAAAGAGTATTTTTTGAATATATTTTTTTGTATGATGAAGTTTCTCTAGCAGTTTAATAGGTTTAATGGTGTAGAGTTGCAAACCCTATGCCCAACCGGCCTTTTATATACGGACTTGGGACCGGCTAGAAACCTAGCAAGGTAGTGAGCTAGGCGAGTCTGAAGTAAACAGTAGGAAGGCAAAATGAAATATGAAAGAAATTGAGATAACTTACAGTTTCAGAGATATTAATCATTTTTCTTCGAGGGAGAGCGGCGGGGGGCTAAAATGATTTAGTGTCTATAATGCATTTCCCTTGATGCTTCAATATCCGATGAAGGAGAAACCAGCTAAATCATGCATCTAATTCTTTGTTTGGTGCAGACTGGATTCCATCAGTAAAGTTTACAATGTGACCATTATGCTAGATAGTTCACCATCACACTGACCTCTGAATTATTGTTATTAGATAGTTGGAGGTAATCGGAAGGAAGTCTTGGATCTAGATTTCATGAATGTTAGCATTACTCAGTAATTATTTTCTTCATTCTTGAAGAAAATCATTTCTCTTGTGAGATTTGAATCCGTATCACCTGTTGCAGACACGACTGATAGAATTTGGTCTGCACCAGTACCAAGTACTGGATGTATGACATCAATTGCTTACTAACTGGTGTTCAGTCAAAGTATCCATTAGAGTCCTACAGCAGGTCAAACGTCAGTCCAAATAGTTGAGTGAAAACGCCTTTGACTGCAACACTATATAGCATGGGTTCGAATCTCAGAAGAAACATGAGTTCCGTCGGGACAGCTAATGAAAGCAAAGAAGCATGAAACCTAGGCGTAAAGCTTCCTTCCGACTGACCCTAACCGTCTGATAAAGAAAATCAATGTGGATAATGTTCAGTTAATAAATGAGCACCACTGACTGACTACAGGATGAAATCGCCTGAATTTCTAATAAGAATTTGTGATCAGTAGGAGTCACTAAGTAGGGCAGACAGATGAAACTGATTATCAGTTGTTTTATTATATCGCGAATTGTCAGAATTTTGTCCCATTGTCTGTACCGTAGACAAGATAGCCTTATGGCTTGAAAGTGTCGGTTTTGACCCCTAGTTGAGTCATGGATGCGTGCCATTGATAAGTCTTAAGGAAGGATGAAACAGCCTTCCAGTACTTCCTAGTTTTCAATGCTACTCAAAGTGAAATCAGTTTATGGTGCATCTTAACGTAGATAATATTATGCAAAAATCTTTTACCTACTAAATAGTAGTATACATTTTATAAATAAAATTTTGACACTACGTCAGTCGTTATGGTATCCGCACACCTTAAGTTATCCTGAAATGACGAGTAGTCCTTTCTGACATCATATGTTTGAAGTTGATCAGCAAATATGTCTGCATGTACATTTAAAGACTAAAGACTTTAAACATATATGACGTTAGATATCGATTATTTGTTCTATTACTATTAATTATTCCCTTGTGTTCCGAGTGGAGCTGAATATCGACATTTCATACTGTGCTCTGCAGTCATCTTTAGCTGGTTGCATGATCGGATATTATTTCTTATATCTCCCTCACACGATCTCTTCTATGTCACCCTAGGATCCATGTAAAATACGTCGTCTCCCATTTGAGCTCCACTTGAGTGATGGCCTGGCCCAACAGAGCTACCAAACGTCGCCTAGTTTACTCGTTCACTAGTTTTCAAGCAGATCTTAAAACCATGAAAAGAGGGAAGTTTGACAGTGAGGCTGTCGTTCCTATTCCGGTATATTACCCCAATCATTACAGAAACTTCAAACTACAAAAAAATATAAAAAAGCGACTTACTCTTCTCTGGAGCCAGTGAGACGAAATGACGCAGGCTGTTGAAAGCCTTTAAATGTGAATACAGTTGTTTTAACTAAATGCCATCTCTGGTAAGTGCTCAGTTTGTCTTGAGACAAGAATTGTTGTTGAAACAAAACAGAAATCTGCTTATATGATCTTGGTTATTTTTAAAGCCTGTCTCTAGAATTTCACTTCTTATAGCATTACCATTCAGCCGAACATGTTAATTCATATGACTTTTACAAAATATTCTGAAATCACTGACTTGTTGTGAGGGTACCTGTCGAATTTATGTTTCTTTATGATATTTTGACACCAACTCAACACTACTCAATTATAACAAGATTGATGTCACCTTGAGAAGATTCTATTGTTATTCCTCTATATCCGATCAAAGAACACCATACATAACTTGATTTATTTGTAAGTAGTTTTACAGAAAACAGTAATTGACAGAGCAGGAAGGTTACCGATATTAAACAAAGTAGTGATAATTAATGTTCAATTTATGATTAGATAGGGTTTTTTATCTGATATAACTAACCTACACTGATAGTCTTTTATTAACTGGGTAAGGTTTCGAACACTATTCACTACCCATATATATTTCACTTTGGATCATCACACCCCATCAGCGCAAAAGTATCACTTGTTTCAGGTCTTCTTAGAGAGGCACACTGTTTGATAACGTATGAGGAAGAAAAAGAAGAAGAAATATCAAACGTTACTGAGACTCTCAAGCAAAATAACTACCCAAAGAACTTCATCAACAAAGTCAACACTGACATTAAATATGGTCGAAAATGCATTCCGAAAATATGGACCTCACAAGTTTTAATTCCATACAGAGCGGAGATGACAGATAATAACAGAAGAGAACTCAATGAGCTCAACATCACAGTTTTCTCCAAAACATCAGACACACTACTAAATGACCTTGCCCATGTAAAAGACCAAATCCCTAAACATTCTCGTTCTATTGTGTCTATGAAATAAAATGCTTCGAATTTGATTAGATACACATCGGACAAACATCACGGGAGAGAAATCAAAATCAGAAGAAATGAACACCGTAGAGCATCTCTTCGACCACTGAGAAATTCAGTTGAACCAGAAAAGCTGTAGGTCTACACGCTATAGAACCAGGCCACAAAATTGATTTTGACAATATTGAAATCATCCAGAAAAAGTATTTCAGAAATCACAAACAACGTCTAATATCATCAGAAGAGCTTCATATCAAGTGGAATCCGAATTGTCTTAGCTGAATAGGAATGATGATGGACTAAAACAGAATCTAACCTGGTTACAACACCTCCCTCCCCTCCCCCATGAAGTGACAAAATCAACACAAATGTGATAAGTAAGTTCACTATGTAAACACACACTACTTTTATAATTTCACACACTGATAAAATCCAACAATCTACACTTAATTTTGTTATCTTTACCAATTAGCCAACTTGACTACGTGAAAATGACCCCATACTGAGGAACGATGATTAAGTTGTTATAGATAAGCTGGGATTTTGTAAATTCTGGTTTAATAATACCACTTTGATAAAGCTATTGACAGCAGCATTAAATAGCGAAACGTTAGTAAATGCAACAACATCGTTTTGTTTTATATTCATTGGGAAATCCAAAAAACCTTTATTATAATAAAGATATCAAATACCAAATGCCCATATTTCTTTCAAACTGTTAAAAGCGGACTTGGTTATGATATTTGAAAGTGGGAATGTTTATGTTCCCTCTCTTCTCACAGTAAAATACGCATTACATTAATGTGATTCTGTCAAAAATTAAACTGTGCCTGTTTAAATCACCATCGAAAAGAAATACGGTTTGACCATCGGTTGGCTTTTACACAGTGCTCCCACATGTTTTGTATTCACATTCATTCTGCTAATCAATATTCTACATTCTGACTTCAATTAACACAGTATTGTATAATTTTATAAACTGACTGAAATTTGAATTCTGGTGTGTAATGTGATATCTAGATAATTTAAAGTGTGACCATATGAAAGGTTTTCACTTGTTCTGCATTTCTCTCGCTTTTTAGATAGTAGATCGCAGTCAGTGTTTTAATTCTCTAGTGAGAATGATAATTTCTGATGAACTTGTAAGTATTAGATGGATTTAGGAAAGGTAAATCAAGTGCTGAACACAATGCTACTCTACACATCATCACCACAGAATAAAACATAGAATGGCAGTCAAACCTCTACCTTAACTTTATCAGCTTCGAAAAGGCCTTCGACAAACGGAGTGCTCCATATTCTCTGTCAGGCTCATTCAACAGCTGGCTATATGACAGTGCCACGTGTCAAGTGATACACACTGGAAAACTCAGTAAAGAAGATGTTGATGTATAGACTGGAGTGTCACAGGGCTGTCTGAATATTATCGCCAATGATATTCTTAATTGTGGTGGATTGGATTATACGTCAGACTGTGCATGGAAATAAGAAGACAGGAATACATTGGACTGACCGAAAGGAAGACTCTAGGAGGTCTGGATTTCCCATGTGGTTGATTTATGTTCAATATCACAAAAGTTCGTTGACTTACAGGCAGGTGCAAACCAACAAACTGGTAGAAGAGGCCGGCAGGCAATGAAGACAGGAATCTAGGTGAACATGGAGAAGACGTAGGTGATGAAGATAATCAACTAGACGACAGCAACAACAACAACCAGCACCAATCACCATCAACAGGAGAGTTTGAACAGAGGTTACTTCCTTCACTTAACTGGCTAGTCAGCATCGTTTCAACCAAAGCCAGTGGAATGAATGAAAGTGTGTTAAAGTCAGAATCGGAAAGGCAAGATACGCTTTCATCAACCTTAAACTAGTTTGGAAATATTCTGTTTTACTCAGTCAGCCAACATAAAGAACAAGATTCAGATTTTCACTGCCGATGTCAGGTCAGTCAGTCAGTCAGTCACTGCTTCTTTACGGGTCAGCAAATTCCACTGAGTGTGTGATATGTATCCATATACATATATGTATATATGTGTGTGTGTGTATGGTGATCTCTCTTTCTGTTTGCTCGCTTAGTCTGTGACCATTTCACTTGTATGAACTTGTCTCCTTTGATAATGTGTATTCTCCTTATATTATATTATATATAATATGAGTGTTTGTTGACAGTCCGTTGCTTGGTGACATATATCCATATTATGTGTGGTTGTTGACATGTCTGTTATATTTCGCTATGTATATATGGATCGATACTCCATTATAATTAGCCATTCATGTTAAGAATGTCTAATGATTTGTTCACACGCTTTGTCTGGAACATTCATATATATTTCGCATTCACAATCTTGTGACTTTACTTTACAACTACTTTACTTACTTACCACTTTGGTGTGAGACCATTTATTTTCGTCTCCTTGTGTTTGGACAATAGAAGTATCATCGCAACCCTAGTGGTCTTCTGATTTCCGCATTCTTGCGTCAGGACTATTAGTTTCTCGACCAGTCCATAACAATAATTTAGCGACGAGTACATAACAGTTTGACAGAAAGCATTTTCATTATTCAGTTGCAGACTTTTATCAGCAGTTGCCCCTTTGCTGACTCCATAATGAAGATCAAAATGGCCCGCTGTCTTGAGAGAATTAGCAGCGACAACCAACAGCCGACTGATTGCTCAACAAAAATGTAGGAGTAAATGGAGATGGATTGGACATTATACGCCACTAAGAGGCCTGTAGAATAACATCGCGCGCAACTCAGGCCATCGCTTGAGTGGAATGCCAATGGGAGTGCGTCGCCAGTGTGAGGGTAACATGGAGAATATTGTTTGGGGAGGAGGAGATGAGAGATTATGGTCAATCGTGAGCACATGCAGCTGAAGAGGACAGCACAAAATAGAGGAAAGTGGTACTGTGTTGTTAAAGCCCTATACATTTTTAATTAATAATTAATCTTTCCTTCACGTTCCCAGTGGAACATAGGGCTCCAAGCTAGTGGCTTGAAGTTTCTGTAGCAGCGGTGATTATTTTTACAGGATGGGGTTGCTAGCCTCATGTCCAACCTTTCCTCTTTACCAGAATTATTTCTGGCTCGGTGAGGTAAAGGAGTGCGCCGGCCTGCGGTCGAACCCCGGACCATGTGCAAGGTCGGCGAACGTCCTAACCGCTATACCACCGACGCACACGTTAAAGCCCTATGGTTCTCTCGGAACTCAATGGAATCATAATTAATAATAATTATTATAATTTTTACAGTGGTAATATTCAGAATTTTGAAGTTTTATGCATAGATCATGTTCAGATGTCAATTTACAAAGTAAACCTGTTGTAAAGACAAAATATTATTATTAGTATTCTCTTGGATTATGATTGGAACATAGGACTTCGACAGTAAGAACATCCTCATCTCACCTTACTATACACCGTCATTGTTTAGCTGGCTCTACAATAGCCAATGAGCTTTCACCCCCACCTCACAGGACCTCCTCCATACCACCATTGTTTCCCTTTGGGGTATCACTGAATAGTATGATGTGGTACTCCCCTCAATAGTCTTCTCAGCGTATATCCAACTCATCACCATCTACTTCCTTCGACATATTTCATGGTCGAAAGATCCTTATCAGAGTTCCACCCGGCCATCTCATCTTCAACAACGGATTGGGGGGCTACTGCTGATCAAAATATGCAGCCTGTTTAAAATCCTCTTCATAATGTAGAAAGTTTGTGAACCATATAAAAGAACTGACTCGACACTGCTGCTGAAAGTCAAGGTCTTTTCCCGTATGCTGAGTGTAGTAGACTGCCACGATGATCTCATATTAATGAAGGTTTGTCTTACTTTTCCGATGCAAACTGCTTTTGACATCTTCATCCGCTCAACCACCTGTAGTTGAAACGATGCTGCCTAGATAAGTGAGAGAAGTGACTTACATCAAAGGTCTTCCTTCCTTCGATAGGGATTAATGTTTGTTGTTGTTATCGTTGATTGGTTAGATATCTTCATCACATCTGTCTTCTCTCTATATGTTCACTTGAAGTGTCCTGTCTTTGCTGTCGCCTGTTTTGTTGAATTTTTTGGTTTTCTTCAAAAGATCTTGGAACATATGTGACACTAGACATAAATCATCTAGGAAGTCAGGATCTCATAGAGTCTTTCATTCGGTTCAACATATACCTATCTTCTCGCCCTATGCAGTTTGTTGCACAATTTAGTTTACGCAATCAGAAATACCATCGATGATAGAAGACAGCTGGATCTTTTGAACTGTTTGGTAATTTAACTTTACAGTAAATAACAGTATTTTACTATTCCTCACCAATTTTTTCTCCTTCACGTTCCCAGTGGAACATAGGGCCTCAAGCCAGTGGCTTGAAGTTTTTGTAGCAACGTTTAATTTTTACAGGATGGAGTTGCTAGCCTCATGCCCAACCTTTCCTCTTTACCAGAATTATTTCTGGCTTAGCGAGGTAAAGGAGTGCGTTTGTGGCCGGGGGTCGAACTCCGGACCATATTAATGGTCGGTGAGCGTCCTAACTGCTGTGCCACCGACGCACCCATCACCGATTAGATGTGCAGAAAGAAGTGACGATTTTTAAATCTTTAACGGGCATCTACAATCACTTCACAGTATTCCTAATAAAATGCTAATCAAGTGATTAATATTTTCAAGTATTGGTTTTGTAGGGATTTTTGGTTTGATTGGCTCGAGGACTTCATCACGAGCGTACATCAGTTAGAGAACTATTAGAAAACCAGCTTGGAGCACTGAACAGCTGTTTCCTCCGCCTTAGCTTGGGGTTATTCAGCAGTACGCACCCACCACCGAAGTTCGAACCTAGAACCTGTTGGTCACGAGGCTAGCGAGCTGGGATCCGATCCAGTGGCCCATGAATTCTAGCTTCTGCTAATCGAATGCTCACTAGCGACTTGCCCTATTTAGACAGTTACTTGGGGTTCTAGTGGGAAGCACTGGCCAGTACCGTACAGCAGGTTGAAGACATTGTAAATTGGTCGCGCTATGTCACGATTTTGCAGAAGTTAAAATTCATGAGCTATTGAATCAGGTCCCAGTGGCTTAGTGGTCTACGAGATCGCTCGAACCCTGATGGTGGGTGCGTAATGCTGGAAAGCCAGTCCCAAACCACTAGGAAACAGCTGTTCAGTACTCCCAGGTTTTCTAATGGCTCTCTAACTGTTGTCAGCTATCTCATGATGAAATCTTCTAACTAATATTAGACGGTCAGTTATTGAGAAAAGTAATTTCTGAAATTCACAATCTATCAGATAGAAGATTATAGATTATCAACCTACCGAACTTTTGTTAAAACAATAAAAGAAAGGAAGGCCAATAGACAATAAGTCTGATTTTACTATAAAAAATAAAAGTCTGCATTCCTGATATTATATCACACGACTTTTAAACTTTAGTATTTATTTCTATTGGCATAATAAAAGGTTTTAATCCTCTAGCTTAACATAATTCAAATTCACAGTGGAATTTGTCATTATATCTCGATCTGATTGACACAAAAATACTCGACCGTGAGTATTTCAGTACAACGTCTGATTAAAAAAGCCGTAAATGTTCTGAAGTAATAAGATCTAATAAATAAACCATTTTATTTGTCTTGATTTTCGACTATTTTATTTTATTCCTTTGCATTTCAAGCGGAACGTAGGACTTCAAGTTTCAGCTTTGAAGTGGATTTTTTTTATGCGGTGAGGTTCTTAGCCTAACATCCAACCTTACTTCTTTATCTAGCTTACTACCTGCTAGGTGGGGTTTGCCGGGTATTGAACGCCTGACTGCGTGAGCGGTTGATGAGTATTCTACCGCCGAACCTACCCACGATGCTGTCTTCTTACTTAGGCTGGCTTTTATAGTCATCTACTTAGGTCCCGACTGATAATTCAAATATATTTTTGAAGGTAAACTGTAGGCGCTACAGTGCTATACTGCAATGATATGATGTATATTCACCGTATTTGCAGCTGTAGATATTTTGGAAATGCAATCATGGTGATGAGATTGTCGAAGGCTGTTTTGGAATAGCAGACTGTTTATTGTGGATGATTACTGAGGGTAGGTTGAAAAACAGGAATACGGCACTATCTCGGGCATCAGGTGTAGTGATTGCAATGAAAAGGCGAACACATTGGGAGGTGAATCTCGTAGCTGAGCTGATGGATTGTCAGACGAGTAACTCGGAGGAGGCCGTTTCAATATGCTATTGTTTTGTCACTGTCTTTTGGATGGATTATAACACAAGTTGGACACTGTGATAGAGTATAATTCAAGGTTGCGGATACGCCTTGCTGACTGGTAAGTGCCAACCAGCATGAAACCCAGGTCCATGGCTTCCTGCCAATCGCCTCCAACCATCTAATATCATTAAATCAATGTGCACCGTGATGGCGAGCTACCTAAAATGGTAGCCACATTGCAAACCTGACTGATAGAATTCGGGACATCCATCCACACACGTGACATCTAATTGGACCTCACTGGTCACGACTTCTTACTAGAACTCAGGAAACTCCAAACTGTAGTAAGTCACTAGCGAGCATCAGATTAATTTTCTATAGTTTGGTTTGTAAGGTTTAGTTATGATAGAATTAAGTCTGCACCAAAGAAAGGACCAGACGCATAACACTAGTTACTAGTGTTCAATCAGAGTATAATTCTATAATAGAGTAAATTTATCTAATGAAATCACACAGTGTTATGCAGTATTACTTTTGCTGATGACCTTTCGAGCACAACTCACTGCTCATAATCATATCAAAGCCTTTACTGAACAGTTGGTATTTCCCCACTCACCCTACTCCACAGAATATTTTGATCAACACTTACTATATTCAATAATTGTAGTCTAACTCCATTATAGATAAGATTTTATTTTGATAAATCACACAGTGTTACACAGTAATATTAACTGATGCGACCACCATTCGAGCACAAATTTTTGCAACTCATAATCATATCAAGCTACTCATACAACTATTTACTTCATTTATATACATGAGTGGAATTGACTAGATATTTGAATTAAAATCAATATGTGATAATGTACATTCAGAAATAATAATACGAGTGTTATCAATCAAATACAATCAGATGTGAAATAGGACGAGTGTTTTTATTGTCATCGGTATTAAGTAACTTCTTAGAATGTTGTGATGTGCTTGAATTGAGATAGAATTTTGAGATTATTTCTTATCCTCTTCTTTTTGATGTGGTTTTGTTCTCTGAGCTGGATGGTTAATTTGCGAAGCTTTCATCACCCTACTGGGTGACATCTTCAGCGCATACTTCAATTTGAAGTGAGCTTTTAGATTTCTCCACGAGTTTATTAAACATCTCTCCTGGTGACCTTGGACGTGATTGATTGTTTATGTGTGTTTTCACATCTTCTAGGTTACTTGTATTGGAACTGACTGTTTCTTTGGTTTGAACTTTGACCCTTTGTGTGTGAAGTTTCTTTCTTATTGGTTGATAAATTTTGTCTATCTCGATGTGTCTATTGATTGATGATTCACTGGAATGCCAAGCTTCTAAAAATTCTCTAGCATTCTTGTTGTTTCCTCCGTCTAATATTTGAACGTTGTCCCAGTCGAATTGATATCCGTGGTTGTCTGTATGTAGTGATATGAGGGAGTGGATATCATATCTTTTGACGGTTAACTTATGTTCGTGGATACGAAGACGAAGGGGACGTCCACTTTGGCCAGTGTAGTGTTTTTCACAGTTGTTACAATTTATTTTGTAGATGATGTTGGTTTTATCTTCTTTCGCTGTTGAGTCTTTTGGTTGACATAGAACTGAGTGAAGCGACTTTGTTGGTTTGTGTACGACGTCAATTCCTAAAGGTTTGAAGAGTCTTGTAGTGATTTCTGAGATATCCTTTATGTATGGTAAGGCGATTTTCTTTGTGTTCTCCTTGGTGGCTTTTGCTTTGGTAGGTTGGCTTGGAGGTATATGTTTTTTGATGAAATTCCGTGGATATCCGTGGACGTCCAAAAACCAACGTCCAATAATCCTCTTCTGATTTGACTGTCTGGTGGTAATAATGTCTTCCATATCTCTGGTATTTACATTGAGAGGTAGAAAAACTACACACTAGCATTTTATTTCGCCAACGCATTCTAATAGATATTTAGACTTTAATTCGTCTCATCCGTTAACTGTTAAGGCAGGCTTAGTTAAGTGTCTAACAAACCCAGCAGTAGCTCTAAGTAGCACAAAAAAGACCCAAATGATGAAATAAAACAATAGAAGAGGTATTGATGTCACATAACTATCCTGTAAAATTCATTAGGAAGACCGAAAAAGGCCAAAAACAAAATAAAAATAATTGTGAAACTAATAATGCTAATATAAATAAGAGAGAATATAAGTCATCTACTGTTATACCATACAAGGAGGGGACATCTGAAGCCCTACGTAGTATTCTTAATAAAGCAGGAATTAGAGTGGCATTCAAACCGACAAACTCACTCAGGTAGGATAAGCTCTGTAGGCTAAAAGACCCAGTGGACCCAATTAAACAAAATAATATAATTTACAAAATACCCTGCAATGACTGTGAGGTCAACTATTTAGGTCAAACTAGTAGATCAAGAGTAATCAGATTGTCGGAAGATAAGAATTTAGCTAAGGGCAGAATGGTTGACACCACCCGAGAAGATAAGTAATTTAGAGAAAAGCTCAGCAATTGCACTGCATGCACTAACACATAGCCACACAATAGGGTGTGAGAGGTTTAACAATTTAAGAAGTAATCTTTGTAGGTGGAGACAGAGATTGATTACTGAATCCTGGTTCATTAAGTCTACACCCAACACAACACATGCAACAGAAATGACTCAATGCAAATACTAGAGATATGGAAGACATTATTACCAACAGTCAGTCAAATCAGAAGAGGATAATTAATCTTAAAATTCTATTTCAATTCATGTACATCATACCATTCTAACAAGTTACTTATTATGACTATAAAAGCACTCGTCTCATTTCCCATCTGATTATAATTGATCAATAACATTCATATTATTAATTCTGAATGTACATTATCACATATTGATTTTTATTCAAATGTCTAATCATGAATTTCACTCATGTATATAAATGAGGTAAAAAGTTGTGTGAGTGGTGCCTTGATATGATTATGAGTGGCAATAATTTGTGCTCGAAAGGTGGTCATCAGCAAAATATTACTGTACAACACTGTGTGATTTCAATATAGCAAAAATATTCATTCAGACATCTATAAAACACAGAATAATCGAGCAAAGAATATTCTTTTCGATAAATTTCTCTTCTGGCTCTACATTTATATATGTATGTTTGTATACACAAAATATTCAAGGTTGGTAGTGATTTATCAAAATAAAATCTTATTCATAATGGAGTTTTACTCTACCTCAGTGTCCAAGGTTTATACTTATATCAATTGTAGTCTAATATCCATTAGTTATTCGTTTTGGGTAGAAGTTTTAATGGTTTCATCGAAAACTGGTGATTTTTTTGAGGTGAAAATGATTTCGCCTTTCGTGAAAACCTGTGAAAGTCAGCTTAAATCGTAGACGGACAGAAATTCAGAATATTAGACACCATTCTTCAATCAAATGATTAAGCCATAGGTTTTGCCCCTACCTCATTAAACACCGATTTCTAGCTAAAATGAAGGGCATATCCAGTTGTTGTTTTTTTTAATTGCTGTTTTCCTTCCTCTAACTGCTTGGAGTCTTGAAGGATACTGCCATGTTGAAGTCAACAGCTTCTGGAGGTTTTTACTTGTGACAATCCGACCAAATCATATTACTGTTTTTGATGATAGTTACTTTTCATCTCTACACTAAGCTGTACAAAATACAATCACTGTTTTATCGGTAAAATTCACTGGTGAACATTTCATATGAAAACTACGTTACAAACAAATTCGACTGTTCGAACCAAAAAACTGTATATTCATTTTTCTTCCATTTTAGCATAATTTTCTAGGTCATTTAGCATGCATCACTTCGTGTTACTTCCAGACAAGATAGAAAGAAGGAAAGTGCAGTATGTTTGTCAATGATTGTGATTCTTGGCCATAACTGATAACGTTTCGAGTCACCGATGAGAAATATCTCTCGGACCTCAATGGGAGAGTCGTGATGCATGGAGTGGGGCTAACGCAACACATGTATCCTTCATCTCACGACTCGACGTCATAGGCTGACCACCTTTCCACTTCTTCTTTCCAGTTGCAGGGATAGCGAACAGAGACATTTACGGAACTCTCTTGGATACCATGCGTAACACAGGTCCAAGAAACTGAAGCCGGCGTTTCCAGAGGATGACACTCAATAAATAGCAATCTCTGACATGTATGAACACACGCTGCTCGACCTCAAAATCACTCACACGATGATGCCATAGGAATCATACAGTTACACAGAGGCAGTGATGATTGCATACGCAAAGTTGCCGCTCATTCCGAGCTTTGAGAAGTCCAGTTTTTCAGTTTTACAGCAAAACTGAGCGTATCAAATCAGGCTGATGTCACGATGGTACCAGAGGTGGCCCAAATTTGTGTACGCCACCCCAGGTTGTCATTATACAATTAACGATTTCGTCCATCACACCGGCAGCAGTCATACAACAATCTAGATGCACGAACTTGTCCATAACTTCAAACGGATCACTTGTGATAGTGGGTTCAAGTACAGGCTTTCACCATTCTTGTAACAGTACTTTTCATTGAGGCGGCACAAAGTACATAACATACTTATAGACGCTGATCGCCTACTGATAAAGAGCGATTTCGGTAGCCAAAAACTTGATGATGAATGTTTTTGATTACTTCGTGCTACGTGACCCTATAGCCTCCTTTAAAGTCACGAAAAACAAGACTGACGATAATAAATATGCAAATTTTATTAAAAGAATTCTCTTCAACTACAAACAGGCTAAAAAAGACACAAGAAATTACTATTTGCATATTTCTTCTTCTTTTGAACAGATCTAGACACTGGAGGTGGAAGATTGACAAGAAAGCGATGAGTAAGATAATGAAATACCTACCATGATTGACATTGGAAAAAAACTAGCTATTTATAGAACATTTTATAAGAAGATTTACAAATCTTTATAACAAATGACTTACAACAAGAAGATGTTTAATTATGAAATTACAGAAAGAAGATTTAATCAGTAAGACTTAAAAAGCTTCCAGGAGTGAGTTGGTACCATATAAAAGGATAACGCTTAGTAGGGCAAAACACAGAAATTCATTAATTATTGCCTGTATCAGGTGCAGTTAATCAGTATCTACCTCTCTACCAAGCTAATTTCATTTATTAGCAACAGACTAAGTAAAGCGAAGTGAAGGTGAATCCCACTATTGTTATTATTATTATTCCCTGAGGTTCCGAGTGCAACTCAGGTTCAACAAAACATCTCCTTAACACAACACAAGGTCCTGGGTTCGAGTTCCGATGGATGAATACTGCTGAAGAGTCCCAAACTAGGACGACGAAACAGCTGTCCAGTACTCCCTGGTTTTCAATGGTTCTCTAATTGATATCAATCCGTGATCAACTCGTAAAAACATAACTGACACTTACAAAACCAAACTATAGAAAAATAACTGAAATCATGAAATAATAAAAATAGCGCCACCATAAATTACAAATAAGAGAAGATAAGATAGTCATTTATTCTTGCAAGGAACTTGGTAAGCTGCATGTTTCAGGCTTAACACTTTCTCTATCACATAGTATGCGGGCCAAATAGGGTATGGTTGAGTTTTTTGTCAATTTCTCATATGAATTTTAGGTATCTATAGAATATAATATTAACCAGGTCATTTAGTGGCACACTATTTGTCCTACCGACCACATTTCATACCGTTCGCAACATGACATATGTCAAGGAACTTAACCCTATCACTTGTGAAGACGCTTCGAATCGATAATTACTATGAACAATTATTGGCCTTAACTCCAGAATACCAAGACTTGCAACAAGGTATGTTGTTTGACAATTAAAATCGAAATTGATACAAAGTCTATAAACAAACGTTTTACAAGGAATTTACCGTACTTTTATTCGTATTCTTTCGTCTTCTTCCATCTTCTTCACGATTGAATCATTTGCGCCTTCCAGTGGCCCGCCAATCGTGACCAAGACCAATGAACCAACGTTCAATGTTCACATTCATTTACAACACATTTCTTTTTCACTAGTCCAAGAAAGACTAAGGGGGAACATACTGTAAAAGTACAGACCGCATGAATCCTCATAGTATTAACTTCATAATGAAGTCATTATGAAGTTAATACTATGAGGATTCATGCGGTCTGTACTTTTACAGTATGTTCCCCCTTAGTCTTTCTTGGACTAGTGAAAAAGAAATGTGTTGTAAATGAATGTGAACATTGAACGTTGGTTCATTGGTCTTGGTCACGATTGGCGGGCCACTGGAAGGCGCAAATGATTCAATCGTGAAGAAGATGGAAGAAGACGAAAGAATACGAATAAAAGTACGGTAAATTCCTTGTAAAACGTTTGTTTATAGACTTTGTATCAATTTCGATTTTAATTGTCAAACAACATACCTTGTTGCAAGTCTTGGTATTCTGGAGTTAAGGCCAATAATTGTTCATAGTAATTATCGATTCGAAGCGTCTTCACAAGTGATAGGGTTAAGTTCCTTGACATATGTCATGTTGCGAACGGTATGAAATGTGGTCGGTAGGACAAATAGTGTGCCACTAAATGACCTGGTTAATATTATATTCTATAGATACCTAAAATTCATATGAGAAATTGACAAAAAACTCAACCATACCCTATTTGGCCCGCATACTATGTGATAGAGAAAGTGTTAAGCCTGAAACATGCAGCTTACCAAGTTCCTTGCAAGAATAAATGACTATCTTATCTTCTCTTATTTGTAATTTATGGTGGCGCTATTTTTATTATTTCATGATTTCAGTTATTTTTCTATAGTTTGGTTTTGTAAGTGTCAGTTATGTTTTTACGAGTTGATCACGGATTGATATCAATTAGAGAACCATTGAAAACCAGGGAGTACTGGACAGCTGTTTCGTCGTCCTAGTTTGGGACTCTTCAGCAGTATTCATCCATCGGAACTCGAACCCAGGACCTTGTGTTGTGTTAAGGAGATGTTTTGTTGAACCTGAGTTGCACTCGGAACCTCAGGGAATAATAATAATAATAACAATAGTGGGATTCACCTTCACTTCGCTTTACTTAGTCTGTTGCTAATAAATGAAATTAGCTTGGTAGAGAGGTAGATACTGATTAACTGCACCTGATACAGGCAATAATTAATGAATTTCTGTGTTTTGCCCTACTAAGCGTTATCCTTTTATATGGTACCAACTCACTCCTGGAAGCTTTTTAAGTCTTATTGATTAAATCTTCTTTCTGTAATTTCATAATTAAACATCTTCTTGTTGTAAGTCATTTGTTATAAAGATTTGTAAATCTTCTTATAAAATGTTCTATAAATAGCTAGTTTTTTTCCAATGTCAATCATGGTAGGTATTTCATTATCTTACTCATCGCTT
Source organism: Trichobilharzia regenti (assembly GCA_944472135.2). NCBI lineage: Eukaryota > Metazoa > Platyhelminthes > Trematoda > Strigeidida > Schistosomatidae > Trichobilharzia > Trichobilharzia regenti. The sequence goes on from OX235263.1 coordinate 71,864,744, forward strand.
TCTTGTCAATCTTCCACCTCCAGTGTCTAGATCTGTTCAAAAGAAGAAGAAATATGCAAATAGTAATTTCTTGTGTCTTTTTTAGCCTGTTTGTAGTTGAAGAGAATTCTTTTAATAAAATTTGCATATTTATTATCGTCAGTCTTGTTTTTCGTGACTTAAAAGGAGGCTATAGGGTCACGTAGCACGAAGTAATCAAAAACATTCATCATCAAGTTTTTGGCTACCGAAATCGCTCTTTATCAGTAGGCGATCAGCGTCTATAAGTATGTTATGTACTTTGTGCCGCCTCAATGAAAAGTACTGTTACAAGAATGGTGAAAGCCTGTACTTGAACCCACTATCACAAGTGATCCGTTTGAAGTTATGGACAAGTTCGTGCATCTAGATTGTTGTATGACTGCTGCCGGTGTGATGGACGAAATCGTTAATTGTATAATGACAACCTGGGGTGGCGTACACAAATTTGGGCCACCTCTGGTACCATCGTGACATCAGCCTGATTTGATACGCTCAGTTTTGCTGTAAAACTGAAAAACTGGACTTCTCAAAGCTCGGAATGAGCGGCAACTTTGCGTATGCAATCATCACTGCCTCTGTGTAACTGTATGATTCCTATGGCATCATCGTGTGAGTGATTTTGAGGTCGAGCAGCGTGTGTTCATACATGTCAGAGATTGCTATTTATTGAGTGTCATCCTCTGGAAACGCCGGCTTCAGTTTCTTGGACCTGTGTTACGCATGGTATCCAAGAGAGTTCCGTAAATGTCTCTGTTCGCTATCCCTGCAACTGGAAAGAAGAAGTGGAAAGGTGGTCAGCCTATGACGTCGAGTCGTGAGATGAAGGATACATGTGTTGCGTTAGCCCCACTCCATGCATCACGACTCTCCCATTGAGGTCCGAGAGATATTTCTCATCGGTGACTCGAAACGTTATCAGTTATGGCCAAGAATCACAATCATTGACAAACATACTGCACTTTCCTTCTTTCTATCTTGTCTGGAAGTAACACGAAGTGATGCATGCTAAATGACCTAGAAAATTATGCTAAAATGGAAGAAAAATGAATATACAGTTTTTTGGTTCGAACAGTCGAATTTGTTTGTAACGTAGTTTTCATATGAAATGTTCACCAGTGAATTTTACCGATAAAACAGTGATTGTATTTTGTACAGCTTAGTGTAGAGATGAAAAGTAACTATCATCAAAAACAGTAATATGATTTGGTCGGATTGTCACAAGTAAAAACCTCCAGAAGCTGTTGACTTCAACATGGCAGTATCCTTCAAGATTCCAAGCAGTTAGAGGAAGGAAAACAGCAATTAAAAAAAACAACAGCTGGATATGCCCTTCTTTTTAGCTAGAAATCGGTGTTTAATGAGGTAGGGGGAAACCTATGGCTTAATCATTTGATTGAAGAATGGTGTCTAATATTCTGAATTTCTGTCCGTCCGTCTACGATTTAAGCTGACTTTCACAGGTTTTCACGAAAGGCGAAATCATTTTCACCTCAAAAAATCACCAGTTTTCGATGAAACCATTAAAACTTGTACCCAAAACGAATAACTAATGGGTATTAGATTACAGTTGATATAAGTATAAACCTTGGACACTGTGGTAGAGTAAAACTCTATGATGAATAAGATTTTATTTTGATAAATCACTACCAACCTTGAATATTTTGTGTATACAAACATACATATATAATTGTAGAGCCAGAAGAGAAATTTATCGAAAAGAATATTCTTTGCTCGATTATTCTGTGTTTTATAGATGTCTGAATGAATATTTTTGCTATATTGAAATCACACAGTGTTGTACAGTAATATTTTGCTGATGACCACCTTTCGAGCACAAATTATTGCCACTCATAATCATATCAAGGCACCACTCACACAACTTTTTACTTCATTTATATACATGAGTGAAATTCATGATTAGACATTTGAATAAAAATCAATATGTGATAATGTACATTCAGAATTAATAATATGAATGTTATTGATAAATTATAATCAGATGGGAAATGAGACGAGTGTTTTTATAGTCATAATAAGTAACTTGTTAGAATGGTATGATGTACATGAATTGAAATAGAATTTTAAGATTAATTACCCTCTTCTGATTTGACTGACTGGTGGTAATAATGTCTTCCATATCTCTAGTATTTGCATTGAGTCATTTCTGTTGCATGTGTTGTGTTGGGTGTAGACTTAATGAACCAGGATTCAGCAATCAATCTCTGTCTCCACCTACAAAGATTACTTCTTAAATTGTTAAACCTCTCACACCCTATTGTGTGGCTGTGTGTTAGTGCATGCAGTGCAATTGCTGAGCCTTTCTCTAAATTACTTATCTTCTCGGGTGGTGTCAACCATTCTTCCCTTAGCTAAATTCTTATCTTCCGACAATCTGATTACTCTTGATCTACTAGTTTGACCTATGTAGTTGACCTCACAGTCATTGCAGGGTATTTTGTAAATTATATTATTTTGTTTAATTGGGTCCACTGGGTCTTTTAGTCTACAGAGCTTGTCTCTGAGTGAGTTTGTAGGTTTAAATGCCACTCTAATTCCTGCTTTATTAAGAATACTACGTAGGGCTTCAGATATCCCCTCCTTGTATGGTATAACAGTAGATGACTTATATTCTCTCTTATTTATGTTATCATTATTAGTTTCACAATTATTTTGATTTTGATTTTGACCTTTTTCAGTTTTTCTAATGAATTTTATAGGATAGTTATGTGACACCAGTACCTCTTCTATCTATTTGGTTTCATCATTTAAGCCATTTTTGTCCTTTTTTGGTGCTACTGCTCGGTTTGTTAGACACTTAACTAAGCCTACCTTACAGACAGTTGACGGATGAGATGAATTAAAGTTTAAATATCTATTAGAATGCGTTGGCGTTTTAGAAATGCTAGTGTGTAGTTTACCTTCCTCTCAATGTAAATACCAGAGATACGGAAGACATTATTACCACTAGTCAGTCAAATCAGAAGAGGATTTTTGGACGTCTTAGTCAAGCGAACAACCACAGGGGAGATAGAAACTCAAGTTTATAGGAAATCAACTCACATAGACCAAATCCTAAATTACAACAGCAACAACCCAATAACACACAAAAAGAATTGCATACAAACACTATTCAAGAGAGCAAGGACTCATTGCAGCACTCCCACCTTAAGGAAAATTGAAGAAAATTAACCATCCAGCTCAGAGAACAAAACCACATCAAAAAGAAGAGGATAATAAATAATCTCAAAATTCTCTCTCAGTTCAAGCACATCACAACATTCTTACAAGTTACTTAATACTGATGACTATAAAAGCACTCGTCCTATTTCATATCTGATTGTATTTGATTGATAACACTCGTATTATTATTTCTGAATGTACATTATCACATATTGATTTTAATTCAAATATCTCGTCAATTCCACTCATGTATATAAATGAAGTCAATAGTTGTATGAGTAGCTTGATATGATTATGAGTTGCAATAATTTGTGCTCGAATGGTGGTCGCATCAGTTAATATTACTGTGTAACACTGTGTGATTTATCAAAATTAAATCTTATCTATAATGGAGTTAGACTACAATTATTGAATGTAGTAAGTGATGATCAAGATATTCTGTGGAGTAGGGTGAGTGGGGAAATACTGAACTGTTCAGTAAAGGCTTTGATATGATTATGAGCAGTGAGTTGTGCTCGAAAGGTCATCAGCAAAAGTAATACTGCATAACACTGTGTGATTTCATTAGATAAATTTACTCTATTATAGAATTATACTCTGATTGAACACTAGTAACTAGTGTTATGCGTCTGGTCCTTTCTTTGGTGCAGACTTAATTCTATCATAACTAAACCTTACAAACCAAACTATAGAAAATTAATCTGATGCTCGCTAGTGACTTACTACAGTTTGGAGTTTCCTGAGTTCTAGTAAGAATTCGTGATCAGTGAGGTCCAATTAGATGTCACGTGTGTGGATGGATGTCCCGAATTGGTGGAAGTTAGAATTCATGAGCCATTGAATCGTGTCCCAGGGGCTGAATGGTATACGAGTTTGCCTTGCAACCGGAAGGTCCTGGTTTCGAACCCTGGCAGTGGATGCATACTGACGATGATTCCCAAACTAGGACGAATCAGCAGCTGACTAGTACTCCCTGGTTTCCAATGGTCCTCTAACTGATATCAATCCGTGATCAACTCGTAAAAACATAACTAACCCTTACAAACCAAACTATAGAAAATGAATTCTATCAGTCAGGTTTGCAGTGTGGCTACCATTTTAGGTAGCTCGCCATCACGGTGCACATTGATTTAATGATATTAGATGGTTGGAGGCGATTGGCAGGAAGCTATGGACCTGAGTTTCATGCTAGTTGGCACTTACCAGTCAGCAAGGCGTATCCGCAACCTTGAATTATACTCTATCACAGTGTCCAACTTGTGTTATAATCCATCCAAAAGACAGTGACAAAACAATAACATATTTGAAACGGCCTCCTCCGAGTTACTCGTCTGACAATCCATCAGCTCAGCTACGAGATTCACCTCCCAATGTGTTCGCCTTTTCATTGCAATCACTACACCTGATACCTCGAGATAGTGCCGTATTCCTGTTTTTCAACCCACCCTCAGTAATCATTCACAATAAACAGTCTGCTATTCCAAAACAGCCTTCGACAGTCTCATCACCATGATTGCATTTCCAAAATGTCTACAGCTGCAAATATGGTGAATATACATCATATCATTGCAGTATAGCACTGTAGTGCCTACAGTTTACCTTCAAAAATATATTTGAATTATCAGTCGGGACCTAAGTAGATGACTATAAAAGCCAGCCTAAGTAAGAAGACAACATCGCGGGTAGGTTCGGCGGTGGAATACTCATCAACCACTCACGCAGTCAGGCGGTCGATCCCCGGCAAACCCCACCTAGCAGTTAGTAAGCTAGATAAAGAAGGAAGGTAAGATGTTAGGCTAAGAACCTCACCGCATAAAAAAATCCACTTCAAAGCTGAAACTTGAAGTCCTACGTTCCGCTTGAAATGCAAAGGAATAAAATAAAATAGTCGAAAATCAAGACAAATAAAACGGTTTATTTATTAGATCTTATTACTTCAGAACATTTACGGCTTTTTTAATCAGACGTTGTACTGAAATACTCACGGTCGAGTATTTTCGTGTCAATCAGCGCTAGATATAATGACAAATTCCACTGTGAATTTGAATTATGTTAAGCTAGAGGATTAAAACCTTTTATTATGCCAACAGAAATAAATACTAAAGTTTAAAAGTCGTGTGATATAACATCAAGAATGCAGACTTTTATTTTTTATAGTAAAATCAGACTTATTGTCTATTGGCCTTCCTTTCTTTTATTGCTTTAACAAAAGTTTGGTAAGCTGATAATCTATAATTTTCTATCTGATAGATTGTGAATCTCAGAAATTACTTTTCTCAATAACTGACCGTCTAATATTAGTTAGAAGATTTCATCATGAGATAGCTGACAACAGTTAGAGAGCCATTAGAAAACCTGGGAGTACTGAACAGCTGTTTCCTAGTGGTTTGGGACTGGCTTTCCAGCATTACGCACCCACCATCAGGGTTCTAGCGATCTCGTAGACCACTAAGCCACTGGGACCTGATTCAATAGCTCATGAATTTTAACTTCTGCAAAATCGTGACATAGCCCGACCAATTTACAATGTCTTCAACCTGCTGTGCCGTACTGGCCAGTGCTTCCCACTAGAACCCCAAGTAACTGTCTAAATTGGGCCGGTCGCTAGTGAGCATTCGATTAGCAGAAGCTAGAATTCATGGGCCACTGGATCGGATCCCAGCTCGCTAGCCTTGTGACCAACAGGTTCTGGGTTCGAACTTCGGTGGTGGGTGCGTACTGCTGAATAACCCCAAGCTAAGGCGGAGGAAACAGCTGTCCAGTACTCCAAGCTGGTTTTATAATAGTTCTCTAACTGATGTCAGCTCGTGATGAAGTCCTCGAGCCAATCAAACCAAAAATCCCTAAAAAACCAATACTTGAAAATATTAATCACTTGATTAACATTTTATTAGGAATACTGTGAAGTGATTGTAGATGCCCATTAAAAATTTAAAAATCGTCACTTCTTTCTGCACATCTAATCGGTGATGGGTGCGTCGGTGGCACAGCAGTTAGGATGCTCACCGACCATAAATATGGTCCGGAGTTCGACCCCCGGCCACAGACGCACTGCTTTACCTCGCTAAGCCAGAAATAATTCTGGTAAAGAGGAAAGGTTGGGCATGAGGCTAGCAACCCCATCCTGTAAAAATTAAACGTTGCTACAAAAACTTCAAGCCACTGGCTTGGAGCCCTATGTTCCACTGGGAGCGTAAAGGAAAAAAAATTGGTGATGAATAGTAAAATACTGTTATTTACAGTAAAGTTAAATTACCAAACAGTTCAGGAAAGGGCATCCAAATAATAATTCCTTTGCACTTTCTTCCGGTCGAATAGAATTGCATCACACGAAATACTATCGATAACTATTTTACTTAAAGATACTTTCGGATGAGTAAATATTAGTACAATAAAATGTGCTAAAATCTCTATACTTTATGTAAAAATATTGTCCAGAATAGAACAGTTATTATTATTATTATAAATACCTTTGATTTTATATATGTTCAAACCAAGTTCACTTTTGACAGTTTGAAAAAACTTTGGCATTGAGTGTATATGATATTCACTATGATCAAGTTTTTCTTGTATTCCCCAATGAATGAAAAACAAAACGATATTCTGATGCTCGCTAGTGACTTGCTGCAGGTTGGAGTTTTCTGAGTTCTAGTGAGCAGTCGTGAATTAAATGTCACGTGCGTGGATGGATGTCCCACCAACGACAATGGCTGGGATCGCGCTAAATCACGAATTGGTAGAAGTTAGAATTCATGAGCCATTGAATCGGGTCCCAGTGGCTGAATGGTATAGGAGCTAGCTTGACTTGTAACCGGAAGGTCCTGGGTTTGGACCCTGGCAGTGGGTGCGTACTGACGATGATTCCCAAACTAGGATGAAACAGCAGATGACCAGTACTCCCTGGTTTTCAATGGTTCTCTAACTGATATCAATCCGTGATCAACTCGTAAAACGATATTGTTGTTTTTACTGACGTTTCTCTATTTAATGCTAATGGCTTTATCAGAGTAGTATTATTAAACCAGAATTTACAAAATCTCAGCTTGTATATAACAACTTAATCATAGTTCCTCGGCATAGGATCACTTTTCGTTGTCAGACTGGCCAATTGGTAAAGTCCGAAAGGGTATGGTTTCGGATCCCACCTCCATCACAAGTATTGGTTCTCAGTCATTCTGGTTCCTGACCAAAAGAAATCAAAATCCACCTGTTGCTGTATCAATAATACTACTCTGCATCTTTAACTAGATACTAACTGCTGTGGTGAGCTTCTTGCAGATTATATTACTGAAAATATTGTTGTCGGTAAACTTGCAAAAGTTTTACAAGCCATTTTTATACTTCTGTGAATAGCCCACTATATTGACTACATGTAACGCAATCTTCAGTTATTACGCGCGTTTTCCACAAATTCGAACAATAATGGTGCCTAGGATTATATAATATAAACTGTGTGCTTACTGTCATTATTCCATTATCTTCCCTTGTATTATATATCCTGTGTCGGTGAAGAATTGTAAACATGCTTACTCCATGTATACATTATTACCATATTGATGATGCCTGTAAAATGGAGTCCCTCATGTACATAAAGTGAGAGTATATTATTATAAGATCCATTACATTGCTATGTGAGGGAAATGACTTCAAGCTTTATTTTTTTCCTAAGTATTTGTAATCCATCCAACACACACTTGGGGTTTTGTTAATGCCAAAGACAATATTCCTATATTTCTTAATGTGGTCCACTGAATTACTAGTCCCACAAACTAAAGACAAAAAGACAGTAACCATGTAATTTCACCATAAACCAAATTTATGTAATTTAAATAATACTTATCCATGCCTATACAACTGGTGTTTTCTACATAGGTAGGAATAGATATGTATTATGTTATATTATTATTAATTATGTTTAGTAATCTTATATGCAATTTATCATACTGATGATGCCCGTAAACTGGAGTACCTCATGTACAAAACATGAGGATTTATTATTATTACTATAACAAAACCAGGTGTAGATTGTTGGATTTGATAAGTGTGTAAAACTATAAAAACAGCGTGTGTTTGCATAATCAAATTGCTTATGATACTCGTGTTGATTTTGTCATTTCATGAGGAAGGCCAAGGGTGTTGTAACCAGGTGAAATTTTGTTTTAGTCCATCATCATTCCCAGTCACAAGGATGTTTGGATTCCATTTGAATTCAAGTGCTTCTGATGATATTAGATGTTCTTTGTGATTTCTGAAATGCTTTTTCTGGATTATTTCAGTATTGTCAAAATCCGTTTTGTGGCCTGATTCTATAGCGTGTAGACTATCACTTATAGCTGATGATTTTTCAAGTTTTTCTAGTTCAACCGGATTTCTCGGTGGTCGAACAGAGTTGGGTCTATGGTTTTCATTTCTTCTGATATGGATTTCTCGAAATGTTTGTCCGATGTGTATCACATCACATTCCAAGCATTTTACTTTGTGGACATAATTCGATGGAGACTTTTCAAGGATTTGGTCTTTTTATATAGACAAGGTTGCTTTTTAATGTGTCTGATCTTTTGAAAAGAACTCTGATGTTGAGCTTATTGAGTACTCTTCTGATATCTTCTGACATCTCTACTCTATATGAAATGACTGACAACTGTTGATGTCCATGTCTTCGAAATACATTTTCAACCATTAATCTAGTGTCAGCGTTGATTTCGTTGATGAAGTTGTTTGGGTAGTTATTTTGCTTGAGAGTCTCAATAATGTTTGATATTTCTTCTTCTTCTTTTTATTTCTCATTCGTTATCAAAGAATGTATTAGTCTATTTCTCAAATATTCACTTAGTGTTAACTCCAATAATGTGAACACAGATATCATCAATAAATATAACTAGTTACAGAGCTATTGAAAAAGAAACAAGTACTGTTCCGTCCTACCTTAAAAATCTTCAGCATCAGCCCCTAATCACAGCATCAATAGAAACTGATTGTGGAACATTCCTTTATGGTCCAAAACTGAACCCTATTCCAACATCCGTGCATGGTTGTAACGGAATGATTGTCTGCAAAATCCCTCTGAAACGATCTAATCACAACACTGATGCTTATTTAAGTGTTTCAACTAACTTAGTAATAATTGAATTGAATTTTTGATTTCCCCGTCGATTGATTGGACCGAAGTGCTCGGTCCATGCTTGTGGCCCAAGTGGTCTAGTGGATAACGCTTTGGCGTTTGAAACTATGGGCACTGGGTTCGAGCCTCAGTGGGAACATCATCACTCACTGAGAAATGCAGGTACATCCAGCTGACGAGTCTCAAATAGGAAGAAATGCCCATCCTTGATTCCACTGCTAGCCACCATCCACCAATTGTATACTAATTTAGTAATTAAAATCCATTTGTCTCCATGGTCTTTATGTCAATGTTCTGACATTTACACAACATATGTTGACTTGATTCTTGTTAATTGTCTTTGTCCTAGTTCAGACTCTAATTTCAATGCTTAATTGAATGAGTCAGGGTCATTCTGATAGTATAATATCTGTGGAAACTGACTGGTCAGTAATTCCTGATGATAGAGTTCTAATCCTATCATCTTGGTAATACTGTTCTTGATTCCATTGTAGATAATATTTTATTTGGATAAGTTACACAGTAATATTAACTAATGACGTTGGCCAGTAATTCAGTAATCAATCTCCCTCTCCACCTATATAGATTGCTTCTTAGAATCTTAACCCTCTCCTACCCTATTGTATGGCTGTGTTATTGCATAGAAACCAACAGTTGAATACTAATTTGATGCACATTGGTGACTGGTCTTTATTCAGGTAGGTAGTTCTAGTGGGAAGTCGTGACCAGTAGAGTGCAGTAGGTCGGGTGTGAGGACAAATACTCGCCGGAGACATTGGCTGGCAGTTGCGGTATATCGTGAATCGGCAGAAGTTAGAATTCATGGGCTGGCCATTGGATTGGGTCCCAGTGGCTTAATGGTTCACGAGCTCGTTGGTTTTGTAACATGAAGGTTCTGGGTTCAAACCTTGTTGCTGAAGAGCCTCAAATCAGGCTGGCGAAACAGCTGTCTAATACTTCCCGTTGGTTTTCCAAAGGTTCTTTAACTAATGTCAGCTCATGATGAATTCCTGCAACCGATCAATTGAATCCCTACAAACCAATACTTGAATATCAATACACTTAAATCAATTTTACAATAAAACTCGCTATCTCAATTTTACTTCTTACAAAATTAATACATATATACATGTGAAAAGTGTAAATAAACATTTCTTTACTCAATGTCTATTAGTTTTTATTTTTTGTATGATTTATGATTTGTGTAACTCTACAATATTTATATACATTTACCGATAAACTCGTGTCTTTATTGAATATTGTCTCAATACAACAAACACCATTAAAATGTCTACTACACCACCAAAAGACACAGGAAACCAATTCACACAGATACCTCACTGTGCAATACACTGCCTTTTTATTTTCTTTTTGTTTCTTGTATTCGTTACCATGGTTACACACACTTGTGCACAGAAAACCGAGATATTAATTAAAAGTGACTGACTGTGGCCTTTAGTGCTAATGTTTGCAACGCATGCACACAATTGAAATCACACTAAAATTCTTTTTTTATTTTAACTTAACTCAGTTTGTAATTTTTTTTATCTAAAAATGTAATATACAATTTGAAATTTTCGTTCAAAATTATTGTTGAGTTTAATTCAAATCATGACAGTTTAAAACTAATTGTGATTGAGACATTGAATTTGTAGAACATTGAAGCGGTTGAAAATACAACACGGATCAGTTTTAATTATGAAAGAATAAAAAAAATTAATCAATTATTTGATGGTTAGAAGATTTCATCATGAGCTGACATCAGTAGTTAGAGAACCATTGCAAAAAACCACCAGGCAGGGAGTACTCGACAGACAGATGTTTCGTCAGCCTAGTTTGGGACTGGCTCTTCATCCGTACGCACCCACCACGACTGCGTTCGAGCCCAGTACCTTTTGGTTACAAGTCGAGCTAGCTCGTAGACTATTAAGCCACTTGGACAGGATCCAATGGCCAGCCCATGAATTCTAACTTCTGCCGATTCATCACACTTCGCAATGTCTTCTTTAATGAGTAACTGCCTCATCTTCAACCTGCTGTGCCTTAGTGGTCACGGGCTTCCCACTAGAACCCCAGGTCACTGAATGAATAGGACCAGTCTCTAGTAATCATTAGATTGATTTCAACCAATCAAACAAAACACCTACAAGAATCAATACTTGATAATCAATTATTTATTTAAATTATATATTTTCTATTCAGTCGAATTGAAACCTTTTTATTTTCTCAAGATATACTTCGTAAGGAATTGATTTGTTTGAAATCTGAGCACGTAATGATGTTAGTTGGAGAAGAATGAGAGAATCAACAGGGTGTACTGAATGTCTGCTTCATCCTAGTTTGACACACAACAGCAGTACATAACCACTTGGGTTCGAAACCAGGATTTTCAAGTTATAAGGCCACTGAGACTCACCTCACTGGCCAATGATTCTTTGATCGAACACCAAACAAGTCACATCTCTACAAAATGATTCCTGAAAATTAATCTGATGCTAAAGGATGAAGTTGACTGGGATCCATTCGGTAGCGAATGAGGATGAATACTAGTCGATGACACTGGTCTGTGATTGTAACCATAAAATCACGAATTAGTAGAAGGAAGAATTCATGGTTAGCTACTGGATTGGATCCCATTAGCTGAATGGTACACCAGTTTGCTTTCTAACCTGAAAATCTGGGTTTCGAACCCCAGTGGTTGCATACTGATGAAGAATTCGAAGTTAGGGCGAAACATCTGTCCAGTTTTTATCTGATTTTCAATAATTCTTCCAGTGATATCGATCCCTTGTCAACCTTTCTTTTTTTCCATTTCTGCTCCCAGTGGAACTTAGGGCTTCAATATTCAGCTCTGAAGTCTCAGTAGAAGTGGCGTGTTATTTTTTACTTGGTGGGGTTGTTAACCTTACTCTCTAAATTCTGTCATCACCTGGCACAGGACAAGATAAGTGAGGTTGTGAAGAGCGCGTCAACCAGGAATCAGGTCTGAGGAACGTGTGGAATGGTTGGCAAGTATTCTATCACTTAATCATCAACATACCTAAAATTTCTAGTGAATATACTTGTCTCATATGATTGGAAAATTCTAGAAATATCAACTACATATTAATTAGTCAAGCGATGTATTTCTATGAATATTTCATTATGAACCAATATCAATTACAGATCACTGAAAACTATTGAACACTGGGAAGCTGTTATGCCCTAGACCGAGACTCTCGTACAGTGAACCCTCACAACCACACTAGGGTACGAACCCTGAACCATTGCAGGTCATAATCTGACGGACTAAAACAAAATGAAGGAGGAAAATTATATTCGCTATAATAATGGAGGTTATTGGATGGCCAAGTCGTAAACAGGCCCTCAATGTAGACCCGGTGTTTAAAAGTGGCGGCAAACTGAGATTTGTCGATTAAAACAAGAATTATTGAACAAAGAATACTGTTACCTCTATGTTTGATTATTCCGTGTGCTACCGATAAGAGGTATCAGAAGTGTATAAAGAGACGTTCATAGGTACAAAAACTTCAAATAGCAGGGGGAAAGATTCTTTAGCTTCAGCACCAATACCTGGTGGTCTCCGTTCGGCCCCAGGTTCTCAGAACGGAACTGCTGCATCGCCAGCTGCTTGTCCATCACACTTCGCCACCAATCATCCTCTCAGGTCTCCGTCCCACCTTGCCATTGCACACTATCGCACACCACCTTTTGCTCGACTTTGCAGCAGCGTCCCTAGCACGACAGCCTTTGCCGTCAGATCAATGACGCTCACCAACTCAGCGTCAGCGTCAAAGTCCAACAAGAAGCTCCTCATATCTCCTTCCTCGAAAGCAGCCATCCATAGGATCTTCATTGCCTAAAGGCAGAAGACAAAATACATGATAAAGGAATGCTTATTTGGAATTTGGTACCTCTATGTGGCAAAATTGTGTACATCTTATCTTCATATCACTAGTTGCATAGATCTCGCGTGTTGTGCTACGTCTGGCCTTCCTTCATATTTTGTGTGTTTCTTTGTGTTCTTTTCACATTTCCCATGTATCTCTGCAACACTGTATCATCATTTGCTTTCTTTGACATCAAATCTGTCTCTCTTCTATTTGATGTTTTTATGTCAATGAATGTCTCTCTCTATATATATTTACTACTAACAAATCTTATGAGTAGCATCCACCACATGAAAGTCTTCATTTCAGGTTCAACTGTTAAACACTCCGAATTGTATATTAACGAGGCAACTGACTGTAGAACCATTAGAGATGAAGAGATCAGAAGAATGGAAACTGTTCGTTCATCTGATGTGGGTTTTTAACTTCTATATTATTATTATATTACTATTGTTCTCTCGGGTTCCAGGTGGAACATAGGACTTCAACAGCACATCTCCACACTCTTCTACTTTCTGACGTCCTTTTCATCTGGCTGACCCCACGATCGCCCATAATCTCTCATCTCCTCCTCCCCAAGTGATCTCCTTCCTGTCACCTTCACGCCGACGACCCAGTCATCGCTTCCCGTTTGGATCCCACTTAAGCGATGGCCTGTATTGTGCGTGGTGTCATTCAACGGCCTCCTCAATATATTCCCTGTCCATTTCCACTTTCTCTTTAAATATTTGTTGAGCGATCGGCTCTTACTTGTTAGTTTGTTCCCAGCTAGAGTTTCTTGTTGCTAGTTTTGTCTGGCCAGACGGCTGGTCATTGGATTTTCAATATACAGCAAAGTAGGCAGTTGTTGATATAAGCCTGTAACTGGTTGTTGGAAATGCTTTTCATGACATGCAGTACAAGTTTCTGACTTGTGTAGAAGTAGTGACTGACTGACTGACTCAATATTGGTGTTGAAACTTTGAATCTTGTTTCTTATTCCGGCTGAGTGAAGTAGAAAATTTTCAAACTAGTTTCAGCTTGATGGAGACGTTTCTCGTCTTTTCGATTCTAGTTGGCCAGCTGACTTTGACATATTCATCCGTTCCACCATTTTTTTTTAGTTGAAACGATGCTAGCTAGCCAGACAAGTGAAGAACGTAATCTCTGCCAAATCTCTCCTGTTGAGAGTGATTAGAGAGTGGTTGTTGTTGCTCTTGCGGCGGGGGGGGGGTCCTGGAGTGCTGTCTTCTCTGGCAGCCAGCCTCTTCAACCAGTTTGTTGGTTTTCGTCTGTAAGTCTTTGAGTTTGTTTGACATGGACATAATAATAATAATAACAGCTTTATTCCAAACGGTATTTGTGGTACAGGTATGGAATTTTCAGCGTGCATTACAGTATATTGCATCTAATTACCTCATGAATTCTATAAGATTTTTAAAAATCAAAGATAAATAAATAAAAATAAAATAAATAAGTTATAAATAAATAAAATAAATAAAAATTAAAAATTAGGAAAAAAACAGCGTAGAGTATTTCATTTCAAACAATGCACCACAGGATTTGAAATATAAAGTTGATGTGTGGTAGAAGATGAGAACAACAGTGTAATAGTGACGAGGAAAGGAAAACAAAAACTAATGGGACTATTTGTTAGAGTGCCGCAGTAAGTTGATCGTGTCATACCTAACGGATTTCTCATCACATAACAGCTGTGCCAGATATGGTATTGTGGAGTTTTTGTACTTTGTAGTCCTAGCACATAGCCTCCTATAGCTGCTTCTAGTTCTACCAGATGAAATGCAAGGAGATAGATGCGTATAGAGAGGATGCTCGGGGTCCGACATTATTGTATTCGCTAGTTTCTTACATGACATAATATGTCTATCTACAATAGTGTTCACCAGTTGGTTTAACGATATCCCACTTGCCCTACTAACAGCTTTTAGTGCCCTTCTCAGCGAAACAAAGTCTTTCTTAAGTAGTCCAGGAAAGACTAATGGGGAGCAGTAAAGGGGGATGAATAGAATACAAGAATTGACAAACTGAGAAAGCAAAGACTGCTTTATACCAGATTGCCTAAATTTCCTAATGTAGAACGTTAAGCGAAACATCTTTCTAGTAACTAGCAAGATGTGGGGAGACCAGGAAAGATCGGTGAAAAAACTCAGCCCAAGGTACTTGACATTAGATGTATTTTCAACCTCTGTGCCGTCAATGAGAGTGGGGCCATGTGAGCTAACTAGTTGCTGTAGGTCACATTTACGTCTGAAAGTGAAATTGACTACCTGACATTTAGACGGATTAAGCTTAAGTCCGTTTGAAGAGGACCACTGACTAATTTCCGACAGAAGGCTATTTAATTTGGAACAATCTGACTGCGAGTTGACAGGCATAGAAACCGAGAGGTCATCATCCACACGCAAAATCCAGACATTCCAGAGTCTTCTTCTCTATTAGAAAAATTTTTATTTAAAAAAAACACAAATAAAACTATGAATTTTAGCATTACTAACACCACAGATATTTCACTGACTATATTTCTCTTTACTTATAAGAAAATAATTCTAATGATGCTGGTAAGAATGAAAGCAGAAGAAACAGAAGTGAAAAAAGTTTTCCAAAGTTATTTTTACGACATTATGACCTTTGGCAGGAAGTAAACAAATTGCTTAGCATTCTCGTTTCTTTTTACAGATATTTTATACACAGCTTATTGTTATAAGCTTTAAAAAAAAATAGCGAACACAATTTCTTCTTATGAAAATTTCAATCATTGTCTCTTGCAATAATGTGTACACATAATAATTACGCATTTACATTAGCGTGTACTACTGAAAGGATTTATCAGTAATGTATGTGTAGAAACCTTCATCGAAACAAAAATATCAAATGGAGGAGATATAGATCTCAAGTCAAAGAGGAGATCAAATGAACCAGTATTGTGGGGAGATATGGAGACACTAAAAGACGATAAAGAAACACACAATCTGAAGGAACGACGCAAGTGGGACAACGCGGAGGATCTCCTGTTAAAGATTAACATAGAACTTAGGGGAGTATTCATTTGTTTTCTTCCTTTATGGTGAAACAGGAAAGAATTACTACTTATCTGACTACAAAATGTGTCGGTGGCACAGTGGTTAGGACTCTTGTCGACCATGCACATGGTCCGAGGTTCGATCCCCTGCCGACGCACACCTGATATCTATGGTCGGCCTGCAAAATTTGGGCTACCGATATCCATGCTGAAAATTCCATACTTGTACCAAAAGTACTGTGTGGAATCAAGCTGCAATCAAAAAAAAAATATGTTAGACAATGGAAAAGAATTCAGTTCGAGCGATTACTTTCGATTTAATTCTCCTAGAGTCAATTTTGAACAAAAGATGCAGTGGATGCTGAACTCAGCCAACCGGAACAAGCTAGAAACAAGAAAAGTAAATCATATAATGATCGAATAAGAACTGTATGCATCATCCACGGTTAAAGCATTGAATAACAGTCACATCTCACTCTACTTCAGCTGCGCTGACTATGCAAAGGCCTAATACAGTGTTGACCATGAAGTAATTTGTAGACTACTTCAACACTGCACAAAAGACTATCAGCTTCATTCAACAGATGTCAAGCGATCTACAACAAAAATCTCATCAAAGGAGCCTTTGAAGTTAAGACAGGAGTAAGACAAGTTTTCTGCCTGCTATCACCGATGATAATCCTGTCAGTGGTAGATGGCATAATGTAACAGACAACAAGAAAACGAGGATACGTTGAGGCGAGATGAAGAATCTAAAAGATCTCAACTTTTAGGACGATTTACATCTAATATTACACAAACCTGGAGACTTATAGACGAAAACGAACAAATTGTGAGAAGAGTTAAGCAGCGGAGACGAAACCTCAAGTGAATATAAAGAAGAAGGAGATGACGATGATGACGATGATTTCTAACCAAAATAACAATCAATACTAACCTGAAACCAACATAAAGAACAAGTTATTTCTCCTGTATGTCTCAACGACTTGACATATGACCAAAAGCATTTCCGATAGGCTTTTATAAATGGTCGCCTTTGCTGCCTCCATACTGCAAATTAGATGACTGGCCAGAGTGAATAAGAAACAAAGAACTCTGAGAACGAAGTTATCAAAAACCTAACACCTAAAATATACGCAGATGGAAATGGAGATGGCTTGGACAAATTCTTTGAAGACTGTGGAGTGACATCGTGCTATGGGTGAACCATCGGGTAGGAACTGAATAGAAAACAAAAAGTTTGGTGTCTAAGTGTGACATGGAGGAGATCATGTAAGAAGAGATGAGAACCTATCCGTCATCGTGGGGCCAATAAGCCAAATAAGCCTTTCTTAACTAAAACCGAGTCTTTGACCGTTAAGCGGTCTCATTCTTATTCCCCAAACAGAACACAGTATACTGAGTGTAAGGGTGAATCTTCTTCTGTCTCGCTTACTGAAGCTGATATTCCTCAGCGTGCTGTTCTCTCTCCCTTTATTTTTTCTTTCTTCTTACATGACTTCCTTCTTTCAAATAAAATCAGCTTGACCAAATACGCTAGAAAATCTGACCATCTTGCTTTCTGTTGAGTTCCAATCACACTGTTGAAAAACTTAATAGCCTTCTGTCGGACATCAAACAGTGGTCTAGGCTAAATGGTCTTAAGTTAAATGCCTGAAATTGACAGACCACTGACCTCTCTTTTAGACATTAGAGGGATCTACAACGATTGGTTAGTACTCATGGTGCTTATAGCATAGAGGGGACTGTAAAATAAACTAAGTCTAGCACAAAATACCCTGGGATAGTTCTATCCTTTGACCCTACTTGGTCACCTCATATTTCAACAATCTCCAAGAAAATGTTCCGTTAAAGCTAAAACTAACTGGAATCAGTCAACCTCTACTTTTACAGATTGTTAACTCCTGTATCTTAACTATTGTACTTTACTGCTCCTCTACCCTTAGTCTTTCTTAGTCTTAGTTTGAAAAAGAACTGAGTCATTTTGAGTAGGGCATTAAAGGTTGTAAGCAGTGTGAGTGGTGGGCAACTTAGCCAGTTTGTTACTACATTAGTCGGCAGACATCTGAACTCATGCGAGGAATGGGCTGAATTCACACTGTCTGACCCTCAACACACCTTCTGTTTTCAATTCTCCCCAATTTGTATCTCATGTGGTAGAACTAGAAGTCAGTACAATAGATAGTATGCTCACACTATCAAGTATAGAAACTGAACGATACCATATTTGGCCAGCATTCTATGCATAGAGACAGTGTAAATCGTGTAACTTATGAATTACTATGTTGTTAGCTAAATAAATGGTCATTTTATTACCCTCCATTTGTAGTATATGGTGGCACTGTCCCAATTAACTAGCAATCTTAGCTACTAACCCTATTATTATTATTTACAATACCAAATAAGAACTGCAATTAACAAACCTGTTATATTATCTTTATAAATGTTTTTTAATGTTATTCGATAAAATTAGATGCAATATTGTACCAAATGCTGTAAATTCCACACTTTATCATTAGTACTGTTTTGGGAATAAAGCAAATCACTAGCATTATTATTATTATAACTCCACGTTCTACTCGGAACCAAAGGGAATAATGATAATAACTGTTACGTACTCGTCGTTAAATTATTGTTATGGACTGGTCGAGAATGTAATAGTCCTGATGCAAGAAGGCGGAAATCAGAAGACCACTAGGTTTGCGATGATACTTCTATTTCCAAACGCAAGGAGAAGCAATAAGTGGTATCACACCAAAGTAAGTAAGTAAGTGTAATGTAAGTCACAAGATTGTGAGAACGAAATATATACATGACCGTGTGTGAACAATCATTAGACAGTCTTAACATGAATGGCTAATTATAATGAAGTATCGATCCATATATACATAGCGAAATATAGCAGACATGTCAACAACCACCATATATGGATATATGTCACCAAGCAACGGACTGTCAACAAACACTCATATTATATATAATATAAGGAGAATATACATTGTTAAAGGAGACAAGTTCATACAAGTGAAATGGTCACAGACTAAGAGAGCAAACAGAAAGAGAGACCAACATACACACACACATAAATATATATATGTGGATACATATCAATAACAGAGTCTTTTTAACGGTCAACTTGTGACCTATTTCTAATTTATGTTAAGCTATTTGTTGAAGTTTCTCGTGGCTCTGGTGGCCCAGTGACCTAATGGATAATTTATTAGTGTTTGAAACTTAAGGATACTTAGTTTGAATCCCTGAGTAAGATCACCATCATTCATTAGGGAACAGGTATACACAGATGACCAGCCTCAAAAAGGATAAAATGCCCATCCACTGTCAGTTAAGTAACTAGATGTTAAATTAACTCACTTATAATCTTCACAACCGGAGAATACTGCTGAGTTTCAAAGCAAAAGTTAAAATAAACGTCAGCATTTTGAGTCACTGTCGCCTGCATTAGTTGGACATTCGTAGAGTAAATCGCCTTACCTCAAAAGCGATTCATCATATCCCATTACGGGAAGCAAATGAACCGATGACTATTTAAATGGCTTAGTTAATATCCATTATTCTTTCATTGGATTCAGTTGATTAGTTGGATGCAGTGGTATTTTCTCTAAGATGGATGGTTTAATTGTGAGGCATTAATTGTCATTCTAAACAAACATCTTTACCAAGAACTTGATAGAGAAGTATTGATATTAATCATATCGTTAACCGGATATTTGATCTGAGTCATTAGAAAAGATAGGTAATTCATCTATTAGAGTATTCCAAAATACCATTCACACATCTGAGATCCTATGTAGGATTCTTAATCAAGCAGGAATTAGGTTGACATTCAAACCTGCAAACTCATTCAGGTAGACACAAGCTCTGTAGACTGAAGGACCCTGTCGGTTGACCCAATTAGAAAAAATAATATAATTTACAAAATACCTTGCAATGACTGTGAGTTAAGTCAACAACATAGGTCAAACTAGTAGATTAGGAGTAGTGAGACTGCCTGCCAGAACATAAGAATTTAGCTAAGGTTAAAATGATTGATCCCACGAAGATAAATAATTTAGAAAGAAACTCAGCACTACATTGCACTGCATGCATCAACATACAACCACACAATAGGGTGGATGAGACAGAGTCAAAATTCTAAAAAAGTAATATGGAGAGAAAGGTTGATTACTGAATCCTGCCTGGTTCATCGAGTGTACACCCAACACGTTTGATAGGAATGACTCAATGCAAATACCAGAGATTTGGATTGATAACACTGATATTATTTCTGAATGTGCATTATCCCATACTGATTTTTATTCAAATGTCTAATCATCAATTTTACTCATGTATATAAATGAAGCAAGAAAGCTGTGTGCGTGTCTTGATATGATTATGAGCAGTAATAATTTGTGCTCGAAACGTGTTCATCGGTAAACATTGCTCTATAACACTATGTGATTTTATGACAATAAGAATTTTGTCCATAATGGAGTTATACTCTACCATAGTGCCCAATTTCGATCCTTGAATCATTTACACACTCAGGTTATCGTTGAAGATGTTGTCTAGAAAAGACAATGGATTCTTCACTACTATTATCATTCATCTCAGAAAACAATAACTGCACAAAATCTATCCAAATAAGTCATAGGTTCCCCCCCCCCCTTATTCCACCTAATTACCAGTAGGGCCCCTTCTTTGAGATCGAAGATCAAATAGAAAGAATTAACGAGAAGAAACCGGAGGAACACACTGACCAAGAACCTGTTCCTCCACAAATATTCCGAAGAATATTGAGATGACGATCGGATATATGCTGAAGAGACCATTTAGTGACACTGAACATCAGGCATTAACTCGAGTGGAACATGAATAGGCAATGACAAGTATAGCATGTGTCTGAAGGTGAGATGAAAACGTAAAGTCACTATGACTGCGATTTTGTTGGAGTCAGTCAAGGTCATTCTAGCCTTGGATTATCTCAGGAACTGTTCGCTGTGTGATTCTTATCGACAGAGATTTTGATCCCACCTTGTTGGAAATAATCTACTTGATTCTCAGGTACTTCTCACAGTCGAATTTTGGTTAACTTTGTTTTCTACTTAAAAACTAATTTGATCTCTATAGGGGTAATTCTGCTTTTTGATATTATTACCGTTAAATAGTAGTACCGTAGATTCATGGGCCACTGGATCAGGTCCCGGTGGCTTAATGGTCTACGAGGTAGCTCACCTTGTAATCAGAAGGTTGTGGGTTCGAACCCCGGTGGGTGCGTACTGATGAAGAGTCCCAAACTAGGACGAAACAGCTGTCCAGCACTCCCCGTTGGTTTTCCTATGGTTCTCATAATAAAATCCTGAAGCTAATCAATCAAATCCGTACAAACTAACACTTGATTATCGGTAATAACTGTCATTTTGCTGTCGTTGAGGCATTTTTTTTGACTATGATTAAGTCAAGGAAGTCTTTATCACCTAAACAGTAGAACACGAAGATTGATCTTCTGCATACAGACCACAAAACATTGACTTCGGTCGTTAAAATGGTGACTAGCAGTTGAAATCAGGCGGCACATTTCAGCCAATTTGAGACTCGTCAACTGGAGGGATGCACCTGCCTTCCAAGAGAGTGACAGTGTAATCTGTCAACCAGATACGGCGCAACATAATCAACTAGAGATCCGGTTTAACCTTTAAAACAAATAATTACTGTTTCATGGTTGAAAACAAAATTAAATCAAAAATAAACGTCATTAAAACAAGAGAGAACCACGTCAAATCAAGTGCTAAAAATAAGGCCCTTCATTTTCATGTGGGCTGAATAACTGACTACTGACTAATTCAGCTTGTCAAAATAATTCACTTTCATATTACATCGTCAATGAGTCAATGCTCCATTTCACTGTCATGCATGCATACATTCCACTACAATGAATCACTCAGAGGCTGGTCATTATTAGATAGATGAATAGATAGATAGATAGATAGATAGATAGATAGATGGGGTCTTATGAAAGATGTAAACAAATCCAATTAGAAATAAACACACAAACTCATGATTACATATATGTATTTAAGAGAAAATTTGCAAGAATTTCTGGCATCCAGTTTACAAATTAAACTGTTATTACTAACATATTAATGTTGTTTTAAAACACACTGAATCGGCAGTACCAAATAGATAATTGTTTATTTGGTGGATGGTGTCTAGCAGTGGAATCCGGGATGCGCATTTCGTCCTATTTGGGACTCGTCATCTGGATGTACCTGGATTTCTCAGTAAGCCATGATGTTCCCACCGAGACTTGAACCCAGTGCCCATAGTTTCAGACACCAAAGCGTTATCCACTGGACCAATTGTCATTTGAAACTATGGGTACTAGGTTCAAGCCTCGGCTAGAACAACATCATTCACTGAGGAATGCAGGTACATCCAACCGACGGGTCCGAAATAGGACGAAATGCACATCCTGGATTCCACCGCTAGTCACCATCCACCAAATAAATACTAAATAAATGCCCAAACATCGTCGAAGCATCTGCAGAAGAAGCCAACAGACATGTCAACCTGAGACCGAGCACTTCGATCCAATCAATCGACAGGAAAATCTCAAATTCAATAAAAAGATTATTGTTTAATTTTCAAGAGTTCTATTTGTAAGGATTAGATTTGCTTTTTTTATGAGTTTGGCCGTGGATTGATATCAGTTAGAGAACCATTGAAAACCTCCACTGGAGTACTGCACAGCTGTTTCGTCCCACTAGTTTTGGAATCATCGGCAGTACGCACCCACCATCAAGCCTCTAACCCAGGGTCTTACGGTTACTACCCATGCTCGTATACCATTCAGCCACTGAGACCTGGTTCAATGGTCAGTTCATGAATTCTAACTTCTATCAATTAGTAACAGTTTTAGCACGACCACCATATGAGCTTGCCTTGTAACCAGATGGCCATGGGTTCCAACCCTGACAGTGAATGCGTACTGCCGATGATTCCCAAACTAGTGTAATGAAACAGCTGTCCAGTACTCCAGTGGAGGTTTTCAATGATTCTCTAACTGATATCAATCCGTGGTCACACTCGTAAAAACATTTCATTGCCCTAACTACTGCTTTTTTTCTCATCCCATTCTAATAAAAACTAAAAAAATACAAAGGATTGTCGACTATTTCAAATTCTATATACTACACTGTTCTATACTGGTTATTTAACTGAATTTTTTTCTTAGAATTTCCCGTTGATCGATCAAACCGAAGGGCTCGATCTCAGGTTGACATGTTGGCTTCTTGTGCAGATGTTTCGATGAAGTCTGGGCGTGTAATAAGAAATTAATTGGTGGATGATGACAAGCAGTGGAATCAATGACGCGCATTTCATCTTATTTTGGACTAGTCATCTGGATTTACCTGCATTTCCCAGTGAGTGAAGATGTTACCATCGAGGCTCGAACCCAGTGACCATAGTTTCAAACGCCAAAGCGTTATCCACTAGACCACTTGGGCCACGAGAGCCACCTCTTGTGCGACGGGTCATATTAATTATTGAATTGAATTTTTGATTTTCCCGTCGATTGATTGGACCGAAGTGCTCGGTCTCAGGTTGACATGTCGGCTTCTTGTGCAGATGCTTCGACGATGTCTGGGTATTTAGTTAGTATACAATTGGTGGATGGTGGCTAGCAGTGGAATCCAGGATGCGCATTTCGTCCTATTTGGGACTCGTCATCTGGATGTACCTGCATTTCTCAGTGAGTGATGATGTTCCCACCGAGGCTCGAACCCAGTGACCATAGTTTCAAACGCCAAAGCGTTATACAGGTTTTAACATGTTTCTGAAATTTCGATTCATTTCATTTGTATATTCCGACTAGAATTGACATCAAATAGGGAATCATTGAAAATTAATATGCACTAAACAGCTGTCTTGTCATAATTTGAGACACCTAAGAAGTGTACGACCATTATTACTCCACCAGAGATTGGATGTAGAAGTTTCAGGTTAAACATCCCAGTTCACTCTCAATTAACCATCGTTAACAACGTTGGCGCTGTTAAATGTTATCGATTTGTTAAGTAAGGTCTCTACGGGATTACAGATAAAAAAAAATACATCAGTTATAATGAGCATAAAATGTGTAATACGAAGTAGAGTAAAACAAAAATTGAGGGTAGATAAAACGGTGGTGGACCGGGGTAAGGAAAGAGTTTGAACCAATTTCATTTGGATACATAGATTGGGCTTCTTAATGTGGATTTCAATGGCCTAAAGAATACGTAAGAGACGACGTTTTGACTCAGGTAAAATTTAAATTAGTAAGAATATAGTAGATAAATCTGATAGCTTGTTTAGCACCAATTGTGTGTTCTATATCTACGAGATGAGATAGAAGAGAACTGTGAGCGGATTTTATTTGTCTCTTAGTTAGTCACGCAGGATGGTGTTCGAAAATCTGACAGCTGTTATTATACTATTATTATTATTCCCTTGCTCTCCGACTGGAACACAGGGCATCAGCAAAACATCGCTTTTTTCTTTTTTCTGCCGCCTTCTTCAGCTGGCTCCACGATTTACCAAACTCTCTCATCTCTTCCTCGTCACACGATCTCCTCCATATCACTCTCGCACCAACGACTCACTGACCGCTTCCAATTCGGATTCCACTCAACCGATGGCCTACATTGCATACGATGTCATTCGATGGTCTTCTCAATATATGCCTGATCCATTTCCACTTTTTCTCCTACATATTTGTTGAGTGATATGCTCTCGCCTGTTGGTTTGTTCCCAGAGAGAGTGTCTTGTTGCTAATTGTTTCTGGCCGTCCAGCTGGTCAGTTGATCTTCAATATAAAATAGGCCCTCAATTTTCATGTGGGCTGAATAACTGACTACTGACTAATTCAGCTTGTCAAAATAATTCACTTTCATATTACATCGTCAATGAGTCAATGCTCCATTTCACTGTCATGCATGCATACATTCCACTACAATGAATCACTCAGAGGCTGGTCATTATTAGATAGATGAATAGATAGATAGATAGATAGATAGATAGATGGGGTCTTATGAAAGATGTAAACAAATCCAATTAGAAATAAACACACAAACTCATGATTACATATATGTATTTAAGAGAAAATTTGCAAAAATTTCTGGCATCCAGTTTACAAATTAAATTGTTGGTACTAACATATTTACTAAAAACACAGTTTTTTGTTCAGCAAAGACAGATTTCTTTTCAACGACTTCATTTCCAAGCTGTACAGTCGTATTTATATTACAGAACAAGTCTATTAAATGGCACGAAATAATTGCTCAGTCAACATACTATCAATATATATGTGATAAGAATAACGATAATTAAAATGTTAAAAGGGGTAGAGTTGTAGTGGATGGATTACAAAATTATTAAAGATTGTTTTATAAGTGAATTGATACCAAATATGTATAGATATATTTTTTTAAACGTCAAGCGTTGTCAAAAAATTTTAGAAATTAGGAGTACAATTACGATAAGAATAAAGATATGAAGTGAAGTGGAATGAATTCAAGGGGTAAAATAAAATAAAAACTACAAAGAACAATACTATGACCAAGGTAAAGAACAGGGTTCGACAAAACGTTTTTGAACACATCATTTAGGTTTCTGTTCATGTACAGCTAAAGCTTCGTCGGTGGCACAGTGGTTAGTACTCTCGCCGACCGTGCACATGGCCCGAGGTTCGATCCCCTGCCTACGCACACCTGATGTCTATGGTCGGCCTGCAAAATTTGGGTTACTTATATCCATGCTGAAAATTCCATACATAGATACGGTGTGGAATGAAGCTGTGATAAAAAAAGGATATGTATAAGTGAAGAAAACGTAAACTTTTGGATAGATTCGATTTTGCCATGTAGATAACTTTGAAGGAGGAATCACGTGGGGCTAAATGACCAGACTCTAACAGATGATCACAAATAGATGACTTTGCAGTTCTACGTTCGCCTTTCATTAACTAAACCGGATAGTGTTCAGCTACACGTTTTCGGAAAGTACTCTTACAACGTCCTATATAATCAGCTCCACAGGAGCAGGTGAAAGAGTAAATGCACATAGATGTGGACATAAACGGTAATCTATCCTTGACGCATTGTCTAATCATATTTCAGCTGGTAAAAACCAGTTGCAAGTCAGCTGCATGAAAAGAGCATTTAATACATTTAGATAAACGACTTTTAATCAATTCAGAAATGGTGTCACCTTTGAGTGCAACACTCATAAACAGTTTTTTCTTTGTCACTGTGATTTGTCTAGGAGCAGATTCTTTCTTGATGTTACGTCTAATAAACCTTGTAGGATATCCACTGTTAAGGAGATTTGACCGAAAGTTATCTAGTTCTCTCCGGATAGTCTCTAAAGAGCAGATTTTACGAGTTCTGAAGCATAAGGAATGAATAAGATTTCTTGTTCTCCCTAAAGGTACTCAACTGTTGAAGTTAGTGTACTGCCCAGTGAATGTTGGCTTTCGATAAATCGACCTTAACAGCGTTCCATTCTCTCTTCTATCAAGCTTAACATGAAGCAAGTGAAACGAGGAATTCGACTCTCCTTCAACCGTGAAAAGCAAAGATGGGTGAGAACCATTAAATATTCTAAGAAGTTCGGCAGTTGAAGAGCTTTCCTCACAGACAATGTAGGTATCATCTATATATCTTTTATACATAGAACAAACTATCGATAGTTTCCTATAGTGGGCCATTCTCTAAGCTTGTCATGAAGACGTCCGCTAAAAACGGTCCTAAAGGAGACCCCATGGCGACTCCATCCCTTTGATTGTAGATGACATCAATAAATCTAAATTGCACATTCAGTGTGCATCTCAATAGTAGTTGTTTAAGATAATCAGTTGGTAAGCCAATGTTCATGCTATTTAAATCAATATACTCGCATAGACGTCAAAGAAGTGAAACTCTACACCTTATAAAATTTTAATTATCGTTATTCTTATCACACATATACATATGTATTGACTGAGTAATTATTTAATGCCACTTATTAACTTTTTCTGTAATATAAAGACTGTCTGACTGACTGAAACAGTACAGCTTGAAAATGAGATCGTTGAAAAGAAATTTCTTTGCTGAACAAAAAAAAAACAACATATTCATGCTGTTTTAAAATACACTGAATCAGTAGCACCAAATAGATTAATGTTTTATTTTCAAGAGTTTGATATGTAAAAATTAGATTTGCTTTTTTACAAGTTCAACTACAGATTCATATCAGCTAGAGAACCATTGAAAACCAGCACTGGAGTACTGGACAGCTGTTTCATCCCACTAGTTTGGGAATCATTAGCAGTACGCACCCACTACCAGGGTTCAACCTCAGGACCTTCCGGTTACAAGTCAAGCTCGTATACCATTCAGCCACTGGGACCCGATTCAATGGCCACCTCATGAATTCTAACTTCTACCAATTCGTGATTTAGCGCGACCACCATAAGAGCATGAATGGGCATACATGCAGGAACGAAGGAAAATGTGGAATTATGTAACAGTTAAAGAGAAATACACGGGTTATAAGGAGTTGGGAAAACAAACGATCAAACAAAAATCAAGTCAGCAGAAGTCAAGAAGTTTATTGTCATGATAGTAGAAATGGTTGAATAATTTTCTTTTGTATACATAGCTCCTAGTTTTCTGACTGAATGGTTAAAGCCTCAGCAATGCCAAGGAGATGGAATGACCAGTGTTGACAAGGTGTTCAATTATTAGACTCCTTATATAGTCACTGTTACCAGTTGCAACCATGTGGAATGTTATTCATGAACCAACATTAGACAGGATATATTTTGGATGACCAGTATAACTGACTCCACAATAATAGCGGAACTGATACATACACATAGGAAGGGTCAGATGGGAGATCTTGCCCTTTAGGATGTTTGGCGAACACTAATCTTAGCACTGCTGTGAGGAATCTTCTTCTCAAAGATGATGAAATTCTTCTCTTATGGATATCGGACATTGAATCTCCCTTGAAAACAAGGTTTATGAAAGGTCTTTTTTTTGAAACAAGTAATGTTTTGTTCCTATGAACTTTTGATTTGATGTTTTTTTTTTCAATGAATCTCTATAGGTGCCCATTTTTAACCAAGATTTCCTTCAGACGATCAAGTTCTGCTTCTATGATGCCTGGACAGTATATGTGTCAGGTGAGAGTGGCAAAGTATATAATTAAATTCTACCCAACTGTAGACAGTCGTTAGCTGATTATCGCATGTGGGTTTCCTATGGACTGGCCTTCTCAAGTTTCCAATGGGTCTTTTTGTTAGTTCCATATCCAAAAAGGGAATTTTCGATTCATTTAGCATTTCAAAAGGGAACTGTATTCCCGGATGGCAGTTGTTAAATACATGGAACAGCTAACTGAGGTTAGAGATATTGTTTCCCCATGTGAAAACTGTCATCCCTATACCTTTTACACAAGCATTTGTACAAACTGTCATTCATCAATAAAATTCACTCTTTGAAAGGGAAAAAAACCCCGAATTCATTTTCTTGATTTAGAACTAACAAGAAGACCCAATTAGAACCATAGAGGTTTTGGAACCAGTAGATGACAACTGATACACGTTCTGTAACATGTGGCATAAGTGGCTCAGTAACCTTGTAGTTAACTCTTTGGAGTTTGAATCTATATGTGCTTTCTTTGAGTTTTAGTAGAAATGCCACCACTCACTCAGGAAGCAAGATCATACAACCGAGGCGTCTCTAAACAGTGTCATCACTCAGCTGTCATCAAAGCTTATCTTCAAGCACTGAGCTTTACAGGCTCATGAAAGACCTAATGCAGGACTGTAATGGATTCTTCGATTGGACACTGGGTAGTAAGTAAATGACGTGATCAGTTTATTATCTCCATCTGGTGTATAACTGAATTCTATCAGTCATGTTTGTAATGTGGTAACGTCTCTGACTGTAGCACTGTGTGACACGGATTCGAAATTCAGAAGAGACATGAGATCTTTCAAGATTGTAGATATGCCTTGCTAACTGGTGAGTGCCAATAAGCCCAAAACGTGGATCCTTTACATCCTATCGATTGCCTTATACGATTTAATAACAATTCAAGCCATCTACCATAGCTCAGTCTGCACCGCCATGCAGGACAAGACCCATAACATTCGTTACTCACAACTTAGTTTCCAATCAAAGTATATGCATACTTGATTCGATTTAATTTACCTAAAAGATTTTTTTTTGTTTTGTTTTATTTTGAAGATAATTATGGCGGCAAAATTCAATATTCAATGGCTAATTTATCTTAAAATTGGCATAGAATAATAATAATAATAATGATAATAATAATTAGCAGACAATTATGCATGAGAAGTATTATTTTTGACTTTTTCAAACAAACACCGTAGTAAAATAAGCTTATGCATATTTACAAATGATCATACTAGTATGTATGTATGTCCAGCGTATCACCTTTTTGCATAGTGATCCGTTTTTTGATCGACTCGGTTAATTGATAGATTTCTACACTTTATATCTGTATTATACTATACTGTACTTGTATTGTGTGAATTAAGCAACGCAAGTCAAAATGAAAGCGTCTGTCTGTATATATGATCATCTGTCTACCTGTCTATTTATATGTCTGCCTATCTATCTATCTATCTATCGATCGATCTATTTATCAATTCAACTTTGGTGTCTCCACATCTTACTGTCTACTTAATCATAACAACATTAGGTAGATAGGTAGATGGATAGATGGACAGACCAACGGACATACAAATTACGATGTACGAGCACACTTTTAGAAAAGAAACAAAAAATGTAATCGTCTCAAGGTATTTATTTGACTGTCATTTAACATTGTGTGCAGATACACTATACACTATTTATTTGCTTACACACAAGAATGCCTGACCTACACTAAGAAATTCTTTAATACGAAAAATGATGTCATTCCTTTGTATGCTTGTGTGTTTGTGTTTTGCAGACCGATTGATTGATTGATTGTATTCTTGACTGCCTGACTAACTCACTGACTGATTCAAGGAGTGATAGACTGGTGCAGGTAATTGATTTAACCGCCTTTCTCACTTTTTCTTTCTTTCATTTATGTTAATTAACGCTTCAGTGTGTGTGTGTGTGTGCGTGCGTATTACTCATCACATTAAATCAGTAATGGAATTTAATTAAACACAAAAAAGCTGTTTAACTGTTGATATTTGTGTGGGTGGGTGTACACAAACTCATCACAAAAAAAGACAATTTCTAACGTAGAATAACTTCTTCATATCCATTGGAATGAAGAATGCTGTGTCGTGACTGTGAAGTTAGTGAATTCAAAAACAAAGTAGACGACATTCGAAATATGGAGTGACTGAGTGATTGATTCGAGGTTGAAATCCTTATTGTGAGAAGTCTAACTTATGTATCTAAAAGTAGTTGGTTCAGACGCTTTCCTTACCTCGGCCACTAGTGTTTCAATTATCTTTGAATCTATTGCATAAAACGCTTTTGAATTTCGTCTGATACTCTGTTTAGCATCACATCTATGATGCTTATTATCACGTACACATCTTTCTTGAACTGTAATTCCAGTGGTCATAACAAATAGACATTACGTCATACATTTATTCCCCTTAATGAATTTGAACAAAGCAAGAACTACAGTTTGTCAGAATAAATTGATACCATCATTGCTTATTTCACTACCTTCTCGTCAGCTGGCCAAAGACATTATTAAGTATATCTACAGAAACAATTTTAACATACTTGCACAGAGTTCATTTTAAACAAAAATCAATCGATCAATATATGCATACAGTAATATAAATATATATGTAATATTAAACACTATTCCGAACAATATTAATCATACACAATGGAAACTTTTCAACAACAAACATTCAGATGAAAGAGAGATGAAAAATATCCAGTTACCAGGGCAAAGAAAGACTGATAACCTCTTCTTTCTGGACGCATAAATCAGGTTTCAGGTGCTTGATAAAATGGCTTCAGCAAACTTGAGGAGAATTGAACTCTTTTGCCTATTGATAATTTTGAACGACTTTCCAACGTCCACCTCATGACCCGTGTCAAGGAGATGCCTGGTGATGGCACTGTTTAAAGCATTTGTTCCCTTTAGACATAAGCTTTTTGGTACATGTTCAGAAAATCGTAGATATGCCCTTCTTTCTATCCTTCCAATGTAACTGCTCCCGCAGCTGACGAGAAGGCAACGAAATAAAAGACGGTACCACTTTATTCCACAGAAACTGTAGTTCTTGTTATGTTTAAAATCGATATTATTTAAGAAGAAATTAATTTTTTTTTATAACCATTACATCAACAACACATCTACACTTTGTTCTATTTTATGCTTTTCTGCTTCAGCTGGCTGGGCCAAAGATCACCTATAATCCCTCATTTCCTCCTCCCAAACGATCTCCTTCATTAATGTCATCCTCGAACACACGCTCTACTTATCGTTTCCCATTCGGGTTCCTCTGGAACGATGGCCTGATGCGTGAAAGACTTAATTCAACAGCTCATGAATTCTAACTCCTACTGACTTCTGATTTTAGTGCAACTATCACCTACGAATGTCATCAGTAAGCATTAATCCTCATGTTTGATCTGTAAGACTTCACTAGTTATGACTTCCAGCTTGAACACTGGACAACTTTGTCCTGAAGCCAATCACTACTAAGCATCTGATTAATTTTCAATCAATCCCCGATAAAATTGGAGAAAAATGAGATCCCTACAAAATTGAAATCTTTAAAATTATACTGATCCTTACTAGTGAACGCCTACAGAACGAAGTTGTCAGGGGTGGTCGTGAGAAGTCATGGTTGCTGGAGTTCACCAGGTTAGGTATGAAGAAAAATACTTGCCGATGATATTGGCGAATTGGCAGAAGTTATAATTTATGCGCCATTGGATAGGTTCTCAATAGCTGAACCCATTGGGTGGAGAGTCTCAAGCTAGGACGAAACCGCTATGTAGTACACTCTAGTTTTCAGTGGCTCTAACTAATATCAGTCCATAATAATAATAATAATAATAATAATTTGCTTTATTCCAGAAACAGTACTAGTGGTACAGTGTGGAATTTTTAGCACATATCTACAATATTGCATCTAATTTTATCAAACATTTAAAAGGAGTTTTACAAAAAAAAATAGATATAAAGACAACAACAACAAAAACAAAGAAACACAAAAATAATTTTGAAAAATGCGAAAAAAAATACCAAGAAGTAGAAAGGAAAATAAACAACATAGAATAATATCGC
This sequence comes from Trichobilharzia regenti, assembly GCA_944472135.2. Taxonomy (NCBI): domain Eukaryota; kingdom Metazoa; phylum Platyhelminthes; class Trematoda; order Strigeidida; family Schistosomatidae; genus Trichobilharzia; species Trichobilharzia regenti. The sequence continues at coordinate 71,897,283 of OX235263.1, forward strand.
AGTATTGGGTAGTTGAAGCTATGAAATGTGTATGCGTGGTGACAGTAAAGCTATAGTAATAGTAGAAGTTATGAAATGATATTTAAGAATGTTTATGGCCAAGATGATCAGTTAATTTGATCGAACTACACTAAACAATCATAAAATAAACATTTCAAGGATTTTATTGTCAGCTCTAATGCTGTGTTTGTTGTGGTAGTGTGAGTAATCCTGCATAATACAAAAAAATTTAAGATGGTGATAATGGCATTCACAACCAAGATTGTCAGTTTAATACTGCCGAACAAAAAAAACAATCACAAAACTAATATTATATGATGGTTAATGACAGGACAATTTTGTAATACTCATAGTGCTAATATAGTCGGAACCAGTGGATACACAAAAAAGGGAATAAAGTAAAGTACAAAAAAGAATGTAATCCAATGTTAATAATTTAGGTAGCTGAGTATGTTTAAGAAGGTTGTTCACTATAGAATACAAATAAGAGAGAAATAAAAGAGCTAAAATTATGTTATTAACAACAAAGCATATCATAGGTTTCGCGCCTAACATTGTCTCTGTCACTTAGAACACGGGCCAGATATGGTGTCGTTGAGTTCCTATACTCGGTTGTACGAGCATATATTATTTTATACTGATTCCTGGCTCTACCTGATGAAATGCAAGTAGAGAGTTGGGAATAGAGGGGGTGTTGGGGGTTGGAGAGTATGGTTTTAGACCATTTGTCGCATGTATTCAGATGCCTTTCTACTAAAGTAGTGACAAGCTGACTGAGTTTTACACCACTAGTCCTTCTAACTACCTTCAACATCCTTCTCAGAATGGTATAGTCCTTTTTCAGTAACCCAGGAAAGACTAATGGGGAGCAGTAAAGTAGAATAAGTAGGATACGAGAGTTGACAAATTGTGAAAGTACAGAGGTTGGGTAATTCCAGATAGTCTAAGTTTCTTAATGTAGTAGGTTAGACGGAACACTTTCTTAGAAATCGTTTGCATATGAGATATCCAAGTAAGGTCGGAAGATAAAACTAGACCGAGATATTTTGCATCATATTTAGTTTCAATTTTAGTCCCCTCAATGCTACAGACTTCATGAGTACTTACTAGTGTTTGTAGATCTCGTTTATCCCTTAAAGAGAAGTCAGTAGTCTGGCATTTTGAGGGATTCAGCATGAGGCCATTTAGTTTAGACTACTGATCAAAAACTTGAAAATAGTGTGACATGTGATACTGACATGGTCCTTCAAGTAGTATACTGTGTGTGTGACGCCTTCTGGAAGAATCTCGAGTACCTTGTCATTCCGCAAAATTAACAATCTTACCAGGATTGTGCTTTCCAGTACACTGAGAATAATCTACTCAATGCAGGTGCATAGTGTGATGCTCAAATTCCTTACAACAATCAATAATGCATACGGTGCATACTGTGCATATCTTGCCAAATAGCTTATTCTTGTTGCCAGAATAAACGAAACTAAATGTTTGAAATAAACCATACTTACAATTATTATTATTATTATTATTATTATTATTATTATTATTATTATTGACAGATGTTGGAGCCAAAATCTTACAAGTGTAGAACACACACGCGCATAATATATAAACCAGGTAGATGGTATAACTTTGATGAAAGATAACTTCAATCCATTCACCCAAAAGCAGCTATGTATATATGTACATCAAAATTTTTTAGCGTATTGTTATGATGAGAAACAAGCACACATGCATACACACCGCAAACATGGCGACTTAACAAATATTTGGCTTGATAACCATTAGCATTAATCATTTATGAATGAGTTTATATACATATATGTGAAAAAGTTAGGAAAACTAAGGTATTTCAATGTTTCTAAAGCATTTTGTACAGGGTGTTTAAGATATCTCAGCAGTTGGAACCAATTTCATATGATGTATCGTTTCAAGGTTATTTACAGGACCACATCCAACGAGTCAAAAAGTAGCCAAAGCCCTAGCTAGACATTGAAAGAAGTGACTCTGAACGAAGAATATTCTTTTCAATAATTTCTCCCCTCTTCACGGTTTTACAATTATAAAATATAATGCATTTGTTGTCGTTACAATAATGATAGCCAGTTATGCGGTGGATACATTTTCTACGTAGAATAACAGATTAGTTACAGGATGTGGCAAAATAAATAGTCGTATTTGTGTGACAAATGTGCTAGGCTGAAATCGATTACAAAATATTGTAAAACGGGAGACAATGTTGGTGGTGATTAATCATAATAGAATTGTAGAGTGTGGGGAAGAAAATTGACAAATCACTTCAAAGTTATAAAAGGTGTCAGGTGAGTGAGTGGCTAGTACAAATCTGTATGTATTAAAGAGGAGATGGTAAGACTGCAATGAGAAGTTTATCATGAAATAACCAATATGTGGTTGAAATGAAACAGGTGGAGGCATATATTGAGAAAGGAGATAACATTACTAATAATGCGTCTGGCTAGTATAAACAGAAAATTCGATTGTATGGAATAGTAATGGTACTTCGATAGTGATTATAATAATAAGCAAAGAAAGAAAGAAAACCCCAAGAGGGTTGTGGGAAAGAAGCACTCTTGGTGAGAAGAAGAATCAATAATCCAACTTTGGCCACTGTAGGAACAGCGTCTGGATGTCTTCTTTTTGAATAAAAAGTTCCAGTTTAGTCGACCTTATTACACCAGCTTCAGCTGTGTGTAGGAGATGTAAGCTAACTGTATGTGGTGACAACTTCGGAATTCGGTATGCAACCCTGAATGCTGTGTTGACGTCAATGCGATGTCCAGTATCGATCAAGTATGATAGAATCTAGCTTTTCACACGAAACTGGTAAATGTTCTCGGACCTGTCAACGATCCACCCTGTTCTTACGCCCTATATAACTTGAACCACAAGAACAGTTGAAATAGTATGTGCATGAGGAAGAGCTAAGGTTAGGTTGATGTCTTTCAGTTGCTGGGTGAACACTGGACAGCTTCTGAGAGATAGACACAGACTTGCATGGACAGAAACCTAAGTGATGTGTTATTAAAAAAAGGTTTAGTTCAACGCCTTTCTTTACCTTGGTCATGATAATGTTCTTTCTTATTTTATTCTATTTTACTCACATGAATTCATTCCACTTCACTTCATCTCCACCGTCTTTTACTGTTATCATCATCGTATTCTTAATTTTTTTGGACAACTGACCTACAATTTTAAAATCTTAATACCAGTTCATTTACTTAATCATCTTTAACAGTTTTGTAATTAGAGTAATACAATAACCTAAGAAGCGTTGGCAATAGCGTAAAAACTATGCCAGCAAAATATGAAAATCTCACAGATCAACGTTGTGACAGTATTGCCTCTGGAGTTCGAACCCGATACATATTTTTTTTCAAAATCAGTGATGTTATCCTCTAAGCCGATAAGTATCAGCGGACACCACTTGCGCGATAAGTTATCGTTTTTATTTGATGAAATTATTATTATTTGGAACTGCCTGTTAATTGATTTTATTGAATTGATAGACTCCACTCCTAGTAGAGGTCTTCCGAATGTGACATTGAGAACACAGTATTCAACGAAGAGACTGTTTTCAATGAATTTTTTAATCTTTTTTCTTAATTGGTTTTTAAGGGTTAGATTTGTTTCTACGAGTTGATCACGGATTGATATCAGTTAAAGAACCATTGAAAACCAACACTGAAGTACTGGACAGCTGTTTTGTTCCTCTATTTCGGTAATCATCAGCAGTACGCACCCAATGCTAGCGTTCGAACCCAAGACCTTCTGGTTACAAGGCAAGCTGGTATACCATTCAGCCAATGGGACTCGATTCATGAGCTGGCCACTGAATCGAGTCCCACTGGCTGAATCGTCTACGAGATTGTCTTGTACCCGAAAGGTCTTGGTTTCGAACTCTGCCAGTAGGTGCGTACTGCCGATGATTCCCAAACTAGTGAAGTGAAACAGCTCTTTGGTACTCCAGTGGTGTTTTTCAAGGGTTCTCTAACTAATATCAATCCTTGACCAACTCGTAGAATTTATTATCAAGCTGTACAGTCGTATATATAAGGCTTTTAAGAAATTATATCCGGTTAGGTGATTGAATCAAAGTTGTGAATACATGAAATAATAGTGGTAGTATGAAATGCAATTAAAATATTTGTGATTGTAGTCACAGTTAAATATCAAGTGTTAGTTGGCAAAACAATTAATGCCATAATTCATAAGACGTATATATATTGGAAAAGGGTGTATAATTATAGGGTTTTTTAGGCGAATATAGAACGTTACATATCATGGTGTGAAATTTGGTAAGATAGAATTTAAAATTGTAAAAACATTTTTGGATTAAGACTGACAAGTTGCACAAGCTGTGACGATTTAAAGTAAGAATAAGAATAATAATAATAATAGTAGCAATAAGGGAAAGGTACATAGATTAGCTAAATAAACAAAATAAATAAAACAAATAGATAAATGTCTATTCCTCTACGCCCAAGACAGAAGTAGGGATTATTCATACTTCTTTTGTACACAAAGGTCTGGCTGAAATTCATGAATGGTCAATGGCTCCGCTGTCTTTAGAAGTTTATAACGAAGAAAACGCGGCAAGTTAGCATGGATTCGGTAGATGATTTTAAAATAATGGTCAGGGTTGGTAGAGTGACACCAACGTCGATCGACCGTTCTGGAATAAAGCTTCACGCACACTTTCTTTCCTTCTTGTAAGACCATGCTGGAATATGCTCTCGCATCTATGCGGAAAATGTCCTCTGGCTACGGCCAATGTACTTTGCTCCACAAGTGCAGGTGAACTGATGGATCCATTAGGGCATCGGTGGCACAGTGGTTAGGAATCTCGCCGACCATGCACATGGTCCGAGATTCGTTCCCCTGCCAACGCACACCTGATATCTATGGTCAGCCTGAGAAATTTGGGCTACCGATTGCCATGCTGAAAATTCCATACTTGTACCAAAAATGCAGGGTGGATTCAAGCTGTAATCAAAAATAAATAAATAATAATATGGAGGCGGTCAGATGAGTTATGAGTTAGGTCATATGTACTTTTGAAGCAAGGAATGGTTTTTGAGCATATCTGAAGCTTGATCACCTTTGAATTCGAAATTCACAAAAACGGTTTTCTTTGGAACTGAATCGGTAACCAGTTTGGATAGCTTATCTTTCGCGTTTTCGTCAATAAATCGGCTCAGATAATGGATTTGTTTACACCATTGTACGGTCTTTTCTCTGAACGCTGAGATTTTAACCAGATAGTAATCAAGGCAAGTGGAGTGATCAGTGGAACTTTGTTCAGTTTGCTGAGTTTTTTTTCCGTATTTGTTATTTTTTTTTTTAAATGGCTTCAGAAATCACTCAAAATGGTTACTCAAGTAACCAGTACAGTTAAAATGCAAATTAGTAATATGAGAACATCTCTCAAGGTTGTCTGTCTCTTATATTTGACTGAAATAGTTGTGATTGTGTGTAATTGTGTCATGCTTTACAACATATATGTGTAAATTAATGTTTTGGTGTGCCGAAAAAACATTACAAACAAGCCATAGTGTTCAGGGTACTGTTTAGCTAATTACATGCATAGATGATTATTTCTGAAGCAGAAGTTCAATGTAGGCACCTGAATGTATTCGAATCATCAAAGGGTATGCCTATTAAGAAATTGGGTGCATGAATGGTGGTTTAAAAACGTATTTTATCAATATGCGTCTTAATAATCTATCTTCCTTTGAATGAAGACGTCTTTCTAATGTACTCGGACAAAGTTATTATCATCAGCATAGGATGGCAATCAATCTGTGCCACAACTTCACAGACTTTGAAAGGGTCTTCGACAGGATAGCATTGACTGAGAAGTAATTCAACTACAGCTATATGACAGTGTCACTTGTCAAGTGATTTACAAATGAAAACTCTTCGAAGAAGTCTTTGAAGTGAAGACAGGAGTAAGACAAGGCAGATTGACTACTGTCACTGATGATATTCCTAATTGTGGTGGACTAGATTATCTATCTGGCCATGAGGATAGAGGAGGCAGGAATACGTTGAAATGAAAAGAAAACTCTAAAAAAATTTTGACTTCGCGGAAGATTTATGCCTTTAAGGTTATTTTCAAGAGTTGGTTTTTTTTAAGGATTAGATTAGTTTTCACGAGTTTGACCACAGATTGACACCTCCACTGAAGTACTAGACAGCTGTTTAATCCCTATAGTTTGGGAATCATCGGCACTACACACCCACTGCCAGGGTTCGAATACAGGACCTTCCGGTTACAAGGCAATCTCGTATACCATTCAGCCACTGGGACTCGATTCAATGACCAGTGCATGAATTCTAACTTCTACCAATTCGTGATCTGTTTTAGCGCAATCACCAACCAATGTCATCTGTAGGACATCCATCCTCACACTTGACTGGGTGCACCTCACTGGTCACGTATTCTCAATAGAACTTCAGGAAATTCTGTCCTGTAGCAAGTCATTTGGCGAGTATCAGATTAATTTTCAATAGTTGGTTTGTAAGGATTAGATTTGTTTCGACAAGTTCATCACGGATTGACATGAGTTAGAGAACTATTGAAAACCCTCACTGGAGTATTAGACATTTCCAGATTAAGAATCATCTTCAGTACGCTTTCAGGTTGTCCAAGATTGAGGTAGATTAAAATGTAGTACAGTGTGAACTGATATTGTTTTGGCTTTATGCCAAAAGATTATGAAGAAGACAATGGGAAGAGACGAGGCAGGAATAAGTTGGACTGATAAGAAGTCCCTAAAGTATCTAGATTTCGTGTGAGGATGATTTATGTTCAGTGTCACACAAATTCCAAGATCTAAATATGCAAACCAACAGATTGGCAGAAGAGACAGATAGAGAACGTAGGACTTCAAGTGAACAATGGGATATCGCAGCTGATTAAGGTAACCAACCAACCAGCCATAACTATAAGAGGCAATAATCACTATCAAGGAAGAAAATTTTGAAGAGGTCACTTCCTTTATCTTATCTAGGAAGGATTGTTTAAACCACAGACGGATAGCGGAGATAAGGATAGGAAGGGCGAGACAGATTTAAATCACTCTGAAATCACTTCCGAAATCTTTTTCGCTCATCATAAAGAATAAAATTCGGATTTGCAACATTAATGTTGAATTAGTCTATTCTTGAAGTGTCACAGGCAACATTTCCAAACGTTTCAGGACCTTCTTTGGAAACATAATGAAGATCAAATCGAGTGGATTAGCCATAAGGAACTCTGTGAACGGAACAATCAAGAACCGCTTGCTCGACAGACATACTGAAGAAAATGGGACTGGATTGGAAACAGGCTGAGGAGACCTCTGAGTGATACTACATGCCAGGCCGGAGCTCTAGTCGGACCCGGACGGGAAACGATAAGGTGGGAATGGGTCCGAGAATGAAATGGGGAAGGTTGGGTGGGGAGGAGATGATAGCTTATGGTCCACCCTGAAGCTAGCCAATAAGGACTGACGAGAACAGGATAAAATGGGGATGTGCTGTTGAAGCCGTACATTCCACTTGGAACCCATAGGAATAATAATAATAAAGCAATATGCATTCAGAAGACAGGTCAACACAGAGAAGACGGAGACTATGAAGATAATCAAAGAAGAACAACAACAAGCACTAACCACTAAAAATGAAAGAATTTGAGAAAGTTCACTCCTTTCACTTACCAGATGGTGACAAGGATGACGATATCAAAACCTGAATGAAAAAAGTCAAATCAAGTCACCAATCTGAAATCACTTTGGGAATCTTCTCTACTCCACAGCATAAAGAAGCAACATTCAGACTTTGAACACCAGTATCAAGTCAGCGAATTCTTCTGTGGATCAGGAACTTGACAAAAACACTTCACAAAAAGCTTTTCCGACTGCCTACTGCAGACTTTCATCAGCAGCTACTCAATTGTCCCCATAGTGAAGATCAGACGGCCAACCAGTATGGATTTACAACAAGAAACTCTAAGAATGAACCGACCGATAATCTATTACTCAATGCACACATTGTGGAGGATGTTAAATGACATTATGCGCCAGGTCATAGCTCGGGTGGAAAGTGAGCGGAAAACGGCGAGTTCGGCCTGGGTCCTACATTAACACTAAGGAGACTATATGACGAGAAGAGGGCCCATGAGCAATCATGGGGCCAGCTAAGAAGGACTGTTGAAGCCCTGTTTTATCCCTTCATATTCACCGTCGAACATAGGAGGGCTTTAGGCTAGAAGCTTGAAGTTTCTGTAGCAGTGGTGATTATTTTTTACGGGATGGGGTTGCTAGCCTCATGCCCAACCTTTCCTCTTTACCAGCATTATTTCTGGCTTAACGAGGTAAAGGAGTGAGTCGGCCAGGGACCGAACCTCGGACCATGTGCATGGTAGGCAAGCGTCCTAACCGCTGTGCCTCCGACGCACGCAAAGGCCGCTGCCCGATGGAGGGCTCGAGCCCCCGACCCTCAGATTAAAAGTCTGATGCTCTACCGACTGAGCTAACCAACTGGCAATGCTTAAGGGATAATAATGTAGTATAATACAATGCAATTACTGATGATATCTAGTATATTGATCAACTAATCTGAATGGCATAACGATAATTATGTCCCACTTCTAGTTCACTTATGATAAATTTGTACAGCCTTACAAAATAAAAAAGAACATAAAGGAATATCATCAGGGAACATCTGCCATGCACTCAACATTTCAAATGCCTATTTATTATTATTATTACTATTATTACTTATCATTTAATATATATACCTTTGATATGTTTAAATTCATTACAGCCACGTGAGTTAATAAATATATATTTCACAATAATCAATAAACACGATATATTTAATTAAAATCTTAAGTAATTAATTGAAATATTCATTATTCTGAATAAAGGAATGAAAAGATGTTGGAGAAAGAAAGAGAGGTTGTTCTGAAAACCTACTGTAAAACATTGAATTGCGATTCTTTTGAGCATACATACTGTCTTGATGACAATAAATGGTTGGAGGCAATCGGCGACAGGAAGCCTCGCAACTAGGTTTCGTGCTAGTTGGCAATCACCAGTCAGCAAGTCACTTCTATCGCATGTGCTGCGTGTAGACTCGATGATCAACTATTCAATAATCAACCTCTTTATCCATTATGAATAAGATTCTATTTTGATAAAGTCTCACAGTGTCATACAGTCATATTTACTGATGACGGCAATTCCAGCACGAATTATTACCATTTATGATCATATCAAGGCAATACTCACACAACTTTCTTGCTACGATTATATACATGAGTAAAAATTGACCAGACATTTGAATAAAGTCAATATAAGATAAAGTACACCCAACACATGCGATAGAGGTGACCCATTGCAAATACCAGAGATTTCGAAGATATTATTATTATATCCTTTAGTTCCTGGAGGAACATAGGGATTCAGCCGCGCGTCTCCATTGCCCTCGGTTTTCTGCTGACTTTTTCACCCTACTCTAAGTCTGCCCACATGCTTTCATCTCCTCTTCACATCACCTCCTCCAAGTCACCCTTGCACTGACGATCAACTCGCCGCTTCCCTTTCGGCCAGGTACCACTCAGGCGGTGGCTTGTCTAGTGATGTCACTTGATGGTTTCCTCAGAGTATGGCCAGCCAAACCATCTCCATTTCTTCCTGCAGATTTCTTGCACAATCGGTTCCTGCTGGGTTGGTTGGTTCATTGCCAGAGATCCCTCCCTGTTGGTGATCTTTTCTGGCCGACCATCTGATCTTGAGTTATGTTGAGCGAAGACAACTTCTAATGAAGGTGTGTAGTTTGTTTGAGATGCTCTTCATGACGCACTGGCCAAGTCTCTGATCCGTGTAGTAAGTAGCACTGATTGGCTTTACATTGAAGTTGAAAATCCGTATGTTATTTTTGATGGTAAATGCTGTTGACCTCCACACAGACTTGACGTGAGTAATGAAAGCTTGTCTTGCTTTTCCGATTCTGGCTTTGATATCTTCGTCAGTTCCGCCTGTAGTTGAAATGATGCTTCCCATTTGGGTAAGTGAAGGAGGTTGTTTCTTTCACGTTCCTCCCATTTATGGTGATTGTTGTCTGTTGTTTTTGCTGTTGCTGTTGGCCAGTTGACAAATGACCTCTCGATTGACGCTATCGAAGGCCTTTTCAAAGCCGATGAAGTTGAGATAGAGAGGTGACTGACATTCCAAGTTCTGTTTAATGATGATCCGTGGAGTGGCGATTTGATCAATACATGACTTGTTTCTCGTGAATCTAGCTAGTTCTTGTCGAAGTTTTTCATCTAGAGCTTGTTTGATTCTCTTAAGGATGATGAGGCTTAGTATTTTGCTTGGGATGGACAGGAGCGCATAATTCCGCACCAGTTTTTGCATTGACTTAAGTCTCCATTCTTTGCTTATTTGAATAAGTATCCTTTCTTCCAACCCTCTGGGTCCATTTTCAATATTTCTGCTGGTCCTGCTGCTTTTCAGATTTTAGCATCTTGATTGCATTCAGGACTTCCATTGTTGATATTATTACCAGTCAAATTAGAGGATAATAAATAATATAAAAATGTATTTCAATTCACATTCTAACAAGTTGCTTATTTATCTTACTATAAAAACATCTTGTTTCCCATCTTATTGTATTTTTCTGATAGCACTAATATTACCGTTTCCGAATGAACTTTATCCTATAGTGATTTTTATTCAAATGTCTATTCATCAATTTCACTCATGTATATAAATGAAGCAAGAAAGTTGTGTGAGTAATGCCTTGATGTGATTATGAGCAATAGTTTGTGCTCAAAAAGTGTTCATCAGTAAATATTACTGTGTAACACTGTGTGACTTATCAGAATAAAATTTTATCCATATTGAATACCGCTGGATAGCGTTATCTGTTCATTTTTATTGTTTAAAGGGTGTAGTAAGTTCAAAAGTTAAACTTGTATTTTTACATTTTTGTGTAATCATTCTGATATTTTTTCGTCTGTGTATTGGAAACCCCAAACTCTGCCGGATAAAACAGATGGGATATGCTAATATGATCGTCTGAAGTGAATAACACTCTCTATTTCAACATGTATTGGTTACACTATAGCAACCAAAGTGATTTAATGTCTATTGGTCAAACACTCGTCAAGTCAAGGTCATCACACAATACATGGCGCTATTTTCAAACTCTAACATTCTAATTAAAAAATCGATTACATTTGATTTCATATTTATTGAAATAAAATCTCAGCAATCATTATTATTACTATTTCCATTTGATACATGCAATAAGCACACCTGAGCACAAAGGCATTTTTTGAAATATTCTTAAACGTTGACAATTTTAATTCAATTACATATTGTCAACTCAATAACTAACTAACTAATCTTATCTTACATAGAATGAATAATGTCAAATTTTTAAAATAAAAAAATGTAACCAGAATTTCTGTAAATTCATCTTATCTAATCTAATCTAATCTGATCTGATCTGATCACATAATGAGAGAGTAAGTAATCCAAAAAGAGAAACTCGAAGAAATTCGAATTATACATGAGTGAGTACACAAGTTATTCATTTCACCCCCCCTCCCTTCTTCACCTCCTCTACACATACCAACCACCACCCACCCACCCAACCTCACAATTTTAAGTACTAACTAACTATTTGACAATGTGATTTTCATTACAAACATATCTCATCTTGTAATGAATTTTTATACAATATTCATTTAAGTAGTATTAGTAGTAGTATAATGTGAATTGATTCAAAATTATGTTTTACTTTTATTACTTCATATTTATTATAAATGACGTTTGTCAACAAAACAATGCGTATACAACCCAACAAGAAAATTCAAATATTCTGTTCGTTAATATAAATACAGAATTCCATTCAAATTCGGCAGATTCTCACATGATACAAGAGGAACAACGATTTAGGTTTTCAAAAATTTGTTTTAGAAAAAAAATCAATTAAGTTAAAGAGAAAGTAAGGGACAGAAAGATTATTATCATTGACTTCTCGTGTTCTAGGGAAAATATGGCGCCTCTAGTAGGATGTTTCAATTCCACTAGTCTGTACACACGCTTTTATTTCTGCTCGAATAGAATTAGAACTCCCAGCTGGTCACTCCCACTAGTGGGCCTGTCTGCCGTGTGGTCTCCTATGAATGTTTCATCAGCACAAGTGTAAAATATCTCCATTTTTATTGGGGTGGGGTAATACATTCTTGTTAGGTCAACTTTCTCCCAGAGGAGTCTCATGTTGCTTATAATTTCTGACCGCTCGATTGATCGTATCACTATCAAGCCAGCGAAGACACGTATTGGTGAATGTCTACAGTGGAGACCACACCAAGCATTAGGGAAGAAATTAATGACTTGACATTAGTGTTTAGAACTCAGATGTTATCGTGGCACACCGGTGTCACAATAATTAAAGCCAGTCTCGCTTTCATGAGGCTGACTGGTGCTGACATCCTCATTTGTTTCACTTGTATTTTTAAAAAAATACTATCGAGGCAACTGAAACAGACAGCTAATTTTAGATTCCTTACATTCATAGGGATTGGTATTTCTCACCAAAATTTATGGTGAATTCCTGTATAGAGCCAATCACTAGTGAGAATCACATAAATTTTCAAGAAATGATTCATAGAGATTGGATCGCGTACAGGTTCGATCGCAAGCTTACATCAGTTAGAGAATGATTGAAAAATCAAACAGTACTGGAAAGCCATTTCCTGCCTTGAGTTCGACCCTTTAAATGAATTTAAATAATATAATAAATGCATTTAATAATTGCCATCCAGAGAAGAAATTTACACTCGAAATGGAGGATGAGTCCAGTAAATTCATTTCCTTGATGTGAACTTGTCAAGGAGGACCAATGGAACTCTGAAGAGATCGATTTATAGAAATGGAATGGTTAACTGATAAATTTCTACAGCTGGGTACCCATTGATCGAAAACGAAACCTGAACCAGTCACTTGTTACTCGCATTCGGCGCATAGGTAGTCCTTATACTGTGGAGGATGAGTTAAATCGTTTGAGGAAAATCCTAATAGAAAATGGATTTTCACCAAGTTTTATAGACAAGAATATGCGGTAGAATCCTGCCAAATGTAACTTGTCATCCGTACCAAGAAAATACTGTAAGTAAGCCTGGAAATTAAAGATGACTTAGCTTCTGATATTATGAAAAGAAGGATCTCACTGTACGTGAAAAGGACATTCCCTGTCACAGCATTGACAACAACGTTTTCCAGTCGACCATTACTGTTCACTAACCTGAAGGACAAGATCCCACTGTTGAGCAAATCTATGTGAGTTTATCAATTCACCTGCTCGTGTGAAGCTAGGTCTTTCGACTCGCATTTTGTCCAAAAGGATGCAGGAACACTATCCTGCCCGGTTACGTAGAGGTGGAAGTGGAGCAATAAAAAGCGCAATCACTGAACACCTGGTCGATAATGGACACCCTGTCTAAAGACAGTCTCCACCCTTAAAGTCATCTACAAGGCGAAAATTAATTTGCCCGAATCACTACATATCCGACTCATCTGTATTACTGAAGCTTTGGCCATCGACATAGGGAAGCCAGATCTCTGTATACGGAAAAAGTTATTTCAAACCCACCAACTTTCATGGTCTTAATCCCTCTATGCTAAAGTATGATAATCCCCAATCATAGTTTGACTCAACTTATTTTTCGTTTTGTCTGTCCAATTTGTATACTCTTTCTTTATTACGTCAATTGTTATCATTACTATTCTCACCTTAAACTGTCCCCAGTATTATTTCACTTGATTTTGCTTTGAAATGTTCAATTCTATGCTATCAAATCTCACACAATGTTACACAACGTCTTTATTTTTATTCTATCCGCCTAATGATCCTATAATTTCACACCCCTTCCAAGTTCTATACATCCTTTGAACTGTTCCTATGGATGACATTAGGTGTTTTGCCACATGATATTTAACTATGATTATAATCGTAAATATTTTATTGCATTGCATACTAGTATTATTATTTTATGTATTCATAATTTTGAATGGATTCCGTCACCGGATATAACTTCTTAAAATAAGCATATATATACGACTGTACGCTGTCTCCGCTCAATACTCAAGATCAGATGACCAGAAAAGATCACCAACAGGGATCTCTGGGAGCGAACCAATCAGGAACCGATTGTGAAACAAATAGGCAGAAAGAAATGGAGATGGATTGGCCATACGCTGAGGAAACCATCAAGTGACATCACTAGACAAGCCCTCGAGTGGAACCCGAAAGGGAGGCGGCGAGTTGGTCGTCAGTGCGAGGGTGACTTGGAGGAGGTCATGCGAGGAGGAGATGAAAGCATGTGGACATACCTGGAGCAGGGTGAAAAAGTTGTCAGAATACCGAAGGCAATGGAGGTGCGCAGCTGAAGCCCTATGTTCCTCTAGGAACTAAAGGATACAATATAATAATAATAATACGACTGTACAGCTTGATAATAAATTCGTTGAAAAGAATCCCTTCGATAAATCACTTATTTCTATTTTTACTTCTTTACCTTTTGTCTGAATGAATCTAGTCAAAATTATTTAATTTAGTAACCTTCAAACAATTCATCTAATTTTCTACATGCATACAGACAGCTACAAGTCCTAAACAAAGAAGATGAAACAGCTGTCCAGTACTCCCTGCTGGTTTTCTAGTACTCGTTTGACCGATATCAATCAATGCATGATCAACACGAAAACAAATTAAACCACCGCAAACTATTTTCTTGTTTGATTACAGCTTGATTCCCCGCCGTAGTTTTAGTACAGGTATGGAATTTTCAGCATGTGATATCAGTAGTCCGAATTTTGCAGGCCGACTATAGATACCAGGTGTACGTCGGCAGAGGATCAAACTTCAGACCATGTGCATTATTGGCAAGAGTTGTAACCGCTGTGCCACCGACGTACTAGTAAATACAAGGAGTAGTTTGTTGAATTAAATCCCCTGACAAGTCAGAGGTTCTCATTTTCAGCATTATTAACAAGATTAAAAAGAAGAATAACTCACTGAAATCAATGCTTTTTGATAAACAGATATATTACAGTGTCTTTTCACATAGGAATATGATTCAAGCTCTTAAGAGAATCTTTAAAATATGCCATTTCATTAACTTTTGGTGAAAGTATGCTTCGAATTTTGAAAATACACAAATCATATATCGTTGTATAACTTGATGCCAACTAAATTCCTACAAGATGAAGGTTTTCGGGAGGGGGGTGGTGATGAAGAATGATGAAAAGTGAGACTGAGCTAATCTGCTTTTAAGGTCAAATGCTCGATGATATACCTCATGAAAATAAGCGAAAAGCATCCGGCTTAAGGACGTAAATAGGCGACCTGCTTAAATTTAAGATAACAAAAAATCCCATCGATATTTCACGTTTATTTTCTTCCATTCACTTTGTTTAAATCTAATAAGGTATGACCTTTAATTATGTTTTACACTCTGAAAAGTATTAAATCTGTTTACAACTTGCTGATTCGCAAGTTTCTAGTTATCGTGAGAAAAAAAACATAATCGTGGGTTGGAGTGTATTGCAATGCAAGAGATAGCTAGCTGTTCTTGGTTTGTATCCTTGGTTTACAGAATGGATTCCTGAAGCTTTTCTTATCGCCATTCAACCAAATCACATGCTTTTATTCCCCCGTTAATGAATATGAACAAAGCAAGAACTACACTTTTAGCAGAATAAAACAGTACCATCTTTTATTTCCTTGCCTTCTCATCAGCTGCTTACAGGCCAAAGGCATTATTAAATATATCTACAAAAACAATATTAACATACTTGCACAGAGTTCATTTTAAACAAAAATCATTCGATCAATATATGCATACAGTAATTATATATATATATATGTAATAATAAACAATATTCCGAACAATAATAATCATACACAATGGAAACTTTTCAGCAATAAGCATTCAGATGAAAGAGAGATGAAAAATATCCAGTTACCAGGGAAAAGAAAGACTGATAACCACTTCTTTCTGGACGCATAAATCAGGTTTCAGGTGCTTGATGGAAATTGCTTCAGCAAACTTAAGGGGAATTGAGCTCTTTTGCCTATTGATAATTTTGAACGACTTTTCGACGTCCATCTCATGACCCGTGTCGAGAAGATGCCTGGTGATGGCACTGTTCAAAGCATTCGTTCCCTTTAGACGTAAGCTTTTTGGTACATGTTCAGAAAATCGTAGATATGCCCTTCTTTCTGTCCTTCCAATGTAACTGCTCCCGCAGATACATGCATATCTACGATTTTCTGAACATGTACCAAAAAGCTTACGTCTAAAGGGAACGAATGCTTTGAACAGTGCCATCACCAGACATCACCTCGACACGGGTGATGAGGTGGACGTCAAAAAGTCGTTCAAAATTATCAATAGGCAAAATAGCTCAATTCCCTTAAGTTTGCTGAAGCCATTTCCATCAAGCACCTGAAACCTGATTTATGCGTCCAGAAAGAAGCGGTTATCAGTCTTTCTTTGCCCTAGTAATTGGATATTTTTCATCTCTCTTTCATCTGAATGCTTATTGCTGAAAGTTTCCATTGTGTATGATTATTATTGTTCGGAATAGTGGTTAATATTGTATATTTATATATGTATATATTTTTAGTGTATGAGTATATTGATCGATTGATTTTTGTTTAAACTGAACTCTGTGCAAGTATGTTAAAATTGTTGTTGTAGATATATTTAATAATGCCTTTGGCCTGTAAGCAGCTGACGAGAAGGCAAGGAAATAAAAGATTGTACTGTTTTATTCTGCTAAAACTGTAGTTTTTGCTTTGTTCAAATTCATTAAGGGGAGTAAATGTATGAAATATTGTTTTCAATTGGATCTCATCAGGCTTAACTCTAATATATATAGTTTACAAATAAAAATTCAAATATAAACCGATCATGGTGTTTTGTCTATAGGATAATACGATGGTGAATATAAACTGTGCGATTCGTCATAATAATAGTAATGATAATAATAATAATGGTAATAATAATAATAATAATGGTAAAGCTTTATTTAAGACAGTATGCTAGTATACGGTACAAAAATTTTCAGCACATTCAGTTCCAAAGTACTTTTTTCTTCACACAGGATTCACATGTAAAGTAATAATCTGAAGTATATCTTCATTTCGTTGAAGAATTGTACAGCTTTTACTTGGAAGAAAGTTAAATCATCGCGCAAGCTTAGGTATAGGTCATTTGATATAACTGCAAGATTAAAACAACGATAAATCCAGATGAAATTAAGCATTTTGGAGGAAAGTAATTTCGGAAGCCCAATGATTTAAGCAGGCCGCCAGTAGATCAATAATAAGGATGAAAAAGTGAGGCAATCTGTGATAACATGGGTAACGAAAAACCGCATGATTAAACAAACAATTGTTTAGGTGGAAGTAGTCGATAAAGGCTAGTAAAAACAAATGAACCGATTAAGTAATGCTAGACTGATTGTAAGGGAAGGAAATGAAACACGTTTATAATGAAGATAAGATTAAGGGATGGTAAGAAAGGGGTTGAAAATATAGACAAGGGGTGGTGTAGAAATCTTTAGTTGGTTCTGTTTTAATAGGCCAAGGTAGGGATAATGGCTGTATGAACTTCTTTTGAATGCATAGTTTAAGTTTATTAGTTCTAATGCCTTGATGGTATTGATGATTGGAGGCAATCGGCCACAGGAAGCCTTGCAACTAGGTTTCGTGCTAGCTGGTACTTACCAGTCAGCAAGGCGTATCTGCGACCTTGAAGGAACTCATGTCCCTTCTGAGATTCGAACCCGCGTCACCCAGTGCTACCAGCAGTCAGAGACGTTACCACTGAGCTATTGGGGCTCGCGATTGACCTCCTGTAGGACTGTAGTGGATATTTTGATTTGACACTAGTAACTAGTGTGATGCGTCTAGTCCTCTGATTGGTGTAGACTGAATTATATCAGTCCTACAGGAGGTCAATCGCGAGCCCCAATAGCTCAGCGGTAACGTCTCTGACTGCTGGTAGCACTGGGTGACGCGGGTCCGAATCTCAGAAGGGACATGAGTTATTTCAAGGTTGCAGATACGCCTTGCTGACTGGTGATTGCCAACTAGCACGAAACCTAGTCGCAAGGCTTCCTGTGGCCGACTGCCCCAACCATCCAATACCATCAAATCAATGTGCACCGTGATGGCGAGCTAGCTAGAATGGTGGTCACATTACAACCTGACTGATAGAGTTCAGTCTACACCAATCAGAGGACTAGACGCATCACACTAGTTACACTAGTGTCAAATCAAAAGTTCTAATGCTTATCGCCTCAGCTGTATGCAGTAGACGAATATGAAGTCTATTGGAAAGATTCGGTGGGATACGTATAATTACCTTGAAAGGTCTCGTGTTATCGCAGACTGCCTCACTTTTCATCCTTATTATCATTATCACTACTACTATTATGACTAATTGCACAATTTATAATCACCATCTTATTATCCTATAGACAAAACACCATGACTGGTTTATATATGAATTTTTATTCGTAAAGTTATGTATATTAGAGTTAAACCTGATGAGATCTAATTGAAACCTCAATATTCTTCGCTTAAATATGTTGTTCCAAATTTTCCCTACTCCACATTCTACTAATCCATTATGACTAATCCTCAACATTGCCCATAACTAATCTGTTATTCTACGTAAAGATGTATTCACTGTATAACTGGCCGTTATTGTAACCATCACAAATATATTATGTTTCATAATTGCAAGAACGTGAAGAGGGGAGAAATTATTGAATAGAATATTCTTCGTTCAGATTAACTTTTAATTCCCGATATGAGGGAATATTTCACACTATTAAATTTTATATTCCAAAAAGCCTAAGACCTTAAACGTCTCTCTTCAACAACCCTTTAATTCACCTGACATCTTTCCGAAGCGGAGGACAAAGTGAATACTCCGGCTGAATTTACTTCGATCTACAGAATGAATTGCTCTTTAAGTGACTCAAATCTAATCTGGGTACATTAATAGGAACCGTGATTGATCCCAGCTTACTTATTACACCCACTATTCTTGTCTGAGTCACTTAATGTAACTCTGATTATTGTTTTTAAATCTGTTTCATATGCATCCGTGTATGCGATTGCGCAATTTCATTTATTATAGTGCTGAATCACTGGTATTATGTTGTTAGGTCAAGTTTTCTTCTACAAACCTATTTACTATAAGTAACTCGTTTCTTGACGGCATGTACTACTAATTGTTTCATATGAGTAGTTAGATACCAGTCACGTCAACAAGTAGTGCTTGCTGGCCAACCGAATCCAAGTGATCTGAATTGATTCAACTTTTTGACATGAGTCAAACGAAACACACCGCTGATGAACTCCGCTTCGAAAGATTTCAAACAGCCATCCGGTGCTTTGATTACCATTTATGGTATGGTATGTGATTACAGTCTTCCTTTCAGTCCAACGGATTCCTGTCTTCTCACTACATGACGCAGTCGACCACAATCAGAAATATCATCGATGTATGAAATAACAGCATATTTAATTACGGTCAAAATCCACTTCAACGCATTAAGAAGGGGAGTTTGTGGAAGAAAAGCTAAGTAAAGTGATATACGAGGATACGTGTTAATAATAGCATTCGTAAGATCCGAGGGAGGATTTAGCACATTGCTGGTTACACATTTTGAACTACACCACTAAGACACTCAGCCTGTCAGTTGTGATAGCCAGGCAGGCTTCAGGCTTAAAATCTACACACGCATTCCTTTACTCAACTCTGGTCAACAAACAAGAATTAATCATTATTCAGGGAAGTATCTCTGCCTGGTTACCCTCGTCAACAGCATTGCGGCACTAATAAACCTTCACACTTAAAATCAAGAATCTTATCAGGGAAAAACAACAACCGACAAAATCAACTTACAACTAATAAACAAGGAGAATTAGCCATATTAGATCGTAAAATAAAACGAATAGAAAGAGGTAAACTACACACTGGCGTTTATAAAAAAACCAACGCATTCTGATAGATACTTAGACTTAAATTCATCTCATCCGTTAACTGTCTGTTAAGGCTGATTTAGTTAAGTGTCTAACAAACCCAGCAGTAGCTCTAAGTAGCACAAAAAAGACCCAAATGATGAAATAAAACAGATAGAAGAGGTATTGGTGTCACATAACTATCCTATAAAATTCATTAGGAAGACCGAAAAAGGCCAAAAACAAAATAAAAATAATTGTGAAACTAATAATGCTAATATAAATAAGAGAGAATATAAGTCATCTACTGTTATACCATACAAGAAGGGGACATCTGAAGCCCTACGTAGTATTCTTAATAAAGCAGGAATTAGGGTGGCATTCAAACCGACAAACTCACTCAGGTAGGATAAGCTCTGTAGGCTAAAAGACCCAGTGGACCCAATTAAACAAAATAATATAATTTACAAAATACCCTGCAATGACTGTGAGGTCAACTATATAGGTCAAACTAGTAGATCAAGAGTAATCAGATTGTCGGAAGATAAGAATTTAGCTAAGGGAAGAATGGTTGACACCACCCGAGAAGATAAGTAATTTAGAGAAAAGCTCAGCAATTGCACTGCATGCACTAACACACAGCCACACAATAGGGTGTGAGAAGTTTAACAATTTAAGAAGTAATCTTTGTAGGTGGAGACGGAGATTGATTACTGAATCCTGGTTCATTAAGTCTACACCCACCACAACACATGCAACAGAAATGACTCAATGCAAATACCAGAAATATGGAAGACATTATTACCACCAGTCAGTCAAATCAGAAGAGGGTAATTAATCTTAAAATTCTATTTCAATTCATGTACATCATACCATTCTAACAAGTTACTTATTACTACTTACTATAAAAACACTCGTCTCATTTCCCATCTGATTATAATTGAACAATTACACTCATATTATTAATTCTGAATGTACATTATCACATGTTGATTTTTATTCAAATATCTGGTCAATTCCACACATGTATATAAATGAAGTAAAAAGTTGTGTGAGTGGTGCCTTGATATGATTATGAGTGGCAATAGTTTGTGCTCGAAACGTGGTCACCAGTTAATATTACTGTACAACATACTGTGTGATTCATCAAAATAAAATGTTATCCATATTGGAGCTATACTGTAACACAGTACCCAAGTTTTATATTTATATCTACAACCCTGCACTAAAGTACATTAGTTCAAGTTGCTGCATGCATTACGGTGTATATATACCATCACTGAATGACTGCTACAACAAGTTGGATACCAGAAAAATCACTACAACCAGTAGTGAATGCTAGCCAGATTGTAATATGAATAATCTCGGTTTCCAAAGGAAACTATGACAAAAATTTTACCCCTAAAACTGTGTAGTAAATTACAAATTGAGAATTCTACTTAACTTGCTTCTTTTCGTGTAATACTAATTATGCTTTCAAAATTCACTTTTACCGTCTTTTGTGAAACTGGGATGTTGATGCACAGATACTGTTCAGTAGAGTCTCATGTATATTTTGGTCTGTCTGTAGCTAGTAAGAAACAGAAGCCTCGAATTTCTGTACTGTGAATATCGTTCTTCTTACCTTTAATGAAGATAATCAAGTGAACGTGTTTTCTTAAGGTTTTCATCTGTATGCATTTGATTGATATCACATTTGACCACGGAATGAGATCAGTTGAAAAACCAATGTCTACCAGGAATTATTGGATAGCTGTTTTGTCCTAGTCCGAGTTTCTTCAGCATTACTTAGGCATAAATCTTCGTAAGGCTGAATCTAGGACCTGCAGGTTGCGTAAATAGCCTGTTAACCAATCAAACGGTAGAGTGAAATTGAATAACTCATGAATTAGGACTTCTGACAGTTTGCAACCTAATATAGGATGATGTTTCTGGAGTTCTAGTTAGAAGTCCTGATCAGCGTGATCCACCAAGTTGGACATGAGGGTAGCTGCTTGCTAATGACACTGGCTGGTTGTGGGAAAACTTATCCCGAAATGGCACTTCAGAAAACTGTGTATAATTGATGGATGGTGACTAGCAGTGGAAACCAGGATAACGGGCATTTCGTCCTATTTTGGACTCGTCAGCTAGATGTCCCTGCACTTCTCAGTGGGTGATGATGTTCCCACCGAAAACAGAAAACCTGTGTAGTTGGTAAATTGTTTGGAAAATCCCTTCCCAATGATCTATTTATTATGTTCACGCTTATTAAGACTTTTCAACTAACTTTGTGATTATTTTGCGTTTTTCCCATAGACTGTGTATCATTAATTTGACATTTGCTTATTACATGCTGGTTTTAACCTTTACTATTTGCGTTTTCCTCGTTTAATCTTTAGTAGTAATACTTCTGTTTGTGACTGTATGTAAATTGATGATGCGTTGCTCTTAGACTATGAGTTTGTTTGAGTGTATGAAGGACATTCTAAACCGGGCGTGTCTGTGGGAAGCGTTGACGTGATTCCCATGGACAAAGACTTTGATCCCGATCGTTGAGGATTTCCTACACGATTCTAAATTACTTTTAATAGCTGAACATTAGTTGACTAATTTTATCTTACGGTACTTGTTTTGTATTTAGAAGACTACATTGCCGGTACAGCTGGCTCATGGCATTGCCGAGGTAAATTTGAGTTTCTGTGTTATTATTGTTTAATAGAACCACTAAAATATCGAGGAATAACCGTCTTTTCCCTCCATTTGGAATGTTTTGTGATAGCGCATGTCGAAACGAAGTTTTTCGGGTATATGGAAGAATGTAGAGATTGCTTTCTTGCGGTCAGATCATAATCGAATAAATTTTATCGTTTCAGCCTGAACCATAGGATTCTGTCTTGATGGCCGAATGCTAAACAGGTTCGTCTCGTGGCTTGAAGGTCTTGGGTTCGATTCCCGGTGGGGTCATGGGTGTGTACTAACGAAGAATTTCAAAAACTTGGGCTAAATGGCTGTACAATACTCCCCCTCAACTTCTATTTTCCCTTTTATAATTGTATATACCGAATTTCTGATCTATAGGGTTTTAAGATTTCCGATGTAACGCTTTCTGGGTAACGCTGACATAACAGAGTCTGAGATTAAGTTTCGTTGAAACACGTATGACTTGTCGTCCTAGAATACTTTTCTTTCGTCCAAGAGAAAAAAATTAAGACACTGAAAAGATCTTGAAGTTTGAAATAATCTGAGTCATGTTTACGTGAATGTAATAAAGGTCATAATCAGCTGATTAACCCTAAAACCATCTAACTGAAATCTACCAATCAGATGATGGGTAAATTGCCTGACGCCTACGTATCTGCAGGAAACCTATTTGCTTTCTGATTGGCCAATTTTATTTCACTGACATCAAGGTCAATCAGCTGATGAATGCCAATATCCATTGCCCTATGCGTGGAGAATAGGATGACAAATATTAGGTGGTGGGCATGCATGCAACAATAAAGAGTATTTTCCGAAATTTGGTTTATAAGGATTATATCTGTTTTTTTAAATATGACCACGGATCGATATCATTTAGAGAACCACTGAAAATCCCCACTGGGATAGTGGACAGCTGTTTCGTCCCACTAGTTTGGGACTCATTGGAAGTACGCACCCACTGGCAGAGTTCAAACCCAAGACCTTCTTGTTACAATGCAAGCTCGTATACCGTTCAGCCACTGAGACCCGACTCAATGGGCAGCCAATGAATTCTGACTTCTACCAATTCGTGATTTAGAGCGACCACCAACTGATTTTGTCGGTGGAAAATCCGACTTGGAAATTAATCTGATGCTCGCAAATGACTGGCTACAGGACTGACTTTTCTGGATTTCTAGCGAGAACCCATGTCCCTCCAATGTTGTAAATATGTCTTGCTAACTGGTGAGTGACAACTAGCAAGAAATGTAGTTCGAAGGCCTCCCTACCGATTGCCTCTAACCATCTAATAATAACAATTCCGAGTGCACAACGATGGCGAGCCACACAGCATGATGGCCACATTGCAAACTCGACTGACAGGATTCATTCTGTAGAGAATAAAGGACTAGACATATGACAGTAGGTAATGTCCAGTCAAAAATATTGTTGTGTCTCTGAAGTGTCGTCAAAGAGTCTATACTATAACGTGAGGCGCTAAAAGAGACCAAGCGTTTCTATCGAATGTAAAAATCAATCAACAGGAATCTTGGTATAACTTAAACAAATAAATAATACGAATGTAAACATTAATCATGAGACAATCTTTACCCCTAAAATACATAGATAAATTGAAGTAAGGTCCACAAAACTCAATTTTTAGCAGATATAAAAAACTGATTGATTAAAAATGTGAAAATATTCCTCGAAGCTTTGATTTAAGGAAAAATAAAGTATATAGTTTGGGAATAAATTCAACTGAAAGGACTGCACATGAATCCATGAATGCAGATTGTTTAAGGTTGATTTTAAATTCATGTAATATTGTCCCTTTGCAATATCCTAGTGGAAGCATAGAGCTTCAACAGCACATCTCTATTATACTCTATTCTCTATAGTCTTTCTTAGCTGGTTCCATGATTACACATAAGCTTTCATCTTGTCACCACACGATCTCCACTATGTCACCCTCAGACTCATACTCACCTCA
This sequence comes from Trichobilharzia regenti, assembly GCA_944472135.2. Classification (NCBI taxonomy): domain Eukaryota; kingdom Metazoa; phylum Platyhelminthes; class Trematoda; order Strigeidida; family Schistosomatidae; genus Trichobilharzia; species Trichobilharzia regenti. The sequence goes on from OX235263.1 coordinate 71,921,995, forward strand.
TCATTTCTCATTTGAGTTCCACTTGAAAATGTGAGTCGTGATGGCAATCAATGGTTTCATAATCATGTATCCAATCCATTCTCGTTTGGTTCCGCGTTTTTGGTTGGTTCCCAAAATTCCTTGTTAAATATCCTTGGTAACAGGCCATCTGATCTTCACTATCAGGCAAATGGACCAGCTGTTGATCAAAGTCTACAACACGCTACTATAAATGCTTTTGGTGACGCGTGCACGAAGTCTTTAAGCTATATGAGAGCATTGATTTGGCATTAGTGTTGAAGATCTAGATTCTGTTCTTCATGTTGAGTGCGATAGATTTTCACACTGATTTCAGAGACTAATGATGGTCTGTCCTACTAATTAAATAGGGAGTAAATTCCTTTCATGTTGGTGGAGCCTTCATAAGACTCATGTATACTTATGAATTAGGAGTGGTAACAAGACGCTGACTAATTCCCTGAACTTCTAAGAAGGGATAAATCAGGTCTGTCTAACAATCTTTCCGACATCTATTGAATTTCAGGATTGATGAAGTTAAACTATTATAATTAAAGTCAAGATCTATCAAAAGCTTACCCTCAAGAACCAGATAGATTTACGGGACTCTAAAATAAGTCATTCTAAATCAAGTCATGCCTGCATTTCTTTATTTGGTGAGGGTAGGTATAGTATTCTAATAATTCCCCGGGTAATTTTCTCCGTAAATCTATGCTTTTAGGTAGGATTCGGGTAAGAGGCTTTAGGATTTAAGTCCGAATTTACGTTTAAGTTTAGGATTACGGGTTATGACCAAAGAATATCAAGGAATCTTAAATTACCATGGTCTACAGTCATTTGCGAGAATACATCTATCGCATATGATATCATCACCCTATGAATTTTTGCTGGAGTAAATGGAAGACATTCTTATAATTCATAAGAGACAGTTATCCGGTGTAATATTAATAGTTTATTATAACTATTGGGCAACTTTCTTTCCATCTAAATTCTGATTGGTTTTTCGGGTCACTGTACTTACGGCTACACCACACGTGATGACACCAGAAGACCAATGACCAAGTTGAGAGCCTGTGCATGTAGCTGAAGCCAGCCCGCCAGCAATTCAAAGAATAATGGTTCGAATCCAGACTTTCATATATCAGACTTTTAACTACTGTCAAGTATTACTTCGTAAGTAGTCGTGTAAATCTAAGACAATCCCAGTTGTTGTGGCTTTGGTTGATTTCAGGTTGAGTTATATTGCTTGATCACAGATTAATATCAGTTAGAAAACCAATGGAAAACCAAACATTACTGGACATCTGTCTCGTTCTAGTTTGAGATCCTCCAACACCTTTCGGAGTTCGAACTCGAAACCTTCTATTTAAAGGCCGCTTCGTTGTCTATTCAGCCACCAGGACCCGACACAGTGGTCAACCATGAATTCCAACTTCTACAAATTTGCGATTTTAGCGCGACTGACCACCAGGCAATGTTAAGGCGAGTACATGTCCACACGCCCTACCCGATGGATTCTTCTCGCTATGAATTCACACTAGAACTCCAGAGCTAATTTGTGGGAATTCGATTTATTCTATGTGTGATGAAGGATTGATAACAGTGGCTGAATAGTCTAAGAGGTTGGCTTATAACCGGGAGGTTGTGAGTTCAAACCCCTGTGGGTGTGTAACACCACCGATGAGTCCCAAACTAGGACGAAATGGATATCTACTACTCCCTGGTTTTCAATGGTTCTCTAACTAACCTCCAACTGTGTATACGAATTTACATGTATCTGCAGGAGCAGTTACATTGAAAGGACAGAAAGAAGGGCATATCTACGATTTTCTGAACATGTACCAAAAAGCTTACGTCTAAAGGGAACGAATGCTTTGAACAGTGCCATCACCAGACATCTCCTCGACACGGGTTATGAGGTGGACGTCGAAAAGTCGTTCAAAATAATCAATAAACAAAATAGCTCAATTCTCCTTAAGTTTGCTGAAGCAATTTCCATCAAGCACCTGAAACCTGATTTATGCGTCCAGAAAGAAGCGGTTATCAGTCTTTCTTTGCCCTGGTAACTGGATAATTTCACCTCTCTTTCATCCGAATGTGAAATCCTAAAAGTTTCCATTGTGTTTGATTATTATTGTTCGGAATAGTGGTTAATATTGCATATTTATATATGTATATATTTTTAGTGTATGAGTATATTGATCGATTGATTTTTGTTTAAACTTAACTCTGTGCAAGTATGTTAAAATTGTTGTTGTTGATATATTTAATAATGTCTTTGCCATGTAAGCAGCTGACGAGAAGGCAACGAAATAAAAGATGGTACCATTTTATTCTGCTAAAACTGTAGTTTTTGCTTTGTTCAAATTCATTAAGGGGAATAAATGTATGAAATAACATCAATCCATTGCTGAACTTGAAAATTATCAAATCACTACAAATTAACTCATTGAAAATTCATAAAGTGATGTCAATTAAGCTGAGTTATCGCCTAATTACACGCGTCACTCTTATTATTATTATTATTTAAGCAATATTGAATAAACACTCAGATATATTTATTATACATATATATATACGTGAATCGCTTGTTTTTTATACAAATAAACACCTCATCAATTAGAAATATTTGAAATCAAACGTCTTTTTTTGCTGAAAATGAACGTAGATCTGATGATTTATTACGCCATTTTTCATCCGTTGAATAACCAATCAGAAGAGACTTCACTTACATAGATCATCGAATAAAGCATTCAGTTTTTCTTCAGATATGAAAAGATTGCAGTCACATGACTCATCAATTGTTAAAAAAGTATTTTATGATTAATTATTGACATAATTATGATGATGATGATGATAATGATGGCGACGATTATAACGGTAAAGATGACTGATGATCACGAATCTGGAATAACGCCTAATTATTTTAAAATACTACACTTATTTTTACAGAAATTGAAGGACATCATTAAGGAGTTGGATATGTATTGCCGATATGTCGATGATACATTCATCGAAGCTGATGGGAATGTTAACATAGACGAATTGTTGCTGAAATTCAACAACATCCACCCTTCACTTACCTTGTACTTGTGAAGAGGAGTAGGAGAATAAACTACATTTTCTGGATGTCTTGCTAAGAAGGGTCACTTGGGAGAAGCATGTACAGAAAAAGCACATTCACAGGGCAATACACACGCTTCCTTAGTTAAGTGCCCATTAAATATAAAATGTCTTGCAACCAGAGCAAGGAAGATATGTACGGATGACCTCTTACAAAAGGAATTTGAATATATTCACGATTCCTTGACGGAGATGCACTATTCCAGTAGTTTCATGAAGAAACATATGAAAACATCAGAGAAACAACCTGAAACTCTGACTGCACGTAAGAAACCTCTATTTATTAAGTTTCAATTTAATGGTGACTTATCAAATGAGATTTTATTCCAGCGACTTTCAAGGAGTATGCGAAGAACATTTTACACATCACACCTATGTTTGTCATTCTTTAGCTGACGAATGATTGGGACGCAAACGAAGGATAAGCTTGATAGTTTTGCCACTTCTATGTGCATTTATCAATTCAAGTGCACCTACGGTGACAGTTATGTTGGACGTACTACTAGACAGCTTATTCAACGTGTTACTGAACATATCCCATCTTGGTGGCTTGGCAAAGGATAGACAAAAACAATCCGTAGCTCACTTCTGTCACATGTAATTGATAGTGGTCATATAGTCGAGAAAACGAGCGACTTCAAAGCAGTTTATCGTAACGCACCGAATCTTTCCAATAGACTTCGTCTTCGTCTACTGCACACAGCTGAGGCGATAGGCATTCGAACTATTAAACCTAAACTCTGCCTTCCAAAGAAGTTCGTACAGCCATTATCCCTCTCTCACTTGGCCTATTAAGATATAACCAACTAAAGACTTCTCCACCACCCTCCTGTTTATATTTTCAGCCCCTTTCTTATCACCCCATCTCATTTCCTTCCCTTACAATCTAGCATTACTTCATCGGTTCATTTGTTTTTACTAGCCTTTATTGACTACTTCCACCTGAAAAATTTTTGTTTAATCATGCGGTTTTTCATTATTCGTGTTATCTCAGATTGCCTCACTTTTTCATCCTTATTATTGATAAGACCATTATTATTATTACTATTATTATTATCATTACTATTATTATATCATTACTATATTATGACTAATCGCACAGTTTATATTCACTATCGTATTATCCTATAGACAAAACACCATGATCGGTTTATATTTGGATTTTTATTTGTAAACTTATGCATATTAGAGTTAAGCCTGATGAGATCCAATTGAAAACAATATTGTTCGCTCAAATGTGTTGTTACAAATGTATGTACTCTTCCGTCACTCTACCCATTCATGACTTCTTGACCCTCCTGGCTGTTAACTGTTTTAGCTTATCAAAGGAAAGTCATTTAAGGTCTATATTTTCTTTATCGACGAAATCATTTTCAGAGGCTGTACAGCGACATTTATATTTCAGGACTCTGTCTGTCTGTCTGTTTTCGACATAGAACTTTGCACAAATGTGCGGAAGTTCAAGTCGCCACATTCCGTGTAGCACGCGAAGCAAGAGAAGAAAGTACAAGAAAAGCATAATAGAAACAGTGAGCAGAGGTGTGAGACAAAGGAGTAATAAAGAAATACAAAACAGTTTCATTGAAGATCATAAGTCACAGGGAGTGGATGCATCTGCGCCACTGAGAACGGTTTTGAGCCATGTCACCAATTGTTTCCAACCATAGATTTTTACCGTCCCGAGGACCCCAGCCTGGAAGTCTACACCTTTCTACGTGGCTTAGACCAACTGTTATGGATTTCATTGACTGATGCCAAGTTTTTGTTTGACCGCCGCTAGCTTTTTTCCAGTCTGACCCTATATCCGCTAACATTGCTCGTCGAGGGAGGCGATGGCTTCACATACGTAACACATGTCCTAACCATCTCAGTCTTTGTAACTTCACGACTTCGTCGATTGATTTCCCCTGTTTACTTAGAACTCTACGCCTAACCTCCATGTTGCTCACCTTATTATGCCACTTCACACGGGAAATAGAACGCAGGCACCTATGATCAAAGACAGCTAGTCTTTTCATGTCTTCCACTCTCAGTGACCAGGTCTCACAACCGTAAAGGAGGACGGAGCGGACTGATGAGCAGTACACCCGCCCTTTGGTCGATAGTCGAACATCTCGTCTACGCCAGAGTCGGCGTAAACTAACAAATGCGAAACGAGCCCCTTGTATTCGTGCTGAGATTTCGTCAGAGATCAGCCCGTTGGCACTGGCTGATGGTACTTCCCAAATAAGTGAAGCGGTCAACGTGCTCTACCACTTCACTTCCTATTTTTAAACTAGGCGTCGATGTAGTCCAGTCCTGTAACATCATCTTGCATTTGGCGGGAGCGAATCGCATGCCAAACATTCGTAGATTGCAGCTCAAGGTGTTTAGAAGACTGCATTTCGTCAGCGTCTTCGCCTAGAAGGACTATATCGTCTGCATATTCCAAGTCAACGAGATTATTATTCAGGACTCTATGTAGCACTGTGAAGCATTCATGAAAGTGTTTGATGTTCAGAGTCGACAAGGTGTTCAACGATGGAGCTGCTAGTATTCTTCTTTTCTCCTCTGGCTGTCTAATCAAACTGAACAATGTTCCAGAATACGTTTGTGGACTTGACGTTGCCTGCGGCCAATTTACTTTTTTCCACACGAGAAAGTAAACTGATAAACACACAGTGAGGTGGCCAAAGGCGGTAACTTATCCGTAACGTTTGACGGGATACATTGTCTGCTGGAGAACGTGATGCTTACGAAGGTAGCTTGAAACGTGAAACCTCACTGGAGAACATGTACCTACCAAGATACACCAACAGAATCATGAAGGTAAAGTACACATCTCTAAAAATCACAAATGTTCCTAAGAAAACTCTCTTCATCAACCTGGAATTCGAAGGTGACATCGAAGCAGAAATTCTTAGAAACCGCATTTATAAGCAGCCACCTTACGCACCACGTTCTCCTGCAGACAGTTAATCCAGGCTAACACTGAAGATAAGATACCGCTTTTGAACACCTCATTGTTTATTTATGAGTTTACTTGTTTGTGTGGAGCAAAGTATATCAACCGCACACAACGTCAAGTCCACAAACATATTCTGAAACACTGTCCGGCCTGGTTAGCCAGAGGAGGAAAGAAATATAGTAGCAATGAATGAATTTACGGGAGCATGGTGCTCAGACGCATTGGAAATCAACAGACACATCAAAACTTATCAAATTTACCGGTTAGTAAAGAGTTGGCAGAAGTTATAATTCATGCATAACCTCGTCAGATACTAGCTTACTAGTTTTCTAGCCGGTCCCAAGCCCGGGTAAAGAGGGAGGGTTGGGGCGTGGTGCTAGCAACTCCACCCCTGTAAAACAACCAAATCGCTACAGAAACTTCAACGAATAAATATATTAAAAATTCTAAAAACATAAGCAATAGCCTTACTTTTCGCTGGAATCGGGGAAGTGAAATGACGCAGGCTGGTGAAAGCCTTCGGGAAGCCAGTCAGCCGATGTGCCTTCTTTCGATGAAAGCAAAAGTAAGGATGGGTACCTGGAATGTTCGTACAATGTACGAAACTGGAAAGGCTGCCCAGATAGCCGCTGAAATGAGAAGGTACAGAATAGAAGTGTTGGGAATCTGCGAAAGCAGATGGAACGGAACTGGAAGGTGCCAACTACCTACTGGAGAGACAGTAATCTATTCCGGCCACCCAGAGGACAACCATGAGCACACCGAGGGAGTGGCCATCATGATGTCACCAACAGCAACCAAAGCTCTCATGCAGTGGGAACCAATCTCCTCCAGGATAATGACAGCCAGGTTCAACTCAAAAGGAAGGAAAGTTACAGTCATTCAATGCTATGCGCCTACAAACGTCTCAGAACAAGAGAAGAAGGAGGCGTTCTACAGACAACTACAAGCAATAATGGACAACGTCCCAAATGGCGATATCAAAATCCTGATGGGCGACATGAATGCGAAGCTGGGAGGAGACAACACAGGAAGAGAACTCACCATGGGTCGTGAGGCCCTCGGTGAAATGAACGACAATGGTGAACTCTTCTCAGACTTCTGCGCCTTCAATGATTTGGTGATTGGTGGCAGTGTGTTCAAACACAAGGATATACACAAGACGACATGGATTTCACCAGATGGAAACACCAAGAACCAAATAGACTTCATCTCAATTTCAAGAAAGTGGAGACGGAGCCTACTGGACACAAGGTCAAGGAGAGGAGCAGATGTGGGTTCAGACCACTATCTAGTACAAGGGACTTTCAAGGTGAAACTAAAAGCCTCGAGGATAGCTGGGGATAGGCCACAATGCAAGTTCAACACTCAATTACTGAAGGACACAACCACAAAAGACACTTTCACTGCAACTGTCAGAGCAAAGCAGGAAACACTACGCGACATCACTGAAGAATCATGCGTGGAAGAACATTGGAAGTCTCTGAAGGCGATTCTCAACGAAACGTGTTCAACGGTTCTAGGAAGAAAGAAGAGACAAGACAAGGAATGGCTCTCAACGGACACTTGGAAATTAATAGAAGAGAGGAGAATGGTGAAAGAGAAAATGATTCAATGCAAGGACGGACAGGAGAAGGAGACGCTGAGCTCAACTTACAAAGCACTGGACAAAGAAGTGAAGAAGAGTGCTAGGAAGGACAAAAGACGATTCTACGACAATCTGCCACTGAAGCTGAGAAGGCAGCAGGCAAAAGGGACCTGAGGACACTATATCAGATAACCAAATCTCTATCCGGGAAGAGACCAACACAAGCGAAACCTATAAAAGACAGCCAAGGGAACCCAATTACCAAGGAAGAAAAACAGATTAAACAATGGGCGGATCACTTCAAAGGACTCTTGAACCGACCATCACCTGCAACCCGTCCAGAAATACCAACAACAGCGCGCACACAACTGCAAGTTGACACCAATCCTCCAACGAGAGCTGAAGTCTTGAACGCAATCAAACTTCTGAAAGCTGGAAAAACAGCCGGACCAGATGGAATACCCCCTGAAGCACTGAAAGCGGACCCAGAGACTACAGCAGACATGCTGACTCCATTATTGCAAAAGGTCTGGAAGGAGGGAAAGGTGCCTACTGACTGGAGGAAAGGTTACCTCGTGAAACTACCAAAGAAGGGCGACTTAGGCCTCACTCTGCAAGAACTGGCGAGGAATCATGCTCCTATCGACGCCAAGTAAAATCCTGAGTCGCATCATCCTGGAGAGATTAAAGGACGCACTGGAGACAGAACTCCGACCAGAACAAGCTGGATTCAGGAAAGGCAAATCATGTACTGACCAAATTGCAACTCTACGCATCATCATCGAACAAAGCATGGAATGGCAATCAAACCTCTACCTCAACTTTATAGACTTTGAGAAGGCCTTCGACAGCGTTGATCGTGAAGTAATTTGGAAATTACTCGAGTACTATGGCGTACCCCAAATATTCATCAACCTTATTCAACAGCTGTACGACAACGGCACATGTCAAGTGATCCACAACGGAAAACTCAGCGAGGCGTTTGGAGTAAACACAGGAGTCAGACAAGGGTGCTTACTATCACCAATGATATTCCTAATTGTGGTGGACTGGATTATGCGTCAGACAGTGGGAAACGAGAAGACAGGAATATCCTGGACCGACGTGAAGAACCTAGAAGACCTGGATTTCGCGCGTGGATGATTTATGTTTGATGTCACACAAAATCGAAGACTTACAAGCGAAAACCGACAAACTGGTCGAAGAAGCAGCCAGCGAAGACAGGACTCCAGGTGAACATAGACAAGACGGAGGTTATGAAAATAACCAACCAGCAACAACAGCAGCAGCAACATCCAACGTCAATCACCATCAACGGGAGGGATTTGAAAGAGGTTACTTCATTCACTCACTTATCTAGGGAGCATTGTCTCAACTACAGGAGGAGCGGACGAGGATGTCAAATCGAGCGAGAATCGGGAAGGCGAGAAACACATTCATCAACCTGAAATCAATCTGGAAATCTTCGTCACTCACTCAGCATCAACAACAAAATCCAGTCGGATTTTCAATACAAACGTCAAGTAAGTCAGCTCTTCTATACGGATCAGAAACTTGGCGGGCGGGTCACAAAGAATATTTCCAACAGTCTGTTGCAGACCTTCATCAACCAACAACTGTCTTCGCTGGCTCTATACTGAAGATCAGATGGCCGGCCGGAAAGAATCACCAACAAGAAACTATGAGAACAAACAAAGCAAGAACCAATCGCCCAAAAAATATGCAGGAGAAAGTGGAGATGGATCGGACACTCGCTCGCTGAGGAGGCCGCTGGATGACATCGCGCCCACGTCAGGCCATCGCTCGAGTGGAACTCGAAAGGGAAGCCACGAGTGGGTCGTCGGTGCAAGGGTGACACGGAGGAGATCGTGTGAAGAGGAGTTAGAACGGTATGGACTAACATGGATGCAGGCGAAAAGTAAAGCAGAAGACAAAAGCAAGTGGAGACATGCAGTTGAAGCCCTATGTTCCACTAGGAACCCAAGGGAGCAATAATAATAAAATAATAATACTTCATGCATCACTGGATCCTGTCCCAGTAATAGAATGGTCTAAAAGACAGCCTCTTATTCAGAAGGTCCTGGATTGAAACCCCACTGGCTGGGTATTTCTGAAGAGTCCCAAACTAAGAGTATGAAACAGCTATCTCGTACTTCCTGGTGGTCCTCTGACTGATCTTCGCATTCATGATAAATCCTCCGTGAGAGTTTTAGTCTTTTCCTTCTAAGTCCTAGGTACAATATTCCAGTGAGTTCTAGTAAGCACGATAAGTAGGTCCATAGCTTCTTGCTTACTGCTTCCTGCTTACTGTCTGTTCATACCAAAGTGAAACATATTGCTAAGAGATTAAAATCAGCCAAACCCTGTTTTCCTTTATTCCTTTACGCTCCCAGCGGAACATAGGGATTCAAGCTACAGGCTTGAAGTTTAGGTAGCTGTGGTATTTATTTTTACGGGATGGGGTTGCTGGCCTCATGCCCAACCTTCCCTTTTTACCAGTCTTATTACTGGCTCAGTGAGGTAAAGAAGTAAGTCTTCCGGGGATCGAACCCCCAACCACATGAGACGTGGTTGGTGAGCATTCTATCTCTGTGCCACCAGCGCACTAATCTCTGTTAACACATACAAAGTCTTCATTATTTCTTCAAAATCTTCTCCTTTGTGTTAGTTAATCTTACTAAATACTTTTCATGATTACTATGTAAGCAATAAAGAGTATTCAGCTTGTTTTAATATATTAATTATTAATAATGATAATACACAAATAAATAAAAAATTATAAATTCTTTGCGTAACTTTTAAACTGTGACTTGAAATGACACATCGTCAATCACTTCGTCAAGGAATTTCATATCTACCCACAAAGTTATTATGAAAGCAAATAATGATTAAAATTAAATGAAGTGAAGTAAAGGAGAATCACGCTCACTGACAAAGATTGATAAATAGAAAGGAGAGAGAGAGAGACAGAGAAATGAATTGTCTTCATTGATTTTAGTATAACCAGAAAAAAGAACAAGGTTTAAGGACAGTTCAATTTTGAAGTTGCTTTAACTAAATGATTATCAAAAACCTTTGTTATTATTATTATTACCATTATTCCCTTAGGTCCCATAGAAAACACATTTTTGATAAAATAGACAAAAAAGGGGAGTAGGATGAGTCTTTTTTTAAACGAAAACTTCAAGTTTTCTAAACAGGACAGCAGATGATGTAGTGAAATTTGTGTGATTTGTTATCACCACGACAATGCAAGATTCACTACTGTCTCTTTCTGCGTACAAAGATTTGCTTTTGACCGTTTGATGGCGGATGCCTCAGCAAAACGCAGCAGGCCAGTTTTGTCTTTTGTCTGTTGATTATTTTGAGCGCCTTCAGATTATCCACAACATGACCAGGGTCTAGTGGATGGTGTGTGATCGCACTGTGTAATGCCTATGGGCCCTTTAAATCTCAGGTTCTTTGGTATGTATTCAGAGATGCAGATAAGAACTCTTCTCTCTGTTCTTCGAATGTATGTGCTTCGGCACGTATATGTAAACCGGCAGACTCAGTCAAAGGTAACATAAGGTGGGAGTTTGCCAACTTCTGACTATCTTAAACAAGTGGTCGTTTTAATAAACACATACAAGCGAGGAGTCTTGATATATTCTTTTCAAGGCAACGTTCAGTCTGTATCTTATTCTACTAGCAGTATCGTCATCTTTGAAAGCAAGCTGTAGAAAGAAAGGTTTTTTCTCTACTGTGCTGGGCTTCACCTTGTCAACACTACACTATCCATGTTTGTCGACGAACTTTTCTGGGCAACCATTATCACGGAGACATTTATCAACAGTAAATAGTTATTCTTCCAGTTTTACTTCTAAGAAAAGCTTCCTTACACGATCGGACAGTGTTTTTACCAATCCCTTTTTGTAACTTATAAGTCAGAAGCTTTTGAGGTTCTGGTAGATCTCCCTCCAGATCTCCTTTTTATAGATGTACCTTACAATTTTACCATCTCGACCACATCCGATACCAAGGTCCAGAAAGTTAAACTTTTCTTAATCTTCACACTCCATTGTAAACTTTATGTTAGGATGAGCACTATTCAGGGCGTTTCGTATTTGAGATGCGTCATTAAAACAATCACAAACGACAAACGTTTCATCGACATACCCGGTGTAGAAGTCTATCTTATCAATTACGGACTTCATTCTTGTTTATTTCAGGTTGACCATAAAAATATCTGCCAGAATCGAACCCATTGGAATTCCCATATTTGACTCCACCGGTTTGCCAATACAGAACATTGTTTGATTAAAACTATATGTCCTTGGTACATATTGGCAGCAACTGTCTGAGTTCATTCCTTGGCTGAGGAATGAGATCAGCATGTTGACGCATAATTTGTATTGATCCTTCTAGCGGGATCTTTGTAAACAGCGAAGAAACGTCAAATGACACCATGAATTTGTTTGAGATATCTAATTTCTTTAATTGTCTAGCGAACTGAAAGGTATCTTTCAAGCTATAGACAGCTAACTTTGTACAGCTTCATAATAAATTCGTTGACAGGAGTCTCTTCTCTAAATCATCACTTGTTTTGATTTGCCAGAAGTTATTTTAACCAAGCATTGTATCGAAACCAAAACATACACTGGTCGATTTCAAATAAATTGACAGTGAGTTCCATCAAGGCGTCACGTTTGAAGATGGATGTCCCACCTACGATAATGGTTGGAGTCGTGCTAAATCACGAATTGGTCGAAGTTAGAATTCATGTGTCATTGAATCGGGTCCCAGTGGCTGAATGGTCTACGAGCCAGCTTGACTTGTAACCAGAAGGTACTGGGTTCGAACCCCAGCGGATGCGTACTGTCAAGGATTCCCAAACTAGGATGAAACAGCAGCTGTTCAGTCAGTACTTTCTACTGGTTTTCAATGGTTCTCTACCTGATATCACTCCATGATCAACTCGTAAAAAACAAAATTATGCTTTACAAACCAAACTATAGAAAATAATGCTACACCCAGAGATGAATAAAAAATCAATATCAACCAGATGAAAAGTATCTTTCTTTATGAATTTCTCTTATAACCGAAAAATCAATAATTTCGATGAACTTATGCTAATGATGATGATGATGATGATGATCTAATTGCATGACCTTACAGACCTAAGTGTTTATTTGTTCGTTAGCTGGGGATCGATTGTGTTTATCAATTCAAACAAACATAAATAAACGTAGTAGATTCAAGGTTTCTTGAACAGTATGAGTATGTGTGAGTATGTTTATGTTTGTGTACAACTCGAGAGGATTGAAACCATTGAACATCTCACTATCTATACATACAAATAATCTTTTCTCCAAACCATTTTGTTACACACACACATACACACATTCTGGTACAAAATCTCACTTTGAGGTCACAACTAAACTTGCCAAAGTTATCTGTCTATTTCTGAGTATTATAATCATTATTTCAACGAGACTGTTATATAGCCAAACGAAAACAATCTTTGGAATTAAAAAATATCTGTGAATCATTGAAGCTCACCCACTCACACACACTCAAACATGCACAGACGGTGAGGGAGAGAGAGAGAGAGAGGGTGATTGAGTGTTTGTCAACCACACTTTTTTGTGCTGAATTCCAATACAAAATATGAAAAACTAACTGAATAAATTTAATATTCATCGATATTCGTGTGTAGGTGTAGGCGGTAGATATTCCGTTCAGAGTAGACTATGAACACCTGAAACTCATACACACACACACACACCACAGAAATAAGCACATTGGTTCAGAGTAAGTTAATACTTGAGTCAGTATCCACGTATTCTGACTGGTCTTCTCATTCTGTACACACACGCACACACACACACACACACACGGAGAGAGACTCACGTATCGATTACGACATAATCCTCCAACTAGCACCATTTTGTGCTAACGTTGTTTGTTTGTCTTGTTTCTGATCTATGTAATGCAATAAATATCACAATAACCAAAAAAAATCAATACTCGAATCTGGTTGGCCAATTTTGTGCTTCATTATCTAACAACGAAAAAAATGCTCAACATCTTGGATATATTCACAAATTTTTTGTTCAAAAATAGTTAGATAGAAGAACGCAAACTAGAATTAGAGGTGTTGTGTTTCTGTGTTCTGGATTTCTATTTTTCTTTTTTTGCTTTTCATTCCTCTATCTCTCTTTCTGTGAGAAGAATAAACTTCGGTTGATTTTCGTTTTCAGTTATATATTTATTTTGTGCTCTGAGAATCAATACACGTTCGTATATATTTGTACTATAATTATTAGTATTACTTATTAACGATAATTTTAGTAGTATAATAGTTATCTACTCCTACTAATACACATTATCATATTTTTTTCTTCGGAATCACTAAAATTAACTGTCAAAATTTGACAGGTTTTAACTGCCTTTCATCGTCATCAATAATAATAATAATAACTTTTTATTGTTAAGCCTATTATCTTTTCGACATACGAGTGTACTGAGTGCATGTGATTTTGGTATCTGTGTATGCGCACACGCATATTATCTGTGTGGATCAGTGAATCAGGAGTGAGTGAGTGAGTGAGTATATTTGTGTATGTGAGAAATTTTACGCAGTATATATAAATATATATGTGCCTTTAAACAAACTTATATCTTTAATACATATTAAATGAAGACAGTACAAAGTTGCCTATTACTTTGCATCAATTAAACTTCTCTTCATCACATATCTCTTCTACTTCTTCTTCAATCAACTTCTCAAAGAAGACTTCGAAGACTTTGATAAACAACGGGGTATAAGAGCATCTGTGTTTCCCCCCATATCCAATCTATACACAAAGATATTTTCTTCTTCTGTCTGGATAGAAATTTTTCGTAAAACATCAGAAACAAAAACAACACAATCACATAAACACAGAGAGAGAGAGAGACAGTAAAGAGTACTCTCCATAGTTCCGATTACTCATATTGTTATTGTTGCTATCGATACTTGTATTCACTATACATACATATATACCTGATTGATATCACCTTTGAAGACAACTGCTCTTGAGAGCAAATTTCACGAAAAATGACTGGTCCATATCGTGTGGAATCAATCCAACTAACGGATTATCTCAAGAATCTTGAAGTAAGTCATTCACTTTTTACTTAATACTTATATATGTATATATACAATACGCAATTGTAATACTTGTTATTATAACCAACAAAATGTTCATTTAAATGCATAGTACTTACGAGTTTGACCACGGATTGATATCAGTTAGAGAACTATCACTGGAGTACTGGACAGCTGTTTCGTCCTACTAGTTTGGAAATGATCATCATCAGTGGGCACCCAGTGCTAAGTTTTGAACCTAGGACCCTCGTATAACATTCAGCCAGTGGGAGACGACTCCTCAATGACCAGCCAATAAATTCTAATTTCTACCGACCATCAAACAATACCATTCTTACTCCTGACTAGGTGAACCTCCCTGGTCACGAGTTTTCACTACAACTCGAGGCAAATTCCTCTTGTAACAAGTCACTAGCGAGCATCAGATTAATTTTGAAGAATTGACTTTTGTAAGGATTTGATTTGTACTCCCTTCTGGTTTTCAATGGTTCCCTAACTAATGTAAATCCGTGGTCAGGCTTAAAAAACAGATCAAATCTTGGAAAGGTAGTATTTACACCATTTCATAATGTTTTAATCATACAGTGATGTTTTAGAATTATAATGTATACTCAAAGCATATTTTCAAATAAGTTTAAACGTATTAATATGAATTTTCTAAGGGATATTGAAGAGAAATAATTTGAAATTACTGTAGAATGCCTCGGGAAAAAGAACAATGTCCTATCAGTTCATATGTTATTGTGCATTGTATTACTTTAAGATTCTTCACGATAAGAAACTTGTTTTAAATTTTGTAGTGTGTCAAAACGTATTTTTCGGAATAAAGCTAATATCATTATTATTATTATTATTATTAATCTTCGGAGGATAACTTTTAATAAAAACGTACAAACTAACAATAGAAACGAAGCGAAACACTACAAATACTGTTTTAGAAGGCTAGTGTTGTTCTGTAGACACTTTACTTCACAGTTAGAGAACCATTAGAAAACCAGCCACAGGGAGTACTAGTGTTGTGACTCATGGGCAATGAGAATCCACTCTTAGGGTTTGATCCTATGACTTTCCTGTTACAAGTTGAGCTCACAGACCATAACACTACTGACTGCGACATGATTCTTCAATGGCCAACCCATGAATTCTAACTTCTACAAATTCATGATCTGTGTGAGCATGATCACCAACAGCCAGTATCATCCAAGGCGAGTATTTGTCTTCAGTACCCCCAGATGGATTCTTAAAAGATAGCTTAATAATATTTTGGTTGTAGAAATAGTTGATGATTGCTTGCCCCCTTCTTTTTTTGCTGTGTTCTTCTCAGAGAACAGACTTCTTTTCATCAATTTGGATATGTTCACTGATTTTAATCGTCTTTATCTTCATTCTGTTTTTCACATATATGGTGTGATCATAAACGACTAAACAGATAGGCTATACTATCCGTTAGTGTATGTAGCAAAAAATGATACTTTTGATGTGTAGGTGCGTTCATCAGTTGATAAGCCCTTAACTGGATGAAAAGTGCTTCGGGGATTCTATTACTAGCCGCCACCACATATCAAATAAAAATTGTAAGTCGTCATTCAGAGGAATCTTCTAGACGAATTATTGATCTTAAAGTGTAGTAGTCAGTAATGGTTGGTTATGGCGGGTGTAATGAAATGTCTGGATTACAGCAGGATCCAAACCAAAGGCCTATTCAATTCTCCAGGCGGGATATCGCTCAGTTGAGAAGCCCAATGCCCTACTACTGACTATATCATCATTTCACTATAATCACCAGGCGTATTCTCCGTGGTGTTTCAACCCGAATGCTCTCATCATCGACCTTAAAATGCCTGAGTTCCTTAAATGAATGCTAAGTAGCACTGGTTCACTCTTTCTGACTAGTTTCAAGAATTTTCACTGAGTCAAGGATAGACAGTTAAGTCTTAGGGAGATAATTCTATGGCTGGATCATAGGATTAGCGAAGCTAAGTGGTCATGTATTTGCTAATTTTCAGGGCTGTTCACTTTTTAATAGTATTTTTTTGACTGGTGCGAATTGTAACCTAAAATATCGGCAGTGTGTTATATTCACAACAAGACAATGAAAAAGAATGGAGAAGGTGAGACACAATTGAACGGTAGGGCTACTTCGAGGTTCGAAGCCTTAATACTATGATGATTAGGCTCCTGTTTGTGAATAATCCCTACCCAGACATTATTGAAAGCAAAACACATACATAGTTCAGCGAAGAGGCTCTTCCCAGCAAATTCACTTTCCTACCTAGCTGTACAATCACATTTTTATACAATCCGTTTTTCATGAAAGGTGGTAGTAAGAAAAGTGATGAGTTGTCACAAACATACTTGTTAATATTAGCCAATGCATGAAAGGAGTCGAATAAGTGTATTAGAGTTACGCAATATGATGAATAACTTGATGCCAAATGAATTATCATCCAGATGCACATGGGAACGAAGGAAAACATAGAACTATGTAAGAGCTGTAAAGAAATACAAAACTTAGAAGGAGTTGTAAAATCAAACTAAAACCAAGTTATTAGAAGTAAACAAGGTTGTTAGCATGATGGTAGAAATGGTTAAATAATTTACTTTTGTATACATAACTCTGATTTTTCAAAAACTGAATCGCTAAGGTTTCAGCAGTACAAAACAGACGAAAGCGTATTGCCTTCAGTAGGTTATTCTTCACTTTGTAGATCACGCCTCAAACGACTAATGTACCTGGCTTTACAGTAACATGCACATGAAATGCACATAGAAGTGGCCAAATGCGAGATCTTGTCCTTAAAGCCTCCAAAGATAATTGGACGACGGGAGAATACTAATCTTAGCATTCGTGAGAGGAATTTTCTCCTCAAGGATGTCACGGGTTAAATCTCTCTTGAAATTGGGGTTTATGTAAGGTTTCTTTTTTGAAACAAGTGATGTTTCTGCTATTTTGTGGTATTCACTGTTATTAGTTATCGGAAATTTAAATTCTCGATTCATCGAGACCACGGGTGCGGGTGTGTGTATGTATGAGGAAACTCAATCAGCCAGTTTTGTTGTATTTTAGTGCTAAATACCAGTTAATCAGGCTATGAGTATCTATTACGAGAACTGAATATTCACAACTCAGTATGGAAACTGAGAAAACCGCTCGTAATGACGTAGTGTTGTCCACCAATAATACCACCACCCCCTCCCTCTACCTCAGTAACTTTGAAAAATTCTCTGATGATACTCTTATAGGAGGCTGTGTACATTTTGGTCAATAACTGACTTATTAGTTCATCAAAGATGTCACAAAAAGAACTCTGCAATCACTCCCGGCTGCTCAAAGTAATTCAATCAATCAACCAATTCGTTGGGCGTTAGTCAAAGTCTGCTGAACACTGTAAATTGACACTGGATTTTAGTAGGTATGTAATCACCAGGGATCCTCATTGAAATGAGTTCACTTCTTATACTTTAGAAATTGTGAATGTTGTAATTAACCACTTCTATCCTGAGTATCACTCAAAAACTTTATCTGTAAACTGAAATTCGATAGTATTGAGATCATGTTTGCATGAAGGGTATAAATTATGACGACTAATAATAATTGTAATAATAAGCAAAGATAAAACACCAAGAGGCATAGGGGGAAAAGGTGCTTTTGGTGAAAAAAAAGAATCATTAATCCAAGTTTGACCAGGGTAGAAACAGCGTTTGGATGCGTTATTTTTGGATGCAAACTTCCAGTTTAGTTGATCTTATTACAACAGCTTCAGCTATGTGTAGGAGACTTAAGTGAACTGTACGTGATAACGACTTCGGAATTTTATGTATAACCCTGAAAGCTGTGTTGACGTCGACGCGATGTCCAGTATCGACAAAGTGTGACAGAATCAAGCTTTTTATGCACTTAATTTCCCCTCTGGCTGAACCAAGTTGTTAAATGTTCTCGAACACGTAGATGAACTTGCCTAATCTAGCGCCCCACAGGAACAGTTGAAATGGTATATGCATGAAGAAAAGCTAAGGTTAGGTAAGATATCTTTCAGTTGCTGGATGGACAGATGTGCAGAGTAGAAAATTTTCTTTATAGACATGGTTAAACGCTGCGATAGAATCTCCACAGGAGTATCTTTCTCTGATTTGTGGACGTAAAAATTGAGGCTTTTTCTCCACACAATCTACTATGACTAATCCTCACCCTTGTCTACCATTTCACAATATTTTGTAATTGAATTCAGCCTTGCGCGTTTGTCCCACAAATACTATCTTAAAATTAGTTCAAATTCAAAATTAGTAATTTTTAAAAAACACAGTCAAATTTCAAATATCGATGAAATTTATTTTGAAAAAAGGTAGACAAAAATGATACCACTGTAATATGTATTCACTTCTTATTTTCTCCAATCCTCTAAACTTTTGAGTTGATTCAAATACGCTTTTTATCAAAGTATAGATATTTTAAAGTACCGTCCTCTAAATTTCTTGCCTAACTGATTAATTGGTTAAGTACAACGTTCTGTTCATTTCCCAACCTCTTCACCTGTCCACTTATCTAGTCATCAGAGAGACTGGCTTCATTCTTCCCATGTCCCACTTACTCTATCCCTAATCATTGTCTTCATCATAAGTTCATTGAAGTACCATTGTTTCATCATCATATTGAACATATCTTTCCTGTCCTTGTTTTACAATCTCTTCATTTCTTCTTATTTCTAATCAAAAATCGATCAATATTATTGATAAGATATTTAAATTTTCAAATGTTACTTTATTACAAGTTTAACTAGTTTAGTGAATAATCAATTAGACTATTTTTTTGAATTGATTGATTGATTGATTAAAGGGGTTCAGGGGAAAGAATGTGAAATAATTTAAATGCGTTTCAGTGATGCATATATGCATACTGTTGCACGTGAAGTAGGTTATATGACAGCTTGATCAATCTTTTGTTCAACTATCTATCCGCATAAACATATACAGCTAGTTATTAAATCGATATCAAAACTTTTTATACTATTATAAATGTAAAACAAGAACAGTCACATATATATATTGGTGTAGGTGCTTTCATTAAGTTGCATGGTTATCCTAGGCAACAGAATATAAAAGCGTTCCATGAGAGCTCTTTATGAGTGTTATAATCGCCTCTAATAAAAGCCCTCTCTAAACATGACTAGTCATCTGTAGAGATTGACTGACTGACGGTACAACGCCATTGAGTAGCCTGAATTCAGCATTAAGTGATGTTACAGCCAGGTGAGTCAATGAGAAGTAATTGCATTCAATAGCACGTCTTCCCCTGGTTAGTACTGATAGACACGAAATCTAGGTCAAATGGAGTCTGTTGGAAAAAGCCAACAAATATTATCCAATTTGTCTAACTATGGATGTCTCTGGTGGTATGTCTTTACACGTTAATTACTCGAAGTATTAGGATAACACAATTCCAAAGCAGTACTTTGACCACAATATAAAAAAGACATGACGCATAAGTGTGATGTTTGCTTTATGAACGTGCCAAATTGTCTATTGTGAAGGCTATGAAAATTTGAAATAAAAATAAAAATCGATAAATGGGTCACTGAAGTGATTATTTTATTTCTGGGCTAATTAGTGGAGTCTGTCTTCAACTTGAAGGTATTTCAGATCCATTATCATCAGGTGAGAGATTATTTGAAGAAGAAGAAACTGTCAGATATATCCATCTTGATAGCGTATACTAGCTACACTCTTTAAGAGACTGTCACACTTCTCTCCGAGTGAGATTAGACATTTGATTCTTTTGTCAGCCTGGTTACTCAGATCTATAAACCACTAAGGATCATTTCAATGATTCACGACATATGTAGCAATAAATCAAACATCTTTCATATTTTTTATTTACAAAACCCTTCTCTATACAAAATTCCAATATGAAGATTGTTCAAAACTGACCTATCGCTATAGAAATGTGTTGAAACAGAGTGTTAATGTCTTGTTGATTGCTATCTATTTTATCAATGTTCTTCAAGACAAGTGGTCACTTGGAAATATTCCCCGCACTGAGTAGACACATAGAAGTCAGTTTTAGGTGAGAAAAGTGAGACAACAGCAACATTATTATTCATAATACTGAGGATAAAATATCATTTACGCGTCAATGGAAATTCAAACTATAAGTAATCAATATCTGCGTCGGTGGCATAGCGGTTAGGACTCTCGCCAATCATGCACATGGTCTGGGGTTCGATTTCCGGCCGACGCACTCCTTTACCTGGCCAAGCCAGAAATAATACTGGTAAAGAGGAAAGGTTGGGCATGAGGCTAGCAACCCCATCCTGTAAAAGTTAAACACTGCTACAGAAACTTCAAGCATTCAGCTTGAAGCCCTATGTTCCACCGGGGAACACGAAGGACAGAAAAAAAATCAATATCTGATTGATTGCATCGATCATGACTTTACGGTTAACAGTGAAATGTTGTGCATCCTAACACCTTCACTTTTTAAAAGATTTACAGTTGGGGGGACCACTGGAAGATGCATCTAAGTCTGAGTACTCTCCAGCTATGACAAAATGCGACTCTCTGTTATCATCTAGTGTCCAATGAAAGTTTCTAATAAAGTCCTACAGGAGATCAGTCCTGATCTCAGTAGTAACGTCTGAGACTACAATACTGGTTGACACGAGTTTAAATCTCACAAAGGGTATGAGTTCCTTTAGAAAACTGTACATATGCCTTGCTGACTGGTTAGTGCCAAAAACCACGTAACCGAATTGGTCCATGACTACTTTCCAATTTCCTCCAACTATCTAATACCGATAGTTTTGAGTCCGCCATCATGGTGAGTCACCTAACATTGTGGCCTTGACTGATAGAATTCAGATACGAATTTCCTATTGGCCAATCAAAAGAATCCCTGTTTCATTGAAATCCATGAGTACTGAAATGATATACAATTATTCGTAGTTTTACTTCAAATCTTTACATCGATTCATCACTAGACAGTAAACCATGTCATACTGACTGAATTGAGATCTCCTCTCTGAACTAGATAACTCATTATCATGGTGCACTTTGAACTAATGTTAAGTGTTTTAAGGGTTGTTGACATGATCATTTGGACATAAGTTTCATGTTGACTAGCACTCATCAACCGAAAGTATTCAACATGATGATGGAACTGACTGATGTCATCTATAAGATTTGAACCACCCAGCACCGACCCACTGGATAACACTCAAATCATTAGGTCCAATATGACTTGAAGATAAATTATACTAGTTAGCCCAGGAATAATCAGTTGACTGTAGCATTTATCGATTATTTCTGTTTAATTCCATGTTTGACTGAAATGCATGTTGAAGTGTGTAGTTGTTTATAGCTACTATGTTTTGAAGAGTTGGTTTGTAGGAAGGATAAGGTTTGTTACTAGTTCAGCCACATATCGATATCATTTAGAGAACCACTAGAAAGCCAGCAGGGAGTAGAGGGCAGCTGTTTCGTCCCTCCTTGAGATTCATTATCAGTATACATCCACGGCCAGGGTTTGAACCCGGGAAACTTTGGTTACATGGCGAGCTCACTGACCACACAGTCACTAGGAACAAATTCAATGGTGCATGGAATTTCAACTCCTACTGGTTCCTGATCTGTTTTAGCGCGACCACCACCAGTGGGTACTGTCAGTGAGTGTTCATCTTCACTTCCAACTCGGTGATGATTCTATTGGTCACAGCATCGGATTGTTTTCAGCCTAAAGACTTCGGCCTATTGTTAGGGCATACACAACACCTATGCATCGTATTTTGTGGTAAGAAGACATGAGCGATAAGTGTAGTTTAGTGAAGTTTTTCAACTAGTCTGTACTTTTTATATTGATTTGATAGTATGTTCAATTTTTAAGAGATAATGAACACTAATCAGGAATTGTTTTATTCTAATACTGGGATAAGTGAACATGAAATGATGTGCTATCATAGACCTTCAAAGTTAGATAAACTGAATAATACTTGTTGAATGTGAGAACATAACAGACTGCATTCGACTTAGATTTCATGTTTATCAGTACTAACTAGCAAGACGCCTTCATTAGATGCCAGTAGCTCTACCCATTGAAATCCGCAGCTCTATTATCTTATCATCTAATGTTGGACTCAAACTCCTTAAAGACTGTACAACTGCATCATATTGGTCAGTCAGTCTCTTTGCAGACAGTCAATCACGTTAAGGCAGGGCTTTTTATAAAAGATGGTTATTACACTCATAAACAGTTGGAAAAGAACACGTTTATTTATTTATATATCGAAGAAACCCAATGGTACTTTTTATTTTAAATTATGTTGCAAGACAGACGCCACACAATTAGGCGTGTTTCTCGTCAGATTTCCGAACATCGTCCTGCATATTTGTTAAGTAAAGGACAAACAAAATCTATCCATAGCGCTATTCTATCTCATCCTGTGGATACAGAAAACAAGATTTATGTCAATCAGGCTTTTAGAGTCATCTACTGCACACCAACTAACTAGTCTTAACTTCACCTTAAGACTTCTTCTACTATATATCGCTGAGGCCTCTGGAATCCGCATTAAGAAGCCGAAAAGAAGCTAGTTCAGACATTGCTCTTACTTTGGCCATCTAGGTTCGAATTATCCTCAGTTTTTTGTAGAAATTTCCTTAATTTTAGTTGTTATTCTATTTGCTATTATATTTTTGTTATTATTACAATTTATGCATCTTTAATGAACTGTAATTCCACTGATCTTACTTAACAAATCGATATTATTAAAGAAGACACTAATATTGTTATTGACTACTATTCTAGAATATTCTATGTAAATAAACATATATATAAATAAATGTAGAGCCAAAAGAGGGAATTATCGAAAAGGATATTCTTTGCTCGATTATTTTGTGTTTTAAAGACGTCTGAATGAATATTTTCGCTATAATACGCTTCACTCAAAAATGAGTGAAACAGTCGGTCCAGTGATTACACCACCTAGATCTGGTTGGCTAACAAGCACTACTGATTGTTGTGAGCAGTATTTACAGCTACTCATACCAATATATCAGTAGTTTATGTATCACACTGTGCGTCACACAGGATAATGGCTAGAGTGTTTTTCAGATAACGAAATGAATGAATAGTTTTCGTTTTCGCAATAATTAAAATAAGATCACGGTATTAGGGGTAATTTTTAAAAAAATATGTGTGTCTGAGGGGGAGGGGGTTGTGTGTATATTTCCGATTTGCAACGGAATTCAGAGTATGTCTGGTATATTTGCAAAATGTCTGTGAATATACGCACCCCCTGGCGTTTTGTATAATATGCTTGAAAATGTCTGAACTTTTAATTTTATGTAAAACTATTTGTAGTGTGAGTATGCTACCAAAGTATACAAGGATTAAGCAGGCTGGAATTCTCATGATATACCTTTCAATAATATAATAAAAGAAATTTGTGCAAATACGAAGCAACAATTAGCTTTGTCTTTGTTGAATATGTTTTATACAAACAGCAATAGTTAGATGATTGATGATTTTACTCCCTTACGCTCCCAGTGGAACATAGGGCTTCAAGCTGGATCTTTGAAGTTTCGGTAGTAGTGGTATCTATTTTTAAGGGATGCGTTTGATAGCCTCCTGCCCAACCTTCCCTCTTTACCAGTCCTATTACTAGCTCAACGAGGTAAGGGAGTGAATCTATCGAGGATCAAACCCCCGACTAACTGCTTGGTAGTCGAGTATTCCACTGCTGTGCCACCGACGCACTCGTTAAACGAGGCTAACTGCGTATTCTGTAGTCGACTGGATGTGACTCTAGCCTCTAGAGATGAAGAATCCTAACCTCTAACGCAATTGAAAATCTTATCACTTAATAGCGGTTGTGGTTAAGGTCCTCGATATCCAAACAAGTAGACTACTGTTCGAGGTCCGGTTCATCTTCCAAGGGCAGAAAGTTAGACGGTAGTTGTTACGATCAGAATAGACGCGTTGTGATTTCAACACTCGAAACCGATCTCTGCGTCCTACTGTATAACTAACTGGAACCTCCGTGAGACGCTGACAGTAAAACAATGTCGCTCAAAAGCAAGTAAAAAAGACCACTGTCTATGGCTGGAATCCATTTGTGTGTGTGTGTGCGTGGTTCTTTTCGTCAACAATAATAACATTAAAAAACTCAAAACTGTCTCAACAGTGCTATCAGACAGTAAATATACAGTCAGTGTAGGTTTCTAAGCGCAATACAAGTACAATACAAGTTAACCTAAATTCAACTGTGAGAATCACCTTAGAGTTAATTGGAATATGTCCAACCAGACAGGATCAAAAACTCTCTCCGCAAGAATCACACACCATCCAATCCCTGAGACACTCCAAAGACAGGATAACCTTAATTCACTCAAACAAAACCACCTTATTAATATCATTGCACCACCACAACGAGAAGCATTACACTTGTAGATTAAACATGGACAAACGCAAGTTATTAGGTTGAAACCAACGTATGACATGCAAATGTCAGAACAATGACATTCAGTTTAGGAGAAGAAGGTATACTAATTACATAGTTAGTTGAAACGTCCAAATAAGTGTTTGACGGATGGTTAGATCGTGCAGGAGGGATTTTGCAAACAATCTTTTAGCCGCCATAAAACACAGGTGTAGCTCGTAGTCCCCTATATATCTCATTTCATTTCGTTACATAACTGTAATTAATGCAAGTATAAAACAATGCCAACAATATAGAATAAAAGATAATCACTGGTGACCTTTCATCTTCAAATAAATCTTCAGTGAATACATGTTCAACGGCCCGTTTTGTTTAAATTCATCAAATCAATGTTTCGCTCTTTTTCAAACACTGTGACAGATTTATATTCAAACAATATGCCGACTATGTGAATAAAGAAAAAGTAATAATTAATTGAGCCAGTTATATTAAAAACCAAGAAAAAAACAAAATATATTTGAATTATATCGTATCTTTAACAAATTCAGTCTAAAAAATATATAGAGAGAGTGAATAATTTAATCAACTTTTTAAACATTGCGGGTAATTTGAATATTGAATGTTGAATAATGATGATGATCACATAAAACTTCTTTAATACAAAAAAAGAAAAGAAAAAAGAAAAATTATCTCATGTTGACAGTGCTCATTCATCAAAATTTGTAAAAAAAAATGCTGAAATTAAAAAAATAAGAAAATAAGGCCGTTAAATTGTTTCAATAAACATCAAACAAAAATCGATAATGCATACTCATCTTCACTAATTGATACTATACCTTAGTTACGACTCGATAACATTTGAATATAAGTTGAATAAGGGCGTCTTATAGACCACTGCGGAGCCAGCTGAATCGAGAACTCTAGAGGACTGAGTGAAATCGAAGTGTACCATTGAAACCCTATGCTTCCTTTGAAAGACAAAAGAATAATAGTAATAATGAAACTAAAGTTCTCTATATTAGTTCAGTTACTTCATTACAAGTGAAAAGGAGTTAGGAAGGCATTCAAAACTAAATAATCTCCAAGTTTTAGTAGTCTTCAGAAGTGTACATCCATGATTCCTGTAGGCGTTGAACCTAGGGATTTTCGGGTTGAGAGGGGATGGTTAAAAGATGACTGAGTTAAAATTCAGTCATTCGGGATGTAACCAAATGAGCTATGAGTATTTTATAAAATCCTGCTAACATGAAAGATAATGAAGCCACTGTGATTCACAATCACAGGTCCCAATAAGTCTCCTCATACCTGATTTGATAAACATCAGAAATTTTAAGAAATCGACCTCATAGGTTGGTGTATAACGCATTTAAAGTCACTAATAATTTATTACCAATTGCTCACTGGAGCAATTACTGTTATCAGATGGTTGGAGGCACTTGGAAGGAAGCTTTACCTGATCTAGACTTTGTGCCTGTCAGCACACACACCAGTCAGCAAGACGTGTCTGTAGTGTTAAAGGAATTCATATCCCTTCTGAGACTTAAACTCGTGTCATGCGGTGTTGCAGTTACAGACGTTGCCACTGAGGTGTTTGGGTTGATGTTTGCCAACAAGTATAAAATCCAACTTAGACAAGACTTCCATCTGATTTCTTCAAACCATCTAAAAACAACGGTGCAGAATGCATCATCATGGCGAGCCGCCTAGTGACTTGGCGGTCATATTTCACAACTGACTGAGAGAACTCAGTCTGCACCGAATAAAGTACAGGACGCACAGAACTAGTTACTTTCTACCTAGTGTTCAATCAAAGTTCAACGGGTTGGAGTGGCTAGTCTCACACCCAACCTTCCCTCTGTACCAGTCTCACTACCACTTAAGTAGGATTAAGGAGTTTGTCTACCAGGAATCGAACCATAGACAAAATGAGGCTTGGTTGACGAGTATTCAAATCACACAATACATGATCTACTTGATATCAGAGATAGTAATCAAGAAACCAAAAAATCACTGCATAAAACTATATATATACTACTGATAGACTAGTATGAGTAGTTGTATTACCACTCATATGAATCAACCATTAGCGCTTGCTAGCCAGATTTGGGGTAGTCGAAACACACGTCGACAGTTTATCACGTTTAGGACCCAAGTATTATTATTATTATTATTATTATTATTGTATCCTTTAGTTCCTAGAGGAACATAGGGCTTCAGCTGCGCACCTCCATTGACTTCGGTTTTTTGACAACTTTTTCACCCTGCTCCAGGTCTGCCCACATGCTTTCATCTCCTCTTCACATGACCTCCTCCAAGTCACCCTTGGACGACCAACTCGCCGCCTCCCTTTCGGGTTCCACTCGAGGGCTTGTCTAGTGATGTCACTTGATGGTTTCCTCAGCGTATGGCCAATCCATCTCCATTTCTTTCTGCCTATTTGTTTCACAATCGGTTCCTGATTGGTTCGCTCCCAGAGATCCCTGTTGCTGATCTTTTCTGGCCATCTGATCTTGAGTATTGAGCGGAGACAGTTGTTAATGAAGGTTTGAAGTTTGTTTGAGATGCTCTTTATGACTCGCCAAGTCTCTGATCCGTATAGTAGCACTGACTTCACATTGGAGTTGAAAATCCGGATCTTATTTTTGATGCTGAATGCTGTTGACCTCCACACAGATTTGAGAGTAATGAAAGCTTGTCTTGCTTTTCCGATTCTGGCTTTGATGTCCTCGTCAGTTCCGCCTGTAGTTGAGACGATGCTTCCCAGGTAGGTGAAGGAGGTTGTTTCTTTCAGGTTCTTCCCATTTATGCTTATTGTGGTCTGTTGTTGCTGTTGATGTTGGCTAGGAATCTTCATCATCTCTGTTTTATCTATGTTCACGTGAAGTCCTATCTTTGATGCTTCTTCTGCCAACTTGTTACTTTTCATTTGCATATCTTCCAGTTTATGGGAAATCAGACATATATCATCGGCGAAATCCAGATCCTCCAAGTCTTTTGTGTCAGTCCATTTTATGCCTGTTCCCTCGTTGGTTGCCGTTGTCTGTCGCATTATCCAATCAATTGCAATCAGGAAGATCATTGGTGATAGTAGACAGCCTTGCCTCACTCCCGTCCTCACTTCGAAGGCTTCCGTAAGTTTCCCGTTGTGGATTACTTGGCATGCAGCATTGTCGTATAACTGTTGGATGAGGTGTATAATTGTCGATGGGACCCCGTAGTAGCGAAGTAGTTTCCAAATGACCTCTCGATCGACGCTGTCGAAGGCCTTTTCAAAGTCGATGAAGTTGAGATAGAGAGGTGACTGCCATTCCAAGCTTTGTTCAATGATGATCCGTAGAGTGGCGATTTGATCAATACATGATTTGTTTCTCCTGAATCCAGCCTGTTCCGGACGAAGTTTTTCATCTAGGGCTTGTTTGATTCTCTCCAGGATGATGCGACTTAGTATCTTGCTTGGAATGGACAGAAGCATAATTCCACGCCAGTTTTTACATTGACTTAAGTCTCCTTTCTTTGGAAGTTTGAATAAGTAACTGTTCTTCCAATCCTCGGGTACTTTGCCCTCTTTCCACACCTTCTCCAGTAGTGGTGTCATCAAGTCCGCTGTTGTCTCTGGGTCTATTTTCAAAGCCTCTGCTGGGATTCCATCTGGTCCCGGTGTTTTCCCAGTTTTAAGCATCTTGATTGCATTCAGGACTTCTGATTTCGTCGGGGGGTCAGTGTTCACTGGTAGTTCTGCTTCCGTTGTTGGTATTGCTGGACGTGTTGTAGGTGGCGGACGATTTAGAAGTCTTTTGAAGTGTTCAACCCAGTGCTTTCTCTGTTCCACCTCTTTGGTGATTGACTTTCCATTGTCGTCCTTTATTGGCTTAATCTGTGTCGAACGTTTGCCCGAAAGGTTCCTAGTTGTTTGGTAGAGTGTGGCGAGGTCTCCTTTGCCTGCAGCTTGTTCTGCTTCGTTTGCCATGGTTTCATAATATTTTCTTTTGTCTTCCCTGGCACTTTTCTTCACTCTTTTGTTCAGTGTATTGTAGCTTGCATTCAGCTCCTGTTTTTGTTGCTCGTCGTGCACTGGATAATCTTTTGCTTCACTGTCCTTCTCTCTTCTATTAGTTTCCAAGTGTCCGTAGTGAGCCACTGTTTGTCCTGTCTCTTTTTTCTGCCTAGAATTTCTATGCAGGTTTGGCTCCACACCGTTTTCAAGTTGTTCCAGTGCTTTTCAACGCCGACCTCTTCGCTAGTGTTGATTTGTGTCTCGGCTTTGTCCTTTATGCTTGCAATGAAGATGTCCTTTGTAGCCTGGTCCTTCAGCTTTTGAGTGTTGAACTTGGCTTGTGGTCTATCTGCAGCTCCTCCTTCTTTGAAAGCTTTTAATTTGATTTGGATTGTCCCTTGTACGAGATAGTGGTCTGAGCCAACGTCTGCTCCTCTTCTTGCTTTTGTGTCCAGTAGGCTGCGCCTCCACTTCCTTGAGATTGAGATGAAGTCGATTTGGTTTTTGGTTTGCCCGTCTGGTGACACCCATGTAGCCTTGTGGATATCTTTGTGCTTGTATACACTGCCACCAATCACCAGTTCGTTGAAGGCGCAGAAGTCGGCGAAGAGTTCTCCGTTTTCATTCATTTCTCCTAGAGCTTCTCTACCCATGATGAGTTCCCTTCCCGTATTGTCTGGTCCCAGTTTGGCGTTCATGTCTCCCATTAGTATTTTCATGTCGCCAGCTGGAGTATTGTCCATTGTTGCCTGTAGTTGCCTGTAGAATTCTTCTTTCTTCTCGAGGTCTGCGTTGTTTGTGGGTGCATAACATTGTATGATTGACACTTTCCTTCCTTTGGAGTTGAACCTGGCGGTCATTATCCTGGACGAAATCGCCTCCCATTGTATCAGGGCTTTCGTTGCCGTTGGTGACATCATGATAGCCACGCCCTCGGTGTGCGTGTGGTTATCTTCTGGGTGACCGGAGTAGATCACTGACTCACCTGTTGACAATTTGGTGAGTCCACTCCCATTCCATCTGCTCTCACATATTCCCAGCACTTGTATTCCGTATCTTTTCATCTCGTTGGCGATCTGGGCAGCTTTTCCAGTCTCGTACATAGTTCGGACGTTCCATGTTCCTACACAGACTTTTTCTTTTGGTGCAAAGAGGTTCATTTTGCTGAAGGTTCTGTAGCAATTTTGTTTACAGGGTGGGGTTGCTAGCCTCACGCCTGAGAAAAGAATGATTACATTAAGTAAAAGTTTAGAGAGAAGCAACTTTTTGGGTTGCTCCCCTCAAAATCAGAAAATAACGGACAAACAATGAGAACAACATCAACAAAGGAAACAGTTCACAGAAAAAAGGGCAAAAAGCGACGACAACTATACAATAAGACAACATGCAATATAGTTCAGTACAGTTAACTAAAATGATATCTTAACCATAAACTCACTGACTTGGAGCAACTTGAACATATAAATCCAACAATATATACAATTATAGATGTGTTTATGTTTAAAAATTCCACAAATCCAAACAGTGAGTTATGTGTATTATCTGTCAATAAGATTGTATTTTTTGGATTCAGTGTTCGAAAGGTTAATAATTGTGATAATTTCCGCAAACACTTTGCATAAAATTTTAGAGTAATAAGAGATTTTATTTATGACCAAAATGTAGCGTAATAGTCGAAAAGCGCGCTCAAGGTAGTAGTCTAGGACCCAAGTAGCTAGCCTGAAATCGAGGGAGAGGGTTCTGTGAGCTGAATGACACTGAGGACACCATAGATGAGCTCGTTAACAAACAAACGAAACAGCCGTCTGATGCTTTTAGTTCACTGTGATCTAGATGGATAGCATTCACCACTGGTTGATTGGTATAACTGGTTCACAACTACTCATCTCAGTTAATCAGTAGTATAGAGTCTTATAAAAACAATTAGTACTTAAAATCAGTTTTTCAATTTGATATATGACTTTTTATTTAAATAATTTCTTCTTATAAGGCCTACATTAAAGTTTTGATATTATTTACTAATTGTATATGTATTTTTTTAAATTTTTCATAATTCATTGAGACTTTCCGATTACATTTTGACTGCATACTGCGTAAATATAACACCAGGAATGGTATAGAAATTTGCAATGAAAATCAACACAATACCTGATGATTGCATAAAAACCTTGTGTATGTTTGTGATTAGATAATGATTTCAGACGATGAAACCTAGTGTATTCTTGTAAATTCTGAAGTGTCTCCTCCAGCATATTTGTCTATGTGTGTGTGTGTTTGTGCGTGCGTGCTTCTGTTGCAAATACGTGTGAGACAGATGGGGTGTAGAGGATGGAATATAAGACTAGAATTTCGGCATTGTGTGGGGTAGAGTATATACATGTGTAGAGTAACTTTATAATTTTATAAATTACGCACTCAGTGTGAAATAGTAGTATTATTTATTGGTAATGTTTCAAGCACAATTTATTACCCATAATCAAATCGATAGGCACGGAAATAGAGAATGTGATGGTGACAGATTGGGGGGGGCGGGGATGATTGGCAGCGGAAATATGTGAATACAATCCACGATTTTCATTCAAAAGAACAAACCTTTTTTTATTTTTTTTTTTTTGATTTACAGCTTGATTCCACACTGTATTTCGGTACAAGTATGGAATTTTCAGCATGGATATCGGTAGCCCAAATTTTGCAGGCTGACCATAGATATCAGGTGTGCGTCGGTGCGGGCTCGAACCCCGGACCATGTGCATGGTCGGCGAGAGTCCTAACCACTGTGCCACCGACGCACGTGAGAAATACCATATTTATTTTAGAAAAGTTATTTCAGGTGTTAGTTTGCACGGATATGATTGGTTTCTGGATGTCATTCATTAGCTGACATCAGTAAGGTAGCGATGACCTTCGCTAGTAGTCGCACTGTCTCATAAATTGGTAGACGTTGTGGTTCATGCACCACCAATGGATCGGATCCCAGTGGCTTAATGGTCTTCTAGCTCACCTAGTAACCATGAGGTCCTGGGTTCGAACCCTATCGATGGGTGCACACTAGTGATGAGTCTCAAACTAGGACGAAACAGCTGTCCAGTAATTTCAGCTGGTTTTCCCCTAACCGATGTTAGTTCCTAATGAAATCCTGAACGTTATTTCATTTTGATACCTAAAAAACAAAACTGGATGCACAAGCGATCAGTTCGATCTGTTATTTACTGTCCACTCCCCTGAGTATAACTAAGTTTAACATGGAAATTGATGCAACTTGAGTAGCTTAACACTATTCACAGTTAGCCATGTAAACTGAAGTCACTATATGAGCAGTATTTTTTGTCAAGAATAATATTTTACAAGTTTGATCAGTGAAAGAACCATTGAAAAACTAGCAGCTGTTTCGTCCCAGTTTGGGACTCTTCATCAGTGCGCATCCGCCAGGATTCAGTGGCTTATTGGTCTATGAGCTTGCTTTGTAACCGTGGGTTCGAACCCCGGTGATGGGCGCTTACCGCTGAACACTCCCAGACTAGGGAGTCAAAACAGCTGTTCAGTAGTCCCTGCTGTTTCCTCCAACGGATGTCAACTTGGGCGAGCACACCTGTAACCAATCAAATCCCTGCAAACTAACACTTGGTAAATAATATTCTACAACGATAATAATAAAGCCCAAGTTAAGAACAATATTCTTTTGAATGATTTTATTGAACCGAAACCTCAGCTTCCTGTGTGGACACTCAGTCAATCACTTTCAACTAAATACCCTGAAGCTGACCACTAGACATATTCGAAAAGTCTGTATTAGAGGCTGACAAGTCCGTATAAAATGAACAATCCCCTTCCAATAAAATCAATTAATTCAATGAATAACAGTGGATACCCATTGAACAAGAGGTGTTGTAGTGATTTAATTGATGATAACGCTTTTGATGTTAAAAAGCATAAGTGAGAACGCGGGCACATTCAGTTGATGAGTCGTGAGGAGAACGAAGTATGCATCCTACATTTCACTACTAACAGCTAGCCTACACTTAAACCTAAGTATTCTCCGATATTCTACACTGTAAACAACCACAGTTCATCCTCCATCATTGCTTTCTTCTAATAACATGAGTATTATTTGTGTGAACGAAACCTGAGCGTCAAATTCAAAATTTGCAATGTACACACATGAGGTGATAGTTCCCGAGCCATTTCCTTGGATTTCAAAATGTACTGTTGAACGTTTTATAGTTGGCTTTCAATCCAGTATCGTAGATTTCTCTAGGGATAGAAAGAAGCAATATCACAATGGAGTGATTTACGCTTTCAGATCGGACAGCATTTTATCGCAGGATCTACTGTTCATTAGTATTTTATCTGAAGATCCTGTACGAAGAGGAAATATCATGCAATAAATACCGCTGTAGGTTCTGTACGTCATATAAATACCGTCCAGAATAAGGCTATTATTATCAGTGTCCGCCGGCCAGATATGAGTGATCACTTGGCTCCCATAGGA
The DNA here is from genome assembly GCA_944472135.2 of Trichobilharzia regenti. NCBI lineage: Eukaryota > Metazoa > Platyhelminthes > Trematoda > Strigeidida > Schistosomatidae > Trichobilharzia > Trichobilharzia regenti. Next base: position 71,955,695 of record OX235263.1, read on the forward strand.
AATTGCAGTGTAAATCTCACCTTCTCGAATTGTGCATATTATAAATGGCTAGGTAATTTACAGGTTGTGGATGTGATAAACGATGTCATCAGTTCGATCAAGTAGCTGACCAGCCAGGAATCGGGTGTGGCTCACAGTGATTCAGTCTCTGAGCTGTAGTATACCGGGTGTACTACTGATGAGCTCTGCATCAAGCAAGCGAAACGGTCATCTGGTTGATATGAATGGCATACAACTGCTCTTCTCAGTTAATCAATGGTACTTTGTTTCATGCATAAAACTGAGTGTGTATTTGGTATGAGTAGGCGTTCAACTGTGCTAATTGCTTTACATAATCAACTTAAAAATACTTAAAAATAATAATTGGTAATTACTTTGGCAAATCTTTTTTATTTATTTTTGTTTTTTCAATTTCATAATCTAAAATATATCTATATACACTTGTAAATTAATTACAAAATCAAGAAAGAAATGTATTTTATCACTTTGAAATATAGAATTAATGAGTTAAATAGAGGTAACCAAATGTGAAGTTTAAAAAATTGACTCAATTCACAATGACCTTGAAAATAGTTCATTCATAAAAGTAAAACAATTAAAAGTACATATACTCACAGAGTTAAACAGATATTGAACTCAATAAGAAAGTAAAGAATGAATAATGACAAATTCAACTAGAGATAAATCATACTAATGATAAAAAGACAGAATTATAACAATTGAATAATGGTGATTTTTAAAAATACTGAAATTTACTTTACTTCTCTTTAAGACATTGTAAGGACTATAGTGAATATTGAATGGTTGCCAATGATTGATGGAAAGTCAAACTTGACTAGATCTATAATAATAGCTGATAATAGTCCACAGGGTTGTATTAGTGCATAAAGTAGGGGCTTGTACTTTTCTAAGGATTCAAATAGTAGGTCAATTTTTGGAAATATCACTATGGTACCGTTTCGGGTGACAACTAGTAATACCTAGAAATGCACTAATTGAGGAAAGTCGGTAACTGAACTCTCTTGACATCCGTGTATTATCTGTATTTTAAAGCGTGTCAGTGGTTTGACGGTGGAATGCTCTCTAACGACGCCATATAGGGTCCGGGGGGTTCAGTCCTAGTAGTAAGACTGTTAAACAGGGTAGGCTGGGTATGAGGCTTGCAACCACAACCTGTGAAAATTTGGAAACACTAGTGCTAGTGGAACTTTAAAGCTTACATCCGGAGGCTCTACGTTCCACCGGGAACGTGAGGGAATACAATAATATAAACAATTAGTAATTATACAAAAGGCTGCGACAAATAAAAATCTTTCTTTCTAAGTAGATTCCCCTTGAGATGATTAAAAACTAGGAAGCAAAAATGGCAGATGCTTCATCCCTCCTGTGGGATTAAAATGTCTACTTTGTATCCGCTTCTGTGTCGTTGGCTAACTAAGTAAGCATGTTACTACTCAACTATGTGGAAGACGGCTCAACTAATTATGATTTTTAGGCTTCCCCATGGTGGGACTCCTCGTGAATTTTAAAATAAACCTTATGCTTACTGGATGAGTAAAACTCAGACTATTGGTGTTGACCTCACATATTCTACCGTAATCCACATATAGATTGAAAGAAGTTATAAGTATAAAAGTCACCTTTCAAAGTTATAGAGTTACCTTAATATTACTAAACAACTTTTTTAGAATATTACTACTTTGCTTTATGAATGTGTCCCATGAAAAACTATCGATTTAAAAAAAACAATTTAGTGAGTGATAATCAAAGATGAAATGAAAAGCTGGATCACTGCAGCAGGGCTTGAGCCAACGCGATTCCAAGGGACTCCTTCAACTGAGTTATGAAACCTAACTTCTAAACATATGATCCATTATTTCACTGCAGTCATCAAGAGTAATGCTCACAAGTCATGTGAATGAATGTCACGTATCTCTCTACTATGTACAACAAGTGACATCGGCTAGAAAACTACTGGAAAACCAGAAGTGAGTACTGGACACCTGTTTCGTCTCATTTAAAGACTCTTCAGTAGTGTGCATCCACTAGGGTTTAAACACAGAACCCTCAGGTTACAAGGCCAGCTAGCTGGTAGACCGTTAATTCACTGGGATCTAACTTAATAGTCCATGAATTTCATCTTCTACCAATTCGTGGACCGATTCCCCGCTGATACACTCCTAAACCACACTTAACTGGTAGCTAGACCGGTAAGGAGAGAAGTTTGAACGTGAAACTAGCAACTCCACTGGGTAAAAATTGAAAAATTCCATAGCTACTGAAACTTAGAGGATTAAATTTTAGCAAAGAATTAAAACTGGAAAAAAGTATACATCAGTAGCCGTCTGGTAACTCACGGCTATCATAAATACCCTCAACATCAAAGTAATAACTAATAATAATATCGATTAGCAATAAAAAAAACTGTATTACTCTCTAGCATAATGTTTTAAACCTGTGTAAGTTTCATTAATAATAATGTTTGTCACTGAAAAATACCCCCCATTGTGGAGAGAAAAAAAAGAAATGTAATCAACCACACTACGAACTACATATGTTTGAGGTGTGTGAGAATATTTCATAGTAAAACTTATTCTTATGCAATATTGCTGTATATTAATGCTTAAGTTTCAAGTTAAAATACCTCATTTTCACAAACGGTACAAAAACATAATCGTTATAGGTCCAAGTTAAACTTTAAGCACCACTAACTGCCAGTGGAGTGTGACAGCACCAATAACCTTGAAGAGCTCACTGAGGAAGTTAGTGAAACCTGGTAAATAATGTTGTCATCATCAATAAAATATACTCATCGAAGTGTTATGCTATTAAATGGGATATCTAGCAAGTTACAGTTTCGGTTTGGGAAACATTAAGGTACGCTTTAGGCCAAGGACAATTTAGGGTTAGGTTAACCTAATAAAGGCTACATTAAGGTTGGTTCGAAGTTAGATTACATTTAGTTTAGGGGTATTTTCACGTTAGGGTTAGGTCTAGAAAAGATTAGGGTTAGAAGATCTAAATAATTACACGCACAGAATGTTGTTAAATTACTCTGTTGATATAAGAATAGAACTTGTGCACTGTGGTAGAGTATAATTCCATTGTGGGTAAAATTTACTTTGATAAAGTCTCATAGTGTTACACAGGAATATTTACTGATGACCACATTTCGAGCACAATTTATTGCTCAGGAAATGTTAGTGTATAACACTGTAAGACTTTATCAAAATAAATTTTACCCACAATGGAAATGTACTTTGTTGATACTCCAACCTAAAACTGATAGCTATTTATATCACATATGAGAGGAAGGTATCCTCTGCAACACTTTTCTACAATTTTTATGCAATCTTTTCATAAATATATGTATTCTATACACAAAAATGCCTCCTTCATGTGACTGGTGCGTTCAAGGTCACTCGCTGATTGGTAGTTAGAGGGGCTTAAAGTTTAACTTTGCCCGTTATAGCTTTCATCATATATATATATATATTTCACATTCTGCTTAAGAATCAACGTGCACTATAAATCCGTCAGGTATCATGCTAACATGCTTAGTTTTCAAATCTGTAATAAACTCTGACTTTCAAGATGGTCATTTAAGTGTTTTAAATATCATAAAGGAGGCTGGCTGCGTTGTTTTCTCAAAATATAACAGGGTAATCGAGGGTTAAGCGGTGTGTGTCGATTTGTCACTGAGCTCTAGTTCAATACTATATGTGAGAATAACGTTGCCTCCTTCCAGTCTCATCTCTCCTAAAACTTCTGAATACATATTGCTTTATTAATATGATTATTGCAGTTGGTTACCTACATTCCCTGCAGTCCTCTCCAGCTGGCCTCACGGTCGCCTATACGCTTTCATCGTCCTCTCCTAACATGGTCTCCTTCATATCACCCTCATACCCACGTTAAACTCTTCGTTTCTCATTAGGGTTCAACTTGAGGCTCTGCCTGGCACTAGATATACACCCAACGGTCTTCACAGTGTGTGTCCTATCTTCCTCCATTTTCTTAGTAATATTTATTGCACAATAGGTTCCTGATTGCTTCTTTCCCAGAGTTTCTTATTGCTAACTCTTTCAAGTGGTCCATTCGATCCCTAGTATGCGGGGAATGTAACTGCTGATGAAGGTCTGAGGCCTTTTGGTGATACGCCAAGTTTCTGACTTTTTTACTCAGGAACTTATTTAATATTTAGTGTCGAAAATCCAAATTTTGTTGTTTACGCTGAGGAGTGCAGGAGATTTCCAAACTGATTTCAGAATGTTGAACATCTGTTTCGACTTTCAACTTCCGGTTGGTTTTGACATCGTCGTCTGTGCCGTCTGCCTGTACTTGAAACGATAAGTGAATGAGGTAACCACTCTCAAATTTATTCCACTTATAATGATTGGTGCTTGTTGCTGTTGGTTGATTGGTTGGTTGTCTTCAACACCTCCGTCTTTTTCTGTGTTCCCTTGAAGTTCCGTCTTCACTACCTGCATCCATAGGTCTTCTTATCGGCCGAGTGTATTTCTGTCTCCTCGCTCCTCAAGCAAAGCGTCTCCATTACTTCAGTCCATAACAATTATGAATATCATTGGCGACTGTAGGCTTTAATACTTCAAATCTTGACAAGATTGTCACCGATATTACTACTAGCCCCAATATTATCACAGATGAATTCAGTATTTCAATAGGATTAAGAATAGACCCTTGTCGTAAACAATAAAAAAGGTATTACAACAGACGCTTAGTCTGTTTTATTTATCTGAGAAACGTTACTCATTGTGACCATAAGTTCATACGAAATGCATGAAAAACTCTAAATTAAATATTCAGCTTAACTTGAACTATAAAGAACACTTTAAATTGGAATCAAACTGGTCCCAGATTGGAATTCTACACCTCCTACTTAAACCTGAGCAAATGAATAGCATTATCAACCTTGAAATAATGAGTATGACTCATAAATGTGAATAAATAGTGTACTTCAGGTAATTTTTTTAAAGATATACTATTCATGACCAGCTGTTAGTTCATCTATACCTTTGGTTTCATCTTTACAATTCAGTCTACTTAGATAACAGAAGTACTCACCTTTGTGACTACATTTCCATTCATATATGCATCATTTATTTATTTATTTATTCATGAGTGGTTTCAAAGGTTATTTTTCTGAAATAAAATCTTATATTATTACTGATAAAGTTGCTCCGAAAACTATATGTGTTAACTTGTGGTATTGAAATACTCGACGTTCCAACTTCAATAAAGTATTCATACTGGTACACCTTTGGTTCAGCGATGGATGATCCACAAACCATGCCTACTGTGATCCGAGATTCGACTCCTGATAGGTAGCAAACTGAGGAAGCAGGGAAGATTAGATGTGTGTCTAGTAGCCCCATCCTGTAAAAAATTTTAAAAAAAAACATCACTGCTACTGACACTCCAAGGCTGAATTCTGATGCCCTAGGTTCCGCTCCAGACACAAAGAAATAAAATATAAAAATATACTAGGTGGTAAGTAACCAGTGCTGTGAATCCTGTCCTTTGTTTGGTGCACACTGAATCCTAAACAGTCAAGTTTGCAATGTGGCCACAAAGCCACTAGATGGCTATCCATGATGATACCGTTGTGTTGGACTGTTGTTATTGGATGGTTTGAAGCGCAATGAGTAGGAAGCCTGAGACTTAGTTGGTTTGTGCTTCTTCTCCTTTACCAGTCACAACAAGGAATATCTGAAATGATTGGAGAAACTCATGCCCCTTATGAGATTTCAACCTAGGTCACCTGGGTCAGTACTGCAGTCACAGACACCACACAGTCACCACTGAGCTATTCCGGCTGGTGATTGACTCCCTGTAAGGCTTATATTGGATACTTTAATTGTACACTATGTACCACAAAGTAACGAGTGTTTGCTTCAGACCTAATGGAATTCAGTCATCAGTTCCCACTTTGCTGTCCAGTGCCATAAAGCATGAAACCTATATCCAAGGCTTCTTTCAGATTGTCTCCAATTATCTAATACATCATAATGGCGAAAAATATCAAATTTCCTAGTGTCATACATCTCAAGAAGTCATTATAAGTAACTTTGTACAAAGTACGTTTGTTCTAAGAGTTGTAGAACAAACGCTTTCGATACCTTTTAATAAAAAAAGATCAACCACTTTTAAGTTGTTGTAGTTAGCAAGTTGAATAATTCAACCAATTGGATTTTGCCAACAATGGAAACTATGAAATACTGGACAATCACTGATTCGTCCGTGTTAGGGGCCAAGTTCAGGAACTTCAGGTTAGGAGACGAAAACTTTACTGTTCAGCAGATTACTTTGATTATTCTGGCCTACAAAGCTTTGCTTAATCCACAATATATTCTTACTGCAAGTTAGTGTCAGAGATACGTCTATGCCTTCATATGAGATATGGTGAACCCTAATCGCCAAGATCTATTAATAAGTGTTAGTTTGTAGGGATTTAATTGGTTTCAGGATTTCATCATGGGCTGACATTAGTTAGAGAATCATTGTAAAACAAGCTGGGAGTACTGGACAACTGTTTCCCCCAGTCTAGTTTGGGACTTTTCACAGCAGTATGCACCCACCGTCAGGGTTCGAACCCAGGACCTTCTGGTTACAAGGCGAGCTCGTATACCATTAAGCCACTAGGACCCGATCCAATGGCTAGCCCATGAATTCTAACTTCTGCCAATTCACGACATAGCGCGACCGCTAGCCAATGTCTTCGGCGAGTATTTGTCCTCACACCCGACCAGCTGCACCCTACTGGTCACGACTTCCCACTGGAACCCAGGTAACTACCTACCCATAGCCTTCCGGGTTCGAATCCTGGTGGGTGCGTACTGCTGAAGAGTCCTAAACCAGGACGAAACAGCTGTCCAGTACTCCCAGGTTTCCAATGGTTCTCTAACTAATGTCAGCTCATGATGAAATTTATTATTAAGTTTAATGAAGGCCCCTTTTGCGGTCAGTCAACAATGATAGGGGCTGAAATTAATGAAACAAATGGTCATGTACTCGCCGTACAACACAAAAGTCCTTGACTTAATCATTTGTAGGATTTATGGGTGCATACCCCTGAAGAGTTCACAAATAAGATGAAACAACAATTCAAATATCAATCAAGAGTCAACATATCCAACACTTGTACATTAAAAAATGAATTCACAAGCCCCCGAAAAAAGAGAACTATTAATTCCAACACACTATTTTGATCAGTAAATTTAAGCTTATAATACTATTAAGTATAAAACTTTAGATTCTTATATCTAAACCCTAATACATTGAATCTCAACGCTGCTTTGTGATGATTACACTTTAATAGAGAAGATTTTATGCGGCTCATGTGGATGATTTTGAGGTAGTTGTGTTCTTTGTGCTGATGATGATTTACTTGAAAACGTTTCATGAACGAAAGGTCAACTTTCAGATCAAGGAAATAATCAATACAAGCGGATTAGAAAATGGAAAAAATCGCACATAAAAGCAACCAATCACATTCAAGGTTACCTAGGGATATAACTAATAAACTCACTGAGGATGTTGTTCAGGTAGAAAATGAAAGCTTCGCAACTATAAACCAGCCAGCACAGAGAACACAAATACACCAAAATAAGGATCTTATTGATTTTAATGAACCAGATATGGGACCTTAGTGAATGTTGATATTGTAGAATGCAAGCCGTTCTTGTTTCCGATTGTCCTATCTCACCTAAACCCTCTCCATTCCTTCTTACCGTACTCAAAGAAGTGATATATTATTGTTTCTACGGATAGGTCACTTGGAGCGAACATTCAGCACGGTTTCCTTTAGAAACCAAACTTTTAGATCAAAATATGAGATCCGCTTGTTACTGTGAGTAGTATTCAAAAATGTTAGAGATTTAACATGATAGAGCATACTACTGATTGAGTGACATGAGTAGATGGAAGATAATAATCCAAAATTCAGATGGTTTCAATTGATTCGGGTCTGTGAGCTAAGTTAAAGCACGTAAATTGTTAATGAACTCAACCTCAAACGAATTAAAATGGTCATTCGATGTTAAGATAACTTCAGTCTGCCTGGTAGGTACTACTATTGACTGATTTCAGTAGTACCTAAGAAAAAAAAGTTTACTATTCAGAGTGATTATTTAAGTTTGCCAAAGTTATCACTTAATTAACAAGTAAATAGAAATTCTTGAAATTCCACGAGCTTGCCTTGTAACTGGAAAGTTCTGGGTTCGAAACCCAGTGGATGCTTACTTCCTATGACTCCCAAACTAGGAGGAAACAGCTATCCAATACTCACTGGTGATTTTTAATGCTTCTCTAGGTGATATAAATTCGTAATCCCGTTTGAAATAGATCAAATCCCTAGAATTAAACACTTCAAAGCTATTTTATTATCATTCTTTGTTGTTGAACTCAATTTTCTGACCTTCATTGTAATTTGTCTTTTACAAAGAAAACATTCTTTGGCAAAAACGTTTTGGCAAAGATTAGTAAACTTCATTTTATTATAATTACTTAATCAATATTAATTAATGCGCGTTGGTAGCTCAGCCGTAGAATACTCGTCACTCACGTCTCACGTGTTCTAGGGTTCGATTCTTGACCAACGCACTTCTAAATCTGGCCTAGACGGTAGTCAGATTATTGAAGAAGGAAGGTTGGGTGTGAAGATAGCCGCTCCAACCCGTAAAAGAATGGATAATACCACTTGGCTACTGAAACAACAAAGTTGAAGCTTGAAGCCTAATCTTTCACTGGGGGCACAAAGGAATGAATGTATCATTACCATTACACTTTCAACATCATTAGTATTATTGCTATTATTGTAATAATCATTACTTCGAAGATTATGAAATTATGAGGAAGATTTGTAACCCAGATGGATGATTTTTGATACAGTTGTGCTCTCTAAGTGGACTGAGTGGTTTAGTTGAACTGAGGATGTGTTGTCTAGAATGATATTCAAAGCTTTGCGATGAAACCCAACGCCAAGCTTAGAAAATAACAATATCAAATACTTCTTTATTACACTATTCCCTCGGCATCTGAGTGGGACATACGACTTCAACAGCGCGTCTACATTTCATCCTATTCTCTGTTATTCTCTTTGGCCGGCTCCACAATCGCTCATAGGCTTTAATCTCCTTCTCATCCTTCGCACACACGATCTCTTTCATATCACTCTCAAACTCAAGCCTAACTCGCCGTTCTCCATTTAGGTTCCACTCGTGGTTATGCCTGGCGTACGATATTATCAAATGATCTCCGTGCGCGTGCGTGTGTCCGATCCACCTCAATTCTTGTTGGACAATGACCTCTTGATTGGTCTGTTCTCAGAGTTTCATTCCTATTGCTTTTCCATCCGGACTAATCGGCGAAAGCAGCTGCTCATAAAAATCTACAGAAGTCTGTTAGAAATATTTTTGATGACGCATCAAATTTCTGATCTCTGTAAAAGTACTGACTGACTTCACAATTTGACATTCAATAGTTGGTTTTTAGGCATCTTACTGATTGGATACAGGGTTTCATCATGATCTGACATTGGTTAGAGAACCACTGGAAAACCGGTGAGGGAGTCCTGGATAGCTGTTTTCTCCATCCATTTTAATTTTTGACTGCCTCCTGATCAGTACACACCTACCACAAGGGGTCGAACCCAGCGCCTTCGGGTTACAAAGCTAGCGAGCTAGCTCGTTGATCACTAAGCCACTGGAACCCACCCGATCCAATGGCCGGAGCATGAGTAGACCAGATTCCCAAACGGATTTCAGAGTGATGGATGACCATCTTGCCATTTCTAATTCTGGTTGGTTTTGTTATCCTCACGTGTGTCGTGTCCGCCTGCTACTAGCTGGAACGACGCTACCCAGGTAAGATAAACTTAAGAAATGAATTATTCAAGTTACCATAGAGTTTACCCCTAAAGAAGGTATTTTTTCAATGAGTTCGTTAGACGTAGTAAGTGTAATGATTCCATTGTGCTTTTAGTATTTGTGTTTGTCGGTGTTTGTGTGTGTCAATAAGTGATGGTGCTTCTAAGAATAAACGGAACATAAAGTGACTCTTAGGTATTTATTGTATACACTGCACGTATACAGAAAAGAGTTTAGGTGATTAATGCATTAGATAGCCAAATATAATAATATAGAATATGTACATGCATACCTATACTTGTCTATGCATGAAAATTGAGTTTTCATTTTTCATTCTTTAGAAATTCAGTTTTTTTCTCTTTGCTTAGAATTTGACGAATTCCTCAAAACGCACACATGCACACACACACACAAAATGTATAGTATGCAGTGTAAATAGTGAAGTACACTAACAGTACGCTACAATATAGTACAGTACACTAAACTTCCTTGGCGTTTTAGAGTAATACACACGAACGCCTACGTGCATCTCAGCTTACATACGCATGCACAAACATACCGACACCCCCCCTACTACTTAACATTATGCCTACAAACAAAAAATAATGGAATTTTGTCATACAAAGAAATTTAGAAATAGTGATTATGCTGTGTAGTGTATGTACGCTTATTTATCGTTAAATGATGAGCATTATTATTATCATTTGGCTAGTGAACCCTTTTAGTTGATATGGTTACTATCTAACTACTCATACGGGTCAATCAGTAGTATATAGTGACGTCTCCTTTTCTATGCTTGCTTTCTTGATTACCACTCACGGTATCAATCAGATCAAGTATTACGATCTGAATCATTCCAGTTTTGAAGGGAACCTTGGGTGTATCATCCCGTGGAACTAAGGGAATCGTAGATCGTGAATTAATTTGCCAATGGTAAATTCGACTAGATCATCCAGGTAGCTGACCAGCTAAAAATCTGATGGTTTTAACTGGCTCAGCTACTTCAGCTGATGAGCTCCTCCCCAAGCGAAGTAAAACTGCTCTCCGGTGTTTAAATTACTTTGATAATCTGGTTAGCCACTGGTTATCACTACTGCTTAACTGATATGAGTAGTATGAACCACTCATTTAAATCATTCAGTAGTAGTATGTGGTTTTTTGCATATATGATTGATTTCTTGATTGCCGCTTATGCTGTCAGGGAATTTCAGTTTCCAAAGGTAACTCCACCTCAAACTGTGTGTGAACTGTAAATCTTGAAGTGATTTTTAAATTGCCAGTTCCACTTAATTTATCACCAGTTCGCTCAAGTTTCTATGGAGACTGAGTTGATTTTCCTTGGGAGCGTCTCCAGGCAACGCCCAAACCTTCCTCACTATTTTTCCAAGCTGAGGATTTTTACCAACAGTATGTGTCTTTGCTGACTTCAATCTGAAGGTTAGATGGCCAGTTAGGAACTCTGGAATCTAACCAATGTCAGCTTATGATGAAATCCTGTAACCGATCAACCAAATCCCTACAAACCAACACTTGAAAAAGTTATCACCTGACAAATTTGCAAGAGAAAAGGTAGATAGATCGAATATACGGAACATACGCCAAGCCCTTGACTGAAACCAGAATGTGCGAACGAGGAGCTGGGAGTCAGCCGATAATATGTAGTAGATTGTGTGAAGAGGAGGGGGTTAGACTCTAAGGGCAGTTGTGGAACCAGTGAAACAGGGCTTCAGATAACAAGATGAAATACAGATTTGCTAGGTGGTCTGAACTGATTTTGCTTTCTGAGCTGAGTTGAATCAAGTACACTGATGACGAGCTCCACTTCAAATGAGTAAGATGAGTAAGTCCAGTGTTTAAATCACTGCAAGCTGGCTAGTAAGCACTACAAAATCATATGAGTACTCTTTAAATCTGTCAATAACTAATAGAGTTAAACACTTTTGTTTAAATTCTTTACTACTATTTAAGGTATAAATCAGGAGAAAGGAAACTTTAGGTGAAACCTCACCTCTTGAAGTATGTAGATTGCGAACTGGAAAGTTGGTTATAACTAGTAATCGGTTTATAATTACGATAAAACCATAGCTAAAACAATATACACGTTTTTAAGTGTTGGTTTGTAGGGATTTGATTGGTTACAGGACTTGCATCATGAGCTGACATCAGTCAGAGAACCACTGGAAAACCAGTTAGGAGTACTGGACAGCCGTTTCGTCCTAGTCTTGGACTCTTCAGTAGTACGCACCCACCGCAGTTCGAACCCACGACCTTCCAGTTACAAGGCAAGCTGGCTCGTATACCATTAGGCCACTGACACTAGGGATCACCCCATGTCTTTAACTGGCAGAAGTTAGAATTCATGGGCTGGCCAGTGGATCGGGTCCCAGTGACTCAATGGTCTACGAGCTCGCTAGCCTTGTGACCAGAAGATCCTGGATTCAAAGCCAGTTGGGGTGAGTGCGTACTGATGAAGAGTCCAAAGCTAGGACGAAATGGCTGTCCAGTATTGCTAACTGGTTTTCCAATGGTTCTCTAATCAGTGTCAGCTCATGATGAAAATCCTGTAATATACACGTTTTATTTAAAAACAACTCTGTACCTATCTCTAAATACATCTAGTGAGAAACATCCACACCAACAGACCCTCTTAAAAGTATTCTATTTCAATTCTACTAGTAAACATGCTACTTACTTACTGACTTAAATATAAAAGATTGAACATTGAGTTATTCAAGGTGTTCAATAACTCGTACTCAAAGAAAACAATTAAAAGAAGTAACCGCCCCCTTCTTTAATTTTTGCTTTAAAAATCAAAAAGAATGTCACTACCAGTCTACGTGTAACATATAATTCTTTAAAAATATTTGAATCTAAATTCAAAAGTGTATCACATTCTTTATGTTTGAAATCATCATCAATTTTCTGAAATTAAGTGAAGCGTGTCACATTTCTTTTTGTCAAATGGTTTAATTCCTACTTGTAAGTAGTATGTACATATATTTATTTGAGTAGTACGTATATGTCACAGTCATTAAACTCATTCTTCTTTTAACTAATGACTCTTATTTGAAACAAGCTTTTAGAATAGAACAAACTTGTCACTGTTGACATAAATGAGCTGTACAGAAATGTTTGCCCATGGGAGTTAATTAGGTTCTGCTATATTGCTTCTACCAACTATATTGTATATGTAAATCACTTCTAACATAGGAAACGGTATAGCCGGTAATATTTTTAAATGTTGTTTTGAATTCTTCATTGTTGGAAAGAGTCTCTTCGCTGAAGTGATGTGGCAACACTACATTATACTTCAATTTATACCCTCAATCTTACAAATACACTAGTGGGAGGTTATGATCAGTGGGGTCTGTCAAGCTGCGGTGTAAGGACAAATACTCACCGATGATTATATTGGCTGGTGCTGAAATCACGAAATAGTAGACATCGGAATTTATAGATGTCTGAATTCCGTCCCTATGGATGAATGGTCAGTGAGCTCGCCTTGTAACCAGAAGTTCGTGTGTTTAATCCCTAACAGTGGGGTTGTGGTTGAGTACTTCTGAGGGGTCCTAACTAGGATGAAACAGTCACTTAGTGCTCCCTAGTTGTCTAATTGATATCAACCTATGATCAAACTTGAAACGAGGATTGGTTTTGTAGGGAATTTTAATTGATTGGTTGGAGGATTTCATCATGAACTGATATCATAGGTTAGTGAACCATTGGAAAACCTGTCAGGGAGTACTGAACAGCTGTTTCCTCCGTCCTAGTTTGGGACTGCCTCTTCAACAGTAGGCACCCACCACAAGGGGTGAAACCCAGGACCTTCTGGTTACAAGGCTAGCGAGCTAGCTCGAAGACCATTAAGCCACTGGGACTCAGCCGATCCAATGACCAGCTCATGAATCTAACTTCTGCCAGTTATTGGTACCAGCTAATGATCAAATCCTCCAACGAATCAAAAGAAATTCCCTACGAAACCAATACTTAAAAATTAATCTGATGCCCACTGGCGACTGGCCCTATTCAAGCAGTTAGCCCGGGTCTCTAGTGAGAAGCCATCACCATTAGAATGCAGCAGGTTGAAGGTGAAGCAGTAACTCATCGAAGGAGGCATTGAGAAGTGGTCACGCTAAGTCATGAATTGGCAGAAGTTAGAATTCATGGGCTGGCCATTGAATCAGGTCCCAGTGGCTGAATGGTCTACAGCTCGCCTTGTAACTAGAAGGTTCTGCGTTCGAATAATGGCGGTGAGAGCGTACTGTGAGGGGTCCCAAACTGAGAAGAAACCGCTGTACAGTACTCCATGGCAGGTTTTCTAATCGTCCTCTAACTGATTTCAGCTTATGATGAAATCCTCCAACCAATCAGTTCAAATTCCCTACAAAACCAATACTTGAAAATAGCATTGCGACAACTCATCATTTTTGTTATTACCCTGTTTCTTAAAAAAGAGATGTATCTAAATGGTATTGTACAGCTGGAGAGGGAGATGAATTCACCGGGAAGATCTTCTTTACTGAACTACCTGTCTGGAAAGGTTTATCCACAATCTAGCTGTCAAAATGTTCGATTCAATTTTCATCTTTCATACTAACCAAATTGATTTTATAGCACTGAAGTTTCAAAATACCTGAGGTTATCAACTTATCAGGTATTTGAGAGCATATGTACCGATAAACAAAATACTTGTTTACTCATGAATTTACACATTCTTGTTCATAAATTGTATTGATATATTTATTTTTTATTCTAAACATTCTAATGACCTAAAACTTGAATGTCAAGTTTATCACTTTGTTCGTAAACATTCAATTTTAAATTTAATCGTAATCCTTGACTTCCGAGTGGGACATTAGGCTTCATTCAATGTAGAGCTTTAAGGTTCCTTTAGAACTGGTCTGATTTTGACGGGGTAGAATTATCAGCCTCACGCCCAACCTTCCCTTTTTATTGGCCTTAGCAAGGTTTTTGGGTGAGTCGGCCAGGAACAAAACGCCAGACCACATGTGGCGTAGTCGACAAGCGGTGGTATTGCCTTTCTTTACAAGATATGATTGCTAACCCCCGATAACTTACCCTCTTTCCTGGACTTGCAGCCATCTAGGTTGACGTTTTTCACTGCATCTACTGGGAATCGAACTCTGGAAATGTTAGATTCACAGTAATACTAATAACAAATTATGTTGTATCATGGCTGTTTCAACCGATTCTCATATCTCTTTTTAACTTTCTTATTTTACTTCTGATCTATTGTAGAATGCATGTGAATCACCGAATTTCGGTTATACACATCAAGGTTTGGAAGATGAAATGGAAAGACAACAAAGAATTGAAGGATCTTCAAATTGGATACGTGAAAGTGTAACTAGTACGGTAGGTTTTGAATTAAATTAAAAGATGTCTTACCACTGACATTAATCTCTCTCTCTCTCTCTCTATAGAATCATGATATTCTCAATCAAATCAGTTACATAACAGTAAGTAGACTGTGTATCTTTTTGTACTTATTGTTAATGAAAATTTGCCTCTTCTAGGAAAGAGTACAAACTAATAAAGACTGTCTACATTATCTTGCCGGGATTACAAGTATGGAGGATATTTACTCGGTAAGTGTTTACTGGCATTTCAATTTATAGGGGATTATTTAATATTCTTTTTAGGATGTGTCTGCATTCAATGCTAAACGGGCATTACGACTTATAATGGAAAATACTGATAATAAATTTTGGAGAAAGGTAAATAAATCGTATTTTTCATTTGAATCGATATATATATATATATATATATATATATATATATATATATGAATTACCTTTCTGTTGAGAAAGAATTAACGGCTTCAGTTTTTACAGATTATTGCTATTGGGTTCCGAGTGGAACATTGGGCCTCAACAGCATATCTACACTTTGTTCCATATCCTGCTGTCCACTTCAGTTGGCTAGACCCACAACTGACCGTAATCTCGCATCTCCTTCTCCATGTCACTCTTGCGACAACACGCTTGTTGCTTTCCATGTGGGTTCCACTCACGCGATGGCCTGCATTGAACGCGATGCTATTCGGCGGTCTCCTGGACGTATGCCTGATCAATTTCCGTTTTCTCCTATATATTTCTTAGCAATCGGCTCTTGCTTTTTGGTCTGTTACCAGCCAGAGTTTCTGCTTTCTAATCCTTTCTGGCCGGCCAGCTGGCCATTTGATTTTCAGTATGGAGCCAGGACGTCGGTGGTATAGTGGTTAAGACGCTTGCCGACCATGCGAATGGTCCGTGGTTCGATCCCCCGCCACCGACGAACTCCTTTACCTTGCTGAGCCAGAAATAATACTGGTAAAGAGGAAAGGTTGGGCATGAGGTGGCTAGTAACCCTATCCTGCAAAACAAACACTGCTACAGAAACTTCAAGCCACCAGCTTGAAGCCCTATGTTCCATTAAGGAACGTGAAGGAAAAAAATGGAGCCGGCGAAGGCAGGCAGCTGTCGATAAATGTGTTACTTTTTGAAAATCGTTTTCGTGACACAGAGTAGAAGTTTCTAACCCATATAGCAGGAATGAATGGCCGACTTAACATTTGTGTTGAATAGTATTCGAATCTTGTTCTTTATGCTGGCTAAGTGCAGAAGACTACTTCAGAATTGGTTTAGGGTTGACGTAGGCATTGAATTGAATTTTTGATTTTCCCGTCGATTGATTGGACCGAAGTGCTCAGTCTCAGGTTGACATGTCGGCTTCTTGTGCAGATGCTTCGACGATGTCTGGGTATTTAATTAGTATACAATTGGTGGATGGTGGCTAGCAGTGGAATCCAGGATGCGCATTTCGTCCTATTTGGGACTCGTCAGCTGGATGTACCTGCATTTCAATAATTAATATGACCCGTTGCACAAGAGGTGGCTCTCGTGGCCCAAGTGGTCTAGTGGATAACGCTTTGGCGTTCGAAACTATGGGTACTGGGTTCGAGCCTCGGTGGGAACATCATCACTCACTGAGAAATGCAGGTACATCCAGTTGACGAGTCCCAAATAGGACGAAATGCGCATCCTGGATTCCACTGCTAGCCACCATCCACTAATTGACGTAGGCATATTTAGCCTATTTGATTCTGACCGACTGGCTCTGACATTTCATCCGTTCCAACTGGCTCTGACATCTTCATCCGTTCCGACTGCCTGTCTTTGAAACCGTGCTTCCTGGTTGGATGATTGAAGGAAGTAACCTCTGTTAAACCTCTTTCGTTGATCGCGATTGGTGCTGGTTGTTGTTTCCTTTGATGATGGTTGATTAGTTTTCATCTTCATCTTCCCTATGTTCACTTGGAGTCCTGTCTTCTGAATGCATATTACTGTATTATCATTATTCCCATGGCTTCTGAGTGGAATGTAGGGCTTTAACAGGACATCTCCTTTTATCCCGTTTTCTCCAGTCCCCCTTATCTAGCCCCAGACAGGACTTTAAGCTATCATCTCCTCCTTACACAATCTGCCCCCCCCATTTCACCGTCAGACCCATGTCCAATTCATCGTTTCCCTTTCGGGTTCCACTAGAACTCCGCCCCGTCATGCAGTGTCACCCAGCGGCCTCCTCAGCCTGTTTCCAATCCATTTTCACTTTCTTCGGTATATCTGTCGAGCAACAGGTTTTTGATTGGTTCGTTCACAGATTTCCTTATGGCTAATCCACTCGATTTGGTCATTTGATCTTCATTTTGTTTCCAAAGAAAGTCCTGAAACTTTCGAGAATGTTGTCTGTGAAACTTTAAGAACTGACTAATTCAACACTGATGTTGTAAATCTGAACTTTTTCTTCTTTATGCTGAGTGAAAAATATTTCGGAAGTGATTTCAGAGTGATTTAAGTCTGTCTTGCCTTCCCTATCCTTATCTCCGGTCTTTATCTGTAGTTGAAGCAATACTTACTAGATAAGACAAAGAAAGTGACTTATTTAAAATTTTCTCCCTTGATGATAGTGATTAATGCCTTTTGTAGTTGTGGCTAGTTTGATTGGTTGTCTTCATCACCTGCCTTCTCTCATTGTTCATTTGAAGTCTTTTCTTGTCTATCTGTCTCTTCTGCCAATCTGTTGGTTTTAGCCTGTACATCTTCGAGTTTTTGTGACATTAGACGCATATCATCTGTGAAATTCAGATATTCTAGAGTCTTCTTGTTAGTGGTTTAGCATATTCCTGACTCCTCACTCCCAACACACAGTCTGACACATAATCCACGCCACCACAGTTGACAATGTAATCCGAATCTCTAAGGCCTCAATAATGCTAAGTACATGGAAGCTTACCGTTTCTGGGGGGGGGCGGGGGGAGGATTCTTCTTCTGACCTAGTAGATGACTTTAAATAAGTTCTTCTTGCATAATGAGTGAACGATATCAACTATATGTCCAATTATAGTACTCTTTATTGATCCACTGTTACTTTTTTGTAGCTAAGCATTGAACGATCTACATATCTCTGTCTCTCCAAGTAAGCAAGTGAATTGGTAGATACACATAGAAGTGACCAAGTACGACAGTTTATTTTTACAGTTGTTCAAGAACACTGGGTGACGAAATCACCATATCCATAAATAGCATCTTCGGCTCTATTTGTTTATCTATAAAGCATGGGAGTTAGACATTCTCAAGTAGTGTCTTCCCCAAAAGAGTGATCTCTTCACCTACTGAGTCATGGCTGCAAATTATTCGGATCCTAGTCACAAGACATATTATCAGGTTCCGTGTGTGATTAATGGCTACCCAACTGTCAAAGTTTGTCAATTGGCCGTTCCACTTAGGCCTTCGATTTACGTATCTGTTCAAAGTCCTACCAGTCTTTTTTTCTTAGTTGAGCATCTAGAAAGGAGATTGTCTCGCGGGTATTTGTCCTCACACCTGACTTTATGGACGTTACTCTGGTCGTTACTTCGCACTAAGAAATTCAGTTAGCTTTATTCCTGCAGTAACTGAACCCTTCTTTCAGTCTAGATCCAGATGGTTTGCTTAGCCTTATTCTTAAAAAATGTGCGGATATCCTGTGCTGTCCTTTCATGGACATATTTAATAAATCTTTTTCCAGAAATGTTGTGCCAGCCATTTTGAAGGACATTAAAACTGTACCTAAACCCAAGTCATCTAATGGAACATGTATTAAATTTAGACCTATTTCTATTACCTCTCCTTTTCTAAAAACTATGGAAAAGTTACTCTTACTTAACCTTGAACCTTCACTTAAAGCCTCTAATAATCCCAAACAATTCGCCTATAAACACAGTAGAAGTACTTTAGATGCAGCTGCAGTCTTGAATCATAATACTGTCTCCAGTTTAGACAAGAGGGTAAATTTGTTCCCCACACCGTCCAAAGAATACACATCTGCCTTCGTTCAGCACCTAGGGATATTTTGTTAAACAAGCTTGCTGAAACTCAAACTGACTGTTGGGTTGTCAACTGGCTGCATTCTTATTTCTCAGGAAGAATGTAGTATACTGTATATCAGGGTAGTTGTCCAGTTCATTGCTTACTGAGGCTGGTGTCCCTCAATGTGCTGTCCTTTCTCCTTTTCTCTTTTCTTTCTTCTTGCATAACTTGCCTCACTCTGATGATGAAATGAACATTGTTAAGTATGCGGACGATCTAACTATTTCATTGTCTGTTAACTATCAGCTAGACTGTACTAAGATGAAGAGCTTTCTATCAGGAGTCAGCAAATGGTCTTCGTCTAATGACCTGAAACTAAATTCCTCCACATGTCAGACTGTTAATTTTAGTTTCCGATGTAAAAGAAAGTCAAATGATAGTGATACAGAAATCAAGTCAGACGTTAAATACCTTGAACTTATTCTATCTTCTTATCACTCCTGGTCTTCCAATGTCTTAGTGATCTCTAAAAAAATATTTATTCTAACGTGTTACATTAGAAAGTTAAGGCATTCAGGCATAACTCAACGGCTCCTCTTCTTGCAGTCTGCCAACTCGTGAGCATCTTACCTATTCTTCTTCAATGTTCACCTTTATTCTTTCCTAGATTGCTTAAAAAGACTATGTGATACTTCGTAAAACTCTGAAGACTATCAGTCACTAGGGTGAGTGGTATTCCATTGGGCCATATCGTTGACATTGTCATTGTGATAGGCACTTGATTTCATGCAAGTTCTATCTCCATCCTGAGACAACCAAGCTTTATTGCTATCGTTCTTCTTATATTTACAAGTGCTGTTTTTGGAATAAAGTAGATTATCATTATTATTATTATTATTGTTACCCTGTACTCAATCATCATCGATATATATCACCATTTAGTAGACTTCAGGATAAATGAGCCACTGGTTTCTCTTCCAGTAGCTAAATGGTCGACAAGCTTACCTTCTTGCTGCCATGGAAATCTGGTGCTGAAGAGTCCCAAGCAAGGACGAAACCACCATATATTACTCCGTAGTTTTCAGTGGTTCTCCAGGTGAAGTCAGTCTGCGATGAAACATGAAAGGATAATTGTCTTTACTCCAACATACACATACTCAACAATTACATTCATGATTAGCGCACATTTAAAAAGTTTTAGTCTTTCATTCAGTCTAACCTACATTTACTTCATATAATCAACCCTATTTTTGTTAATCTAATGTAGAACAAGTAACTGAAATGCATTTTTCTTCATGTGTCTACCTACATGTGACATACTTTTATCTTTCTTCTTTTTTCTTTAAATTCTCTCAATTTGATCACATTTGATTCTCTTTTTCAAAATTCTGATCAGAAAACCCTTCGAATATCAATTTATCTACCATTTATAGTATTCACATGTAACTACACTGATACTGATTCTCTATGAATGCGCTAAATGATTTACACATGTGATAAGGATCAGTTATCATACATTAATTATGTCATCAAGAGGAGAATGTTTCAGTTGACCTTCTTCACCCACACACACTCATCTCCTTCAACCCCAGCACTAGCAATTTTGTTCCAGATTTATCTATTTCTCTCTTATCTTACTATTTATTTGCCATTTATGTGAGATAAAATTGCCAATGTGATTAACTTTAATTATATGATTTAAAAGTGTATACTATACACTAATGAAAAGTGAGAAGGTTACCATTTACGAAACGATATGAAAGACATTCACTATAGGATTTCATCATGAGCTGACATTGGTTAGGGATCCATTGGAAAACCAGTTAGCTGTTTCGTCCTAGTTTGGGACTCTTCATCATTACACACCCACCCCAACTGGCTTCTAACCCAGGGCCTTCTGATTACAAGACTAGCGAGCTAGCTCATAGACCATTAAGCCACTGGGACCCGATCCAATGGCCAGCCCATGAATTCTAACTTCTACCAATTCACGACATAGAGCTACCACTAGCCTACCCTGTTGAGGCAGCTCGTTACCTGGGTTTCTAGTGAGAATTCGTAACCAGTAGGATGCAGCAGGTTGGGTGTGAGAATAAATACTCGCCAGAGACAAAGGTTAGTGGTCGCGCTATGTCGTGAATTGGTAGAAGTTAGAATTCATGGGCTGGCCATTGGATCAGGTCCCAGTGGCTTAATGGTCTATGAGCTAGCTCGCTAGTCTTGTAATCAGAAGGCCCTGGGTTAGAAGCCAGTTGGGGTGGGTGTGTAATGATGAAGAGTCCCAAACTAGGACGAAACAGCTAACTGGTTTTCCAATGGTTGTCTAACCAATGTCAGCTCATGATGAAATCCTGTAACCAATCAATCAAATCTCTACAAGCCAACACCAGGACGTTCACTATAGATTTATACATGGAATAAGGTCTATGACTTTTCTGACCGAATTGCAACTCTGCGCACCTTGATCATCATCAAGCAAAGCATAGAATGGCAGTCAAACTTCTGTCTCCCTCAACTCTATCGACTTCGGAAAGGCCTTCAACAGATGGCGTTGACAAAGAAGTAAATTTGGAAACTACTTCAACACTACGGTGCGCAGTGTCCAAGTCTTCATCAATCTCATTTAACAACTAGCCTGACACACAGATCAGGTGATCCACAACGGGAAACTCACAGAGGCGTTCGAGTAAATAAGACAAGGCTGACTGCGGCTATTAGTCTTAATTGCGATGGATGGATGGATCACGTGTCAGACTATGGATAGTGAGAAGACAAGTGTACGCTGGATAGATAAAAAGACTCTAGAAGATCTAGATTTCGTGTATGGATGATTTATGCTTAGTGTCACACAAAATCGAAGACTTAAAGGAGAAAAGCAACAAATTGGCTGAAGAGGCTGAAAGGGAAGACTGAAGTTTGAGTGAACATAGAGAATCTGTCTTGAGTGAGGATTAGAGAGGTTTTGTGTGCATTTCGGATTGTGAGGGCGATTGTTACTTCCCGGCTGCCCACACCGTGGAAGTTGGTTGCGTGACCGCAGAGTCCAGGGGACAACTGCTTGAGGCCGGTCACACGCGGCCTGTTTCTGTTTGTTCTTTTTTGTTTGGTGTGTCTCAGTAGCAGATTTATCA
The DNA here is from genome assembly GCA_944472135.2 of Trichobilharzia regenti. Lineage (NCBI taxonomy): Eukaryota > Metazoa > Platyhelminthes > Trematoda > Strigeidida > Schistosomatidae > Trichobilharzia > Trichobilharzia regenti. The sequence continues at coordinate 71,978,063 of OX235263.1, forward strand.
CTCCCGCCCTGTGACACGGCAGCAGGAAGCGCGGTCGTTGTTAATCCGGGCCACGGCCGATCCGGCATGAAATTTTGTGAATTTGTTTGGATCATGGTATTGGATGAGGTAGCTGCTTTTTGTTTAACCGCTATCCAAACAACCTGCCTGGCATGGTAGAACCTCAAGAGACATAAGTCTCAGCCAGTATAGCTTGATTAGGTCATTGCGGTGTTCAAGCCCGACCACCACGTCAAGGTAGCAGCTTTCGGTCGGGGAACATAGAGAATACGAAGGTGATGAAGATAACCAACCACCAATCACCAAACAGCAACAGCAACAACAACCAACACCAATCACCATCAACGGAAGAGATTTAACAGAGGTTACCTCCTTCACTTATTCAGCGAGGAAGTACGGTTTCAACCAGAGGCAGTCGAAACAGCTGATGACATTTTTATTCCCTGTGGAAGCAGATCAAAAGCTGAAGACATGTTGATAGAATTCAACTCATGCCACTGGAATCTCAATTTTACAATGGAACACGAAGAAAATGATACTATTATGTTCCCATACTTTTTTTTAGTGGAAAGGACTGATGGCCTAATCGAAAGTCTTCATGGACAGGACAGTAAATGCATTTTAAGAGCTTTGTTCTAATCCAGCATAAAAGTAACTTAGTCATAACACTGTTCAATAGAACATGGAAAATTTGTTCTGACAGTACTATTGAGCATGAAATAAAATCTCTGAAGGATATTTTATCTAAGAATGGATATCCTGAGAAGTTCATTAATAAATACTCTAAAGAAACTACCCCTTTGCAAAACAATTCAAACAGTTCCAAAGAAACCTGTCTATATCAGTTTGCCATTCGAAGGAGACGATGTACAGGAAGTAGTCAGACGAAGACTAGATAAAGCCATCAAGATAACTTATTATGCTGCAAAACTTGTTATCCTTAACACCACTAAGCGAGTGCTTCAACAATCTGGGAAAGACCAGTCACCAATCCTGGACACTTCATCAAACTGCGTATATCAATTTGAGTGTGGTTTGTGGTAGCAAATACATAGGTCGTACAGAAAGGCGATTGTCTACTCGTGTGATGGAACAATTGCCAGAGTGGTTGTAAACAGCTGAATACAAACTGCCAAAATCTTCAATAACAACACATCTTGTGGACTGTGGACATGATTTCAATGCTGTCAAGTCATTCACTATTGTCACCAGACAAAGAAACAAGAAGATGCTTGCAATGGCAAAGGCTTGTGCAATTCGAATTTATAAACCAGGTCTCTGTGTACAAAAGGAGATGGTCGTCACTGTGAATCTACCATGGTAATACGTTTTACTTATTATTCTACCTCTTATTGTTATTATTATTCTTGATTCATTTAGAACTATCTTATCTTAACTCACCTCAGCATTATTAATATTGTTATTTTAACTATTAATATTAATATTACTCAGGTCGCAATTCTTGATATGTTCTTTTTAATGACTAATTGTTTATCTAAGTGACGTAATTGTAGCGTAATGCATTTTATCTTAATTTTAATCTCTCATATTCCCTATCCCATTATCTATCTGAATGTGACCTGGAAAAACATTCGTACCTGTCTTTCTGCATGACTAATTCATTGTAGTTTATTTATTTATCAGTCTTATATCTCCCAATGTAATTTCAATAGTATATACATATATCCCCGTATGTAGAGCATTCAACTGACGAGTTCTACCGAAACCTGATGAATTCATTAAATCCTGCTTTATTAACCTTTGTTGCATGTTTTAGATGCTTTTATCGGCTAATAGAAAAATTTTCAAGTATTGGTTTTTGTAGGGATTTTGTTTGGTTGTATGGAGGATTTAATCATGAGCTGACATCAGCTAGAGAACCACAGTACTCTCAGGTTTTCTAGTGGTTCTCTAACTGATGTCAGCTCATGATTAAATCCTCAATATGTTAGAAAAATCTCAAAATAAGGAAGCACATCATCACTCAACCAACTTTTATTTGTATAAAATATACAGAATAACAAAATCACTCGCACACTATACAATATTTTCTTGTGCTTGTGTGTAATATTAATAGTGTTCCCAATTATTATTATTATTATTATTGTGTTTTTATTGTAGAAATTATCAGGATCTGTAAATCGTTGTTGGCAAAATCTTGGCAAATATTCAGAATTAGCAACAATCCATCTGAAAAATGCTGCAGATTTCCATCAGGTATAAAAGAAATATTCGAGTAGTTACATGATTTTTAGTAAAACTCATTCTATATATTTTTTTCGTCAGTGTGCTTTTTCTATTTACAGCATTTATTATCTCATTGCCTTGAGTTCTCAGTGGGACATAGACCTTCAACAGTATGTCTTAACTTCTTGCTATTCCTTGAAGTCTTTTTTAACTGGCTGCATGATTGCCCATGAACTCTTATGTTAACTACATACGTTATCATACATGTCCCTGTCTGACCAGGTCCAACGAGCCGTTCCTCAGTCTGGTTACACTAGAACACCTGTCTTCATCATATTTCTTAGGGCAGTTGCTTCTTGGTTAGTTGGTCTGTTACACTGCAGAGTTCCTTGTTGCTTGTCCACTCTGGTTAGCCGCCTCATCTTCAGTATGGTACCAGAGAAGACAGTAGTATTTTGTAAGTCTACAGTAATAGCTATCATGATATGGTTGCCTTGGCAACACTGATAGTAAATAAATAAAACATTTCTCTCAAATTTCACATTTATTTCACATGTATATTCCAAATTGCATATTTTCCGTGGAATCAAACAACGGTTCTGGTTAGTGTATAAGAAAATGAAATTAAAAATAGGTATATGATATATTCGTCTTTCGTATATATTACAAGTGACGTTGACTATACTGATAATATTTGATTCACTCTGACTTATGAGCTCCATTACTGTAGTCAGCCATACATTTTATGTATAGACATGTGTCCAGACATGTGTGAAAGGGTACTTTGAATCCTCTTCGAAAGGTTTAAGAATGAGACCAGCTCTATTTTGGATTTTATGCTTAAATACACCACAGATTGGAAGAAAGGCTACTTATCCAAACTGCCACAGAAAAGGAGTCTTAAGCCAACCCAAGAACTGACGTGGCATTATGATCCTATCCATCCCAAGCAAAATACTAAGCCCCTTCATCATCCTGAGGAGAATCGAACACCCTCTGAATGAAAAAAAATAGACCGGAACAGGTTGGATTCAGGAGAAACGAGTAATGCATCGATCAAATAGCAACACTACGGAGCATTATTCAACAGATCTTGGACTGGCAGTCACTTCTCTACCTCAACTTCATTGACTTTGAAAAGCCATTCGACAGCGTCGATAGAGAGGTAATTTGGAAACTACTTCGCTACTTTGGGGTGCCGCCAACAATCATACATCTCATCCAACAGTTTTATGGCAATGCTGCATGCCAAGTAATTCACATCGGGAAACTCACGGAATCCTTCAAAGTGAAGACGGGAGTAAGAGAAGGCTGGCTTGATGGCTGCCTACTATCTTCAGTGATTTTCCTGATTGCAGAGAGAGAAAACAGAAGTGATGAAAATTTCTGGCCAACAGCGACAGCAATAGCAACAACCACAACAAAAACAGACAACAATCAACATAAATGGGAGTAATCTGAAAGAAGCAACCTCCTTTATCTACCTTCCTACCTAGAAAGTATCGTTTCAACTACAGTCGGAGAGAACTGATGAGAATATCAAAGTGAGGGTCGGGAAAGCAAGGCAAGCTTTTATCACTCTCAGGTCTGTGTGGAGGTCAACAGCACTCAGCATGAAAAATAAGATCCGGATTTTCAACTCCAATCTGAAGTCAGTGCTACTGTCTATACGAATCAGAGACTTGGCCCCACGCTGCGTCACGAAGGCCACTTCGAACAAACTACACACCTTTAGCAATAGCTATCTTCTTTCAATACTACTCAAGATCAGGTGGCCGGCCAGAAAATATCAGAAACAGGGCGAGGTCTCTGGAAGCAAACCAACCAAGAAGGAACCGACTGTGCAACAAATATGCAGGAAGAAATACAGGTGGATTGGCAGCCATACTATGAAAAAAACAAACCGTTGGGTGACATCACACGCCAGGACATTGCTCGAGTGGAACCTGAAGAGGAAGTGGCGAGTTGGTCTTCAGTGACAGGGTGACATGGAGTGGAGGAGGTCATGTGAAGAGGAGATGAAAGCATGTGGGCAGATGTTGAGTCAGGTGAAAATGTTGGCAGAGAACCGCTCAAAATGTAGACGTGCGGCCGAATTCTTATGTTCCTCTAGGAACTAAAGGAAACAATAATAACTTTTAATGTTATTTCTTGCAAAATATTCACTCCCCACCTCCCTGGTGTAGAATTTTGAAGTGAATATTCACGGACAGTATATCGTGTGACGCAACGTCATTCTATGTGAAAGAAGACTTAGCTCTCTAGGACACTTTTCCCCCTCATTCTCTTTCTGAAGTAAACAGCAGTCGCTTAGAAACTAATTTAAGACTTGCATCATTTCATGTTACAACCCAAGGAAGATAAAATGAGGTGTACAGTGCTAGATAGAGATTTAGGTAGCCTGATGGTTTTTAAGCCAGAGTAGAACACGTTCAAGCTCACTTGATAAACATTCCTGGCGAGTTCAACCCTTAAAATGTGCAATCATCAGGCCCTAAGCGTGACTAGAGAATCTTTGACCACCCTCAACCTGGAGTTAGGTTCAATAAAATGCAAGATATAATCTTGTTAATGCTTCTTTAGCATGAAAATTCAACATCCCAATTGCTATTCTAAAGAACCGTTTATTTGTCTCTGGAAAGTGCATAAAGACGGAGTACCACTAAATCAATTTTTTTTCTGCAATGAAGATAGTTCTTGGCATTTCTGTTAATTAACAACATTTTTTTCATTCAAAGTTAACTAGTATGACCAAAGTATATCACAGCCTACCGTATGTAATATACGAATCGTACCAACATTTTGCTAAGCCCAACAGTTCTATAGAAATTCACTCGCAAAGTTAAAGTATCATGGCCAAAGTCAATGTCTTTCAAAAGTTGACCTTCAAGAACCTTCAAGAAATTCTATAAAATGTCATTTCAAGTCAAATCATACTTGCCCTTTTCGACTTGGAGATGATAGATACAGCATTGTACTCATTTACTGTTAGGTAGGGTTATGGCTTTATAGATTGAGATTTAAAGGGTTAGGGTTAAAGTTAGGATTAGGAGTTAGGATCATCGTTGGAGTTAGGAGTAGGTTGGAGAATAGTGTCAGAAATACCGACGAATCTTAAACTATCATAACTCACAGTCACCTGGATGAATGTATATATCGCTTATGTGGTATGATATCTCTAAAGGTCATCTGTGTAGTAACTGGGAGGTATTCTTACAACACATGAGCCACAACAACGCCGTCAATACTATAGCATACCTCAAGTCTTTGTCAACCTCTTTCAACAGATATATATATATATATATGTCAGTTGATACACAATAGAAAACTCAGTGAGGCTTTTGAAGTGCATACACGAGTAAGGCAAAACTGGTCGACTATTATCCCTGATTATATTCTTAATTGTGGTGGTCTGGATTATGCGTCAGACTGTTGGGGGGTGAGGAGTCAGGAATACTCTTGACGACTGACAAGAAGACTCTTGAAGATCTGAATTCCACGTGTGGATGATATGTGTCTAATGTCACACAAACTCGAAGACTTAGAGGCAGGCAAAAACCAACAAACTGGCTGGAAAAGCGACCAGAGAAGACAGCACTGTAGGTGAAGATATAAAAAGACAGTGATGAAAATACCCATAAACTAACAGCAAAAACAACCAGCATTAATCACCATCAACGGGAGAGATATGACAGAGGTCGCCTCCTTCACTTATCTGGCAAGGAACCATCGTTTCAACTATAGGCGGATGGCACAGTTGACGGTGTCAAAGCTAACCGGAATCGGAAGAGCAAGATACGGCTTCATCAATCTGAAACCGGTTTTGGGAATCTGCTTCCTTCACTCAGCATAAAGAACAAGATTCGCATTTTAAACACCAATGTGAAGTTTGTTTTTCTGTGTGGGTGAGAAACTTGAACTGCCTGTCACGAAAAGGATTCCCAACAGGTTGCAGACTCTCATCAACTGCCGCCGTTGCTGGCTCCAAACTGAAAATCAAATGATCAGAAAGAATAGGCAATAAGAAACTATGGGAACAAACCAACACAAGCAACAGCCGATTGCTCAACAAATATGTGGGAGAAAGTGAGGATGCATCAGGCATACATTGAGGAGGCCATTGCATGACATCGCCCTCAACGCTGGCCATCACTCGAGTGGAATCTCAATGGAAAGCGACGAGTAAGTCGTTGGTGTTAGGGTTGTGGTGAGAGCAGGCCGTGAGAAAATATGAGCAAGGCTGATTCAGCAACCAATCACAGCAGACTTAACGTGGCAAAATACGATTCGCAGATAGAGAACTCTATTTGTCGAGGAATCCCGAAACAACTAATCAGAAGCCTGAGTTTGTCTGCTTAACTTCTGATAAACAACCAATCAGAAGACTGTACTCGTCTACTTGCATAAGCTATAATAATGTATATGAAATATATGTAAATACGTGTTGATTTTCGTAATAAAACGATCTGTTGCCTGGCCCTTGTCTTCTGTTGTTACAGGGTGACATTGGAAGAGATGGTGGGTGGAGGAGGATATGAGCGAGTTTTGTCACTTGTGGACTCAGCTGAAGGGGACAACAGAAAACAGAAAAAGTGGAGATGGGTTGTTGAAGCCCTATGTTCCACTAGGAACTCAAGGGAATAATGAAAAAAAAGGCAGTGTGATACCATTTTTGCAATGTCTTTTAGTGCATTTTTCAACGACTATGTGACTTCTTTGCATCTGAATTCTGATTGGTTGCTCAAGGTGACAACAGTTTGACTCTTATAGTTTAACTTTCCCAATCCCGTTATCAAACAAAATTTCACCTAACTTACTAACACAACTTTTCTTCATTTAACTTAATATCCTTTTCGTAAATAACTCAAATCCCATTCCTTTTTTGAAAAAAATTTCCTTTCTAGTTTTATTACGACGCAAGACATCTCGAAGTGAAACTGAATGATAGACATAAGAGATTTCTACACAATCGTAGTCGATTCGCTGAAATGAATCATGAATTCTATACAAATTCATCTAAAGAATTACGAGATTGGCTAAGAGTAAGTGTTGATGTCACTTTTTTTTGTAGTTTTGCCTTTTGTGTTTTCTAAATATTCTAATACTACTATTACTATTACTAATAATATTAATATCTTTATCCCCGTGGACAGTAATTATAAAATGTACAGGATTTTCAGCGGGGAGTTTATTGCATGATATTTCCCCTTCGTACAATATCTTCAAGTAAAATATTAGTTGACAGTATATCCTGTGACACACAGTGATCTCTGAACTGAAGCACAAACCATTCCATTATGACATATGTCTGCTTTATCTCCTTCCTTCAAGAAATCCACGATATCCAGCTGTGAAAGTCAATTGTAAGATATTCAGAAGTACATTTTGTGATCCAAGTACATAACTGGGGAACAGTTTTCGGGATCTCTAAAGAATAACAGCCCGAAACGAAACTACCTAGCGAACGGACAAATGACCCTGACAAGGACAACTTCGACCAATCAGAAGGCTCAAAAAAACGGCGCATAATTGTAATAAATCGTTTATATAAAAGTAATGCAATTTTAAAACAATAGTTACGAAGGACAACTTTCTCGTATATGTTGCAAAAGAAACCTCCCAATTTCTCATAGAAGTCGTGATACTCATGTTAAACCAAATCCTGTAGATAAAGTCATCGAGATAACTGTATATCATTGCATTTCTTGAACCATTCACAGGTCTGATCCGTTTTTTTGAAATGACTGCAAAATCCTTCGATGGAATTAGTGTGAGTTCCATCAAAAGGATTGAGAAAGCCATTTTTATGGTTGACCACTTGATGAATACAGCCCAGATTCGATAACTGACTGCAACTACTCCATTCATCTCCACGAATAGTCGTCCAAGGCAGCACTAAGCGCTGGATAATAGGCAATAATATACCTACACTGCGATTAAGGATCACCTAAATATATCCTTTCTGGAGGCTGATTCACACTCAATCTCCCTCGATTATATTTCCTTTTTGTATCGAAAGTACCTAAGGAATCTGTAAATTAAAAACGAACGACATTCGTTCTCGAACTGATTTTCTGGTTCGGCACTCATTTCACCAACAAATAAACCCATCGATGCACCTGTTGTATCTTTGCATATGAATGACACCTCCACATTAACAATTTTTCGACCTTCCTATCAATCCGTTCTCTAAACAGTAATCAAAACAAGATCTGGAGTGAATTTTCAACGGAAAAGGTGTACAGCAACCATAAATACGTCTGGATAAAACAGAGTCACCTGATTGGTTGCTCAAGGTCATTTGTCCGTTCGCTAGGTAGTTTTGGTTTGGGCTGCTATTCTTTAGAGTTACCCAGTTATCTCATGCATTGGAACACACTGCCACCTACAATCAGGCCTTTTCTCAAGTTTACTAGAGACTTGCGAAACAGAAGCTTGTAAACAATTTAAATACACACCAGAGTAGATAATGCCACTATAGGTCATATTTTAATCGATTAAAACAAAGCGAACGAGCGAAAATATATGCCATGGAGGGATGGAAGTTTGTGGTAGCCAAAGTTTTATGCAGGCCGCCACCACTAATACTACTACTCAAACGGTGGAAGACGAAAGATGTGGTAAAAAAATGTTTATTTGGACAGATAATCGTGTTGTGGTACCTCTGGACGTCAAGTTGTATTTCTTTGTGTTCCTTTCACGTCTTCCATGCATCTCCATGTATCATTCGCCTTTCTCTGGCATCAAATGCATCTCCTTGCTATTTGATTTTTTGATACCGATGCATGTCGCTTTATATACTACTGATAAATCATATCAGTAGCAATCACCATACTACCACCACTCACAAATTCATACCCAAATAACATTTATCAATTATTGTTCACATCCTTGTATTCCGAGTGGAACATACGGTGACAATTTTGAAGCCTTAACGTTTCAGTAATCGTCGTTTTTTTCGTCAAACTTCCCTAGTAAACTCGATGAGATTTAGATGTGTCTGTGCATCGCCTGGGAATTAATCCCCTTACCCCATGTATGTTTGACTAGGATTCTGCCACTGAAAAACTAACTCACTAACCTTTATCATTATTAGTTATCAAAGATAATGAGATGACGATATGTTCTGAGAACACGATTTAAGCAAGCAAATACATACTTTTGGTAAGTTCTCATCAGGAGGCTTTACAACTACATATAATAAAATATCGGCTTTTGTATATAACTTTGAAGGACTTTACAAATGGGACTGCATGTCCAGAATTCACCAGATGTTCTGTTATCGAATTGTGTTCTCCTCTTGCTAACTGTGCGCGTTTTACAAGTAGACGTATGGTACGGTCAATGTGCTCAGCTCTACATCAGCAAGTGAACTTGTATATGCATGTTGAAGTGGTCCAATGTGACAGTTGGTCTTTCACATGCTGGGTGAGTAGTTTCTTGCAGGAGAATGTTATTCGTAGGCTGGTGAAGAAGCATATTTTAATGAGAGACTACGAAAGCTGTCTTCGGGGAGTTTCTGCTTCTGTATCACTTTTAAATTTGAGGTTTAATATTATTATCGTTTTGGGGGGGGGGGGTAACTTGGACCTTTTCAAGTGTTTCCCTTGGTTTTAAATTCTTGTCTATGAATCTGGGGAATCCATTTTCAATATCGGTCATAGATATCTGATACAATGTAAATCAACAGAATGAAATGTAATGTAAGGAGAATACAAGTAGAATGGTAATAATGAACCGTGAAACTAAGATTAAAATAAGCAACTATAAAACAGTATAATATTGCTAATAAAGTTGGCAGTACAAATAAGTATAAAAACAATATTTACAGTTATCCGTTGTCACCAGGATAGATAACTGTTCTAGGTCAGGTTTGAAGGCCGTGGGAGATAGAGGAATTGAAAAAATCTCCTCTTGAACACATATTGGGTTTATAATTACTTATGGCTACCACTTCAACCAAGCTCAGCAACCTAACGCGTAGACACTCAGGAAATTGAGGTGGCACCACATATATAATTGTAGAAGCTGACTTTCCTGTAATCAGTAATCTGCTCCATATCCACAAGGTATGCTCTCACAGAACTCCTGACTGACTGTACAACTTCTATACTTAACCATGTCAGACGATGCTTTAAACGGCGCCGGTGGGCACTCAAATTCGTATCCAACCTGTATAACAGTTAAATGTTTGACAAAATGTTATACTACTTTTATAGTTAAAAGTAGGCTGTAATTGAACAGAAAAGTTCACTTGATCGGTCAACATGTGATAAAAAGATATATGCATATAAAATCTAATCAGTAGTTGAGGCACGGGTTAGGGGGGGCGGTCAACATTAATAAATTTATATTTATGCGGGACGAAAAGGAATTCAAGATGGATTAACCGGGACTGACTGAAGTATACAGCATATTTGAATTTTCAGAGATAAGATTATAAGCAGAGTATCTTTTTACTGCGAAGATAAAAAGAACTAAAATATAGATACTTTACTTTGCTTGACCTCATTCAATAACAGTATAAATTTATTTCATTTTGTTTAATAAAAGAAGCGTTTTAAATGATTCTATTTGGAATTCTTTGAAAATTCAAAGAAAAAATATACAAAAGTATATTCACTGTATAATATTAGCTGGTTGATGTTAGAAATAATAATTAACTAACAAAATAAAGTGCATACGACTAAATAGTTACTCATTGTCAATGAACTCAACTTTTGAGAGTTGTGTTTTATTTTTTTTCTTCATTTGAGCATTTCTTTTTTATCTCTTTCATTTTCTTTTTCTACATATCATTTTTAATTGAAGCCATTAGTTAAGTAATTAAAATAAGCAAAAAATTTATTGTAATGGCATATATACTACTGATTAGTCAGAATAAGTAGTGATCTAAACACTCTCATTTGAGACCAATCTCATCAGTTATGTACCTGATTTCATTCTAAATTCAGTGTGTCGAATTAGTTGAAACCACTTGAATTTTTCCTGGATGGCTTCCAACTATTCATGTTGTAGCTGCAGAAGGCAAGACACGGAAGCCAAGGTATAATTTCAAGTGATCAAACAGCTATTTATATCTATACAATTTGTGGTGGTGTGATACAGACAGTATGTGCCAACGGAATATTATCCTCACATATTCCCTCCGTTCAAGTAGGCAATAACAATTATTATTGTTTCTTTTAGTTCCTACAGGAATATGAGACTTCAACTGCACCTCTCCATCGCGTTCGGTTCTCTGCCAACGTTTTAATCTGGCTCCACGTCTGTCCACAGGGTTTCATTTCCTCTCCGCATGACCTTCTCCATGTCATTCTCATACTGACGACCGACTCGCCGCCGCTTCCCATTCGGATTCCATTTGACCAATGGTCTGGCGTTTGATGGATCGTTTGTCGCTTGATCGTCTTCTCAGAGTATGGCCTCCAATTCACCCTTCCTTTTCTCCCTGCATATTTGTTCTACCGTTGCTAGGTTTGTTCGCTCCTAGAAATCTCTCCCTGTTGCTGATCTTTTCTGGCCATCTGATATAGAGTAGTGTTGAGTGAAGATAGCTATTGATGGTGTGTAGTTTGTTTGAGGTGCTCTGAAGCTATTCCATTTTCGCCGGATAAGGTTACTATCCCCACTCCCAGCCTACCCTCTTTACGTGGCTTAACACAGGCTAAAAGAGATTTACGAGTGGATCGACCAGGGATAGAATCCTGAACCATGTTTGGCGTAGTTGGAGAGTACTCTATCCCTGAACCGCCAACACACCTAATCGTTAGTACACCCAGTATAAAGGGGTTGTCAGTAGTGAGGCTAGCGAACGCTTCCCTCGGAAAACAACACAGACTTTACTGAAACTCCCAAGCATTAAACTTGAATCCCTGTATTTCAATCAGAATGGAAACGAATGCAAGAAGGTTTGCTGATCACCTACTTCAGAGAAGTGATAATTGAATTTACTCTTAAGCAAAAGTCGGTTCAGCATGTGATATAATTAGGGGAGATACAAGTTATTGATCTAAGCTATGTAAATCTCAGACGTAAAACACGACAATTCCATACCTAATAGTTAAGTCAATTTAGGCGGGAAGTTCAATAGTATCTGGTGACTACCCTTTATTAAAAATTGAAACTAATGTAAGTTCAGATCGTAATTAAACATTTTCCTCTTCAAATTTCTATTTTTAATATTCTCTTATATGAAAAGTTTCTCAGCATGGAATAAAAAGATGTTGAACCATATACTACTGATTGCATAATAATAGTAGTTGCGTGCTAACCATATCTAAGTGATGTAAACGCCGGACAGCCCTTCCGCTCGTTTGGGCCAGAGATCATCAAGGATCAAACCGATTTGACTCAGCTCAGAGAACAAAATCAGTTGAAATCACATCTGATTTCTGTGTACCTGCATGGGTCAACTGGTAAGGCACTAAATCAAATCGGCAATTAGAAAATTTATTCGTGATATACAATATACACAGTTCGAGGGAGTGAAATTTCACTTCTACAACTTCCCCATAGAAGCCAAAATTATTCAGATCACAATAGGCGTGATCTATATGACTCTAGGAATCATATAAATAAATTTGAAAACTGAAAATCTGATCCACAAACATTAAGAGTCACGACTCATAACGAGTGCCTAATTTTTTACGTATCAACAAGCAAGTCTATTTTCATGAGTTATTTTGTAGGAATGTGACTCGTTTTAAGTTTGAACACTAGCTGAAATCCCTCAGGGAATTATCGGAAACCCAAGGATTACTGAACAGCTAGACATACACTCACCGACAACATGGGTTGGAGGTGGTTGCACTAAAATAATTGGCCACTGGACCGGGGCCCCAGTGGTAGAATGACTTACGAGCTTTACCCCGAAATTCGGAAGTTCCTGGGTTCGAACCCTGGTGATAACGTGCCGCTGGAGAGTCCCAAACCAAAGTGAGACAGCTGTCCAGTACTTCCTGCTGATCCCGATAATTGATGTCATCTTCCGACCAAACTTGAAATGATTATGAGCAATAGTTTGTGCTCGAAACGTCATCAGTTAATATAACTGTACAACACTGTGTGATTTATCAAAATAAAATCTTATCCATAATGGAGTTATACTCTACCACAGTGCCCAAGTTATATACTTATATCAATAAAACTTGAAGCATGTCTACGTTTGTATAAAACCAAAAAGAATATGAAGGGTGTAGGTTAGTCTCCTGTAAACAGTAATGACTTATCACTTTCTAAGAAATAGTAGGGATAAATATAGCAAAAAGACCATGGATAGACTTCCACTATATATGCGAGCATTAGACCCATTTATGTCTCCTTTTATAAAGGTAAAAGACAGAAGAACTTGGTAACGGTAACTCGATATGCAGATAGTCAATAAGTCTGTCATATACTAGAATCACAATTTACACACATCTTAGATATTGTGCTACTTTTTCTTCTGTATTACGCCTATTTGTCTTTCTTTTCATGTTTTCTGTGTCGTTTCACGAGATCTGTTCATTTTTCCTCTTCACCACTAAATCCATCCCTCTTCTATTCAGTGTTTTTGCAGATGATGTACATATTTTCATCTGAAACTATATACTACTCATTAGTCTTGTCAGTAACCACGACACAATTACATAATTTTCTGGCTGATCGTATGTTGTTGTTTTCTAAGTGTGACGATTTAGCGGCGTAATCTCTATATTTGTTTAAGATGGAATAATCAGCAGGAATCTTAGGAGGGTGGATAGTGAACTCTCTTCAGTTTGTTTTGATGAATTTTGCTTGGCTGGTTTTGTCAACAAGTTCTATAGACACTGTCTGAGTGAATATATAGTCGGAAGATAAATTTTTGTTGACTATCTGTTGATAGATGACATATTGGATGGCGTCAGTTCACCTGTTTTGACTACATAGACGCTACTTTTAAATACTTAGAAGGCATAATTTCGTGAACAAGATATTTTTCGAACATGAGCAAGGAGTTGTCGTACTAAAAGTTTTGTGATCTTTCTAACGAAACGGTACCAGTTATTTGCCTACAGATTTGGATTGTATGACATGAAAAAAAGATGAGTAGCAGAAACCCTCATGATTCAAGAACGTAAGACTCAGAATACAGTTTATTTTGAAATTATGTTCACAACCCGGTGATATTTTGTCAAAATATAAGGAAGTCGAGAAGTTGTGACCTCTGATGATGCATCAACCTGTAATTGCACTGGATGGCCATTTGTACTGATGCCGATAAAATTTCGGCAGCCAGATGTGTCAGTATATGAAATGGCTGCGAGACTTAGAGATCTACCTACTGATTTGGCATTGGATCTTTGACGATAACTTGGGGGATGATCCCCAGTGAATGTCGTTGTATTTGTCACTGGCAAAATACCCTCTTTACGTCCAACAACATTGCAGTCTTGGCATCGATTCTGTTTCTACGCATAAGAACTGACGAAATGCCAAGCACCACAATGCCAGTAGGATGATGGAGCTTCCTTCGTTGTCCATCGGGTGAGTAACTGGGATGGTGAACACTCGAAGCAGGATGAGGAGAAGTTTGTTCAGGATTTAATGAGAATCCGGAGAATACATCTACCATAAATTAGAATCATAATTTCCATATATCTTTGGTATTATACTACTTTTGTGGTGAGAACTGTCTGCAAGCCGAAACTGTAGACAACAGTATACGTCACTGTTTACGTCCCGAATCGGAGCCATGAGAAAAGAACAATAACAAAGCTTAATCTTGAGGAACTCACCAAACAATCGCAGCAGACTTAACGGGTGCAAATACGATTCGCGGATGTGGCTTAACTTTCTGAGGAACGGTCACAAGCAGTACAGAATAACCTTGAGCAAGAAAATAACCAGTCAGAAGACGTTGCTTTTCCTCTAATAATAATATACATAAAAATCTATAATTATTTATGGATTTTTTCAATGAACGATCTGTTGCCTACCCCTTGTCTTCTGTCATTACACTTTCACCTTCCTATCATCGTTTCTATGTTGTTTCACAGGAATCGTTTAGCATTAAATCCACCTCTTTACGTTATTCGATATTCTCGCAGATTATTTTACATATTTATATCTGAATCTATATACTACTTATTAATCTTGTCAGTAGCACAAGCCACACTTTTACGATATTCAGCTATGCATACATTTATCTATTGTTTTTTTTTCTAAAACTTTTTATAGAGTCAATTTGATCATTTAAATTATATGGTGAATCGTTCTAAACAATTGATTGAACAATCAAAATCACTTGTACCAATATACTTACGTACAAATCGTATCAAATCACCAGTTAATGCTATCATGTTGTGCGATTATGAAACACCGAAATTTAAATTTACCGCTGGTGAAAGAATCATATTAATTGATAATATGGCTGGTGGAATAGACGGGAAAAAGAAATTTATTTTAAGAACAACAACAGCACAAAAAGATGATGAATTCACTGTGTCAGGTGAATCAACCAACATAACATCAGATGCGATCGATACAGCTACTGAAACAGACATTGAAAGTGGATCAAGAACAGAAGAAATTGATGATCGTTCAAGTGATAGTAATAATACTTATAATTATTTACGTTATACATCCCCAAGAATATCAACAATGCCCTATTGGAATTTTGGTCATGGACAACATATTGGTAGTACTGAAGAGTCAAGTACAGAACAGACAACTACAACATATACTGAAAATGTTAGTCCACTTGGACAATCATCATCAAAACTTCAATGGCATATAAGAAGTTTAGATGGAAAAACTGAAGCACTAGTACCATCTGTATGCGTATGGATTCCATCACCAGATATGGAAGCTCAAGAAAAGGCGATAAAGTAAGCAATACTATTTATTTAATTATTTATTTATTTGGAGCTTTTACAGCAGTATAAGTTGACCCTGGTGGCACCTGAATATTATTCGAAAGTAATAATTTATTGAAATTTGAAAATAGATACGAAAAAGTTATTTAAATAGAGTGGTAGAAATTCTTAAAATATATCAAAATATAGTTAGAACTAAAGTAGAGTATTTGTGTATATAAAATCTATGCTAAGGTTTCCTAAAACGAAAACTTAACTGGCACTTAAGCAATCCATCTCCCAAAAGTGGACTATAGTTATTCAATAAAGGGATTTCTTTTCAGTACTTCATAGTAAGTTTATCAATCTACCATGCATCGCATAGATAATCATAAGGTTATATTGACTATAGTCTCAATAGAGAGGTCAAAAAAACCTTATTTGGTTGGATTGGAGGATTTCATCATGAACTGACATTATTGAAAGAACCATTGGAAAACCACCTGAGAGTACTGGACAGCTGTTTCGTCCTAGTTTGGGACTCTTCACAGCATGCATCCACCAGGGTTCAAATCCACGACCTTCTGGTTACAAGGCGACCTAGCTCGTAGACCACTGGGACCCACCCGATCCAATGACCAGCCCGCAAATTCTAACTTCTGCCAATTCATGACAGGGCACGACTACTTTGTAATGTCTTCTTCAATCTGCTGTACCCTACTAGTTACGACTTTCCACTATAACCTTAGGTAACTGCCTGAATAGGGCCAGTTGCTAGTGGCAGTTTAAAGTTGGGTGTATCCTAATCGCAACCACTCAAGTTATCCGTGTTGGATTCCCAGCCGACGCAGCCTTGAACTTCGTCTCTCCGGTAGAAAGCCTGATAAAGACAGAAGGTTAAGCGTGAACCTACCACCTTCACCCTGTAAAGAACATCACCATTATCGAAACTTCAAACCTTAAGCCTGAGACCCAATGTTCCAACAGAAACTCAAAGAAGGCAAAGAATTATGATTAAAGCTTTGAAAAACATCTCCAATCGTCAATTTGCGTTTTCCTGAGTTACGATCAAACAAGCTTTTTTCACGTAACTCATTAGAGAATTATTCAAATTAGAAGAGCCAATGTTTATACAGTGTGATGGTAATTAATGGAAGTTAGGACGAAAATCTGGGGAAAGCTGAAATTTAAATCAAAAGCCCCTGGATTTTAATAATAATAACAACCACTTTATTCCAAACAGTTATGATTATTCAGAATGGAATTTTCAGCGTTTTTGTACATATTACAACAATTCAACTCCTTTTATAAATATATATAAATACATAAAATTGAAAAATCGTAGTAAAACCACAAAAACTGATTATTGGAGAATTTTATCATGAGCTGACATCAGTTAGAGAACCATTGGAACACGTGTAGGGTGTACTGGATGACTGTTTCGTCAGTCTAGTTTGGGACTCTTCACCGGTACGCACCCACAATACAGGGTTCGAACACAGGACCTTCAGGTTAAAAGGCGATCTTAGCCACAATAAAGTTTGGTTGGGTCATGGGAGAATAATTTTCTTTGATTGGTTGGCAATCGATCCAAGGTTAAACAAAAATACGAGAGGTCATTCAATGAAATTATTTCGAGACCAAAAGGTAAACTAAATGCAGATTTGACGAATAAATACACTTCTACCCTGCAAATAGTGACTTAAAATGTTGGTTTCAGTTTTGACCGCTTCCTATCCGACTGCCTCCAAGTCACAATTGAATATCACAGATTTTTAAATCACACTTAAATACTGAAGCTTTGAATTATCCTGTTCACTACACCGATTAAATGATAATCAACACACAGTTTACAAGGTGTAGTGACCAAAAAAATATATAATAAGAACGAAATCTTTGATTAAACAATAGCTGGTAGCTTGTGTGATGTGTCTAGTCCTCTCTTTGGTGCAGACTGAATTCTGTCAGTCAGGTTTGCAATATGGCCACCATTCTAGGTAGCTTGGCATCACGATGCACATTGATTTGATGACATTAAATGGTTGGAGGCAATTGGCAGGATGGTGAGCTACCTAGAATGGTGGCCACATTCCAAACCTAACTAACAGAATTCAGTCTGCATCAAAGAAAGGACTAGCCGCATCACACTAGTTACTAGTATCAAATCAAAAATATCCAATGCAGTCCTACGGGAGGTTAATCGCGAGCCCGAATAGCTCAGTGGTAACGTCTTTAACTGCAGTATTCACTGGGTGACGTGGGTCCGAATCTCAGAAGGGACATGAGTCCCTTCAAGGTTGCAGATTCGCTTTGCTGACTGGCTGGTGAGTGCCAACTAGCAAGAAACCTAGGTGTAGGTCGAAGGCTTCCTGTGGCCGATTGCCTCCAACCATCTAATAATAACAAAACATTTAGGATTAAACAGTTTTTACCATCTCTTATAACGAATAAATCATTGTTTCTACTTGTAATTTTTTCAGAAATGTAGTCACTATCCTCTCACTCTTTCTATCCTTGTTATAGGTTATACAAAGTTATTCTAGACAACTGGAATTACATCATAGATGAGCAGTTGAAAATATGCCTTGAATTTTTCACTGTACTACTCCAACGATTCCTTGAAAGTGATGTAAGTGTGCTATATACTTTCGTTGTGGGTGTGTGTACATGTGTTTACATTTTTAGTATTCTATATTACTTGGAAATGTAACTGATTAAAAATGCTCATTGAAATTTTTGTCAAAAGAATAGTTACTGAAGAAAGAATATTCCCTTCGATAACCTCTCCTTCATCAACAGGTTCTACGGTTATATGCATCCATAATAGTGAATCAATTAGTGTTATTAACAACATTATTGTTGTTTAAACAACATCGATTCAATAATAATAACATTAATTGTTATGTTGCTGCTACTGAATGGTTAATAGTAGTTTTCCCCGTCGCCAAATTGTTATGTACTCGTCGCCAAATAATTGCTATGTACTGGTCGAGAAATTAATAGTCCTGACGCAAGAAGGCGGAAATCAGAAGACCACTAGGCTTGCGATGATACTTCTATTTTCCAAACACAAGGAGAAGCAAAAGTGGTATCACACCAAATTAAGTGTAAGTGTAAGTCACACAAATTGTGTGAGCGAAATATATATAAATAATTCAGACAAAGGTGTGAACAACCATTAGACAGTCTTAACATGAATGGCTAATTATATTGAAGTATCGACCCATATATACATAGCGAAATATAGCAGACATGTCAACAACCACCATATGTGGATATATGTCACCAAGCAACGGACTGTCAACAAACACTCAAATTATATATAATATAATATAAGGAGAATATACATTGTTAAAGGAGACAAGTTCATACTAGTGAAATGGTCACAGACTAAGCGAGCAAACAGAAAGAGAGACCAACATACACACACACACATAAATATATATATGTGGATACATATCATTAATGAATTACAGTTCTAAGGCATCAACATAAAACTACACACTGAATATCAGACAAACAAATTAGGAAAGATAATATTTCGAATTCATGAATTTACAGTTTCCACTGAAGGTCGACCGGGGCAGTAGTAATGGCTGGCTGGATTTGCTTATTCTGCACACACACAGTACTGGTCGTTTCATGCGAATCACGATAGCCTCTGGTGTTTGGAGTATGTAGTACCTGGATGTTTTCGGCAATTTATTTGGCAGCCAATAGATAACAGAGCAGGATTCTCCATTGCTGGCTAGCTTTCTGCCTGGTTTGGACCAACTGGTCTAATATTGCGCTATCGATGCTTCTCACTAAACCTTTATTTAATCATACCACACTGGTAGATGTTGCCGACAAAGCACAAAAAAATCAAGTTCCTGGAGCAATGGCAAATACAACTCGTTCCTCGATGAGCTCATTTGAATTGATAGATACAATTAGAAGTGGCTAATCTGGGTACTTCATCTTGTGATTGAGGAATCACCACCGGTCGTGTAAAATGTCTGTCTTGTAATTTGCCGGCATTAAAAGTTCTTGGTTTATTGCTTCTTCTTTACTTATTAGAATATTCAAACCTAACTTACATAATCTAGGCGTCAGATTTCGAAATCTTAAACAGTTCATTTTGTTAAGAGTATTTCAAACGATATCAGTGTTATTTAAGTGGATAGCTATATTGTGGTAATCAAAAATTTTCTACAGAATCACCACTAGCTGGATATCATTAAAGACCAGAGAACATTGGATAACTATTTCTCCCTAGTTTGGGACAATTAAACAATGAGCACCCATGGCACTACTAAGGATCGTGACCAAGAACTTCAGGTTATGAAAACAAACTCGCTGACCATTCAGCCACTGTGGGATTCATAGACCCGTGAACTCCAAGTTTATCAGTTTATCGTGTATGGGTACCATCAATCAATACCTAGACATTTTGGACCCCAATAGCCATGAATTCTTGGCGCAGACTCAGTAGTCGTCGATTAGCTGAAGATTAATATTAAGAATTATGGGATTATGTAAAAATTTGGATTGATTTCAGTGTAGGACAGATTCAACGAGCTTGGTCTTTCACCTTGAGGATTCTGGGTTTGATTACCGGCAGAGTTGTGGGTACGCATTCTGCTAAAGAGTTTTAAACTAGTGCTAAACTACTACTCAGTGTCCTCTGGTTTTTCAATTGTCTCTAATTCAAAATGCTTCTTGACGAAGTCTACTTTGAAATCAATAAATTCTTGCGAATCATTTATGCTACTGATATTATTCCTAGTAGTAAGCTACATTTGCTTGGAAATTAACTAAAAACATAATCATGATAATTATAAATCAAAATTTGTTGATAATCTACTATAAAAGGAATACCATTGGGAAAGGTTTCTTTTGTGTGAACATATTCTATAGTTTGTATCCAAGATTCTTTAACAAAACACATCTTTATTAAAGTATTCTTCAATATTCTTCAAATTGTAATGGCTGTTTAACTGATGATAAATTCACACAAAACCTTAGAAATGATTGAATCACAGAGAAATTCAAGTTAAATCAATAAGTTATGCTGAAGAGGCAGAGTTTAAAACTTCTTCAAACGAACTTCATGCTTGTCAATATTCATCACCTATGAATATCTACAAACTAAAATGTCAGCTTGAAGAATGAGAGACCATTATATATATCCAAGCCAAGTTCACTTTTAACGGTTTGAAAAAATTCGGGATTTGGGTATATGATATTCATTATAATAGAGGTTTTTTGTATTTCCCAATGAATGAAAAAAAAATCTCGTTTTGTTTTTTCATTCATTGGGAAATACAAAAAACCTCTATTATAATGAATGAGAGACCATGTAGTGTGAGCACATACCATTCGTTGGATTACAGAACCTGCTGTTACTACAGAGCCAGCGTGAACGCTAAGCATGAACTGACATGTGAATTTCATCCTGATCTCGTTGGGTTAATAAAACATTAGGATTAAGGTTAAGATAAAGCTAAGGGTAAAGTTTAAGGTACGTATGAGGGTGTGGTTAATAAAAGGATTAGGTTAAAGGTTAAGGTATTGACTAGGGTTAGGGTGTTATGTTAATTTTTCCCCTAAATAGACAGCCTTCTGATGTAGAATACACAGCAGGTCTTGTAATTTAACGAATGATATGAGTTAATGGTTTTTGTTGCATTCACATTCAGAGGTCACTAGCATTTAACTAAGTCGTGGTCCAGTGAAGAGTCTCTTTTCAGAGGCGAATTCATTCAACTAGCTGCGCAATGATTATAATTGTTTTTCTATGTGTGTGTGTACATTAGGTTTGTCAGACAAGAATGAATTTTGGTTTGGGGATATTGTTCACGTCATCAAAACATTTCAAAGAATGTGATGAGTAATCAAATTGTAACAAGGAGTCTGTGTGTGGGGGGGGAGAGGTAAAGATTAGTAAGTGTTGCAGTGATGAGTTGTTGTTGCATAAAAGAAGTTGAGAGCGTGTATTATAGTTACGTAATAAGACGTACAATTTAATGAATGAGTTGTAATCAAGATTCATATAACAACGAAGGTAGATAGATAATAGACGCGTATCTTGTCTAAAAGGGTTCAAAAACACTAGCCTGAATGATAGCAAATAGGTGATAGTTGCTCTGTTAGGAGTGTGATAATCGAAAGCCTTGTCAGCACTCGCCATTCCATCTCAACAAACGTCTCCTTCAAAGTAAACTACAAAGCAAAAAAAACCAACCACAGGCAATACCCTTTCGTTTCGTTTGCATCGCTGAAGCTTTATCAGTTCATATTCATGTATTGGGTTTTAGGGATCTGATAGATTGGGTACAGGATTTCATTTGGCACTAAAAGCTGTTAGTAGGGCAAGTGGGATATCGTTAAACCAACTGGTGAACACTATTGTAGATAGACATATTATATCATGTAAGAAACTAGCGAATACAATATTGTCGGACCCCGAGCATCCTCTCTATACGCATCTATCTCCTTGCATTTCATCTGGAAGAACTAGAAGCAGCTATAGGAGGCTATATGCTAGGACTACCAAATACAAAAACTCCACAATACCATATCTGGCACAGCTGTTATGTGATGAGAAATCCGTTAAGTATGACACGATAAACTTACTGCAGCACTATAACAAATAGTTTGTTTTCCTTTCCTCGTTACTACTACGATGTTGTTCTCATCTACTACCACACATCAACTTTATATTTCAAATCCTGTGGTGCATTGTTTGAAATGAAATACTCTACGCTGTTTCTTCTTAATTTTTAATATTTATTTATTTTATTTATTTATAACTTATTTATTTTTATTTTTATTTATTTTTGATTTTTAAAAATCTTATATAATTTATGAGGTAATTAGATGCAATATACTGTAATGCACGCTGAAAATTCCATACCTGTACCACAAATACTGTTTGGAATAAAGCTGTTATTATTATTATGAGCTGAAATTAGTGAGAGGACCACTGGAAAACCAACTGGGAGTACTGGACAGCTGTTTCATCTCCCTTCTTTGGGACTCTTTAGTAGTAAGCACACACTACAGAGTTGGAGCCCAGAACCTCCTGGTTACAAGGCAAGTTAGCTCGTAGGCCTTTAAGCCACTGAGACCCGGTCCAACAGCTAGCCCATGAATTCCAACTTCTGCCAATTCATGACAGAGGGTAACCACTAGCCAGATGTTTGTCCTCACACCCGACCCGCTGTACCCTACTGGTCACGACTTCCTACTAGAATCCCGGGCATCTACTTACCTGATCGCTAGTGAGCATCTCATTGCGGGTGCAGCCGGTCGGGTGTGAGGATAAATACTCGCCGAAGTCATGGATTGGCAGAAGTTGGGATTCATGGGACAGCCATTGTATCGGGTCCCAGTGGATTAAAGGTCTACGAGCTAACTCGCCTTGTAACCGGAAGGTCTTGGGTCCAAACCCCTGTTGTGGGTGCGTACTGCTGAAAAGTCCCCAGATAGGACGGAGAAAACAGCTGCCCAGTACTCCAGTGCTGGATTTCCGATGGTTCTCTAACTGATGTCAGCTCATGATACAATCCTGTGACCAAAAGATCAGACAGACAATACACATAGATGGAGAGTATCATATCTTGAGGATTTAACTGTAGACTTCCGTATATGATCTCAATCACCATTTATGACTGCATGATATGATATTGACTATATAGTAATTATAATGTTCCAAGTGGAACATAGCGCTTTAACAGAATATATATCCACTTCAGTCTATCCACTGCAGTCTTTCTTTTTCCCGCTCCACGACTTAGCATAAGCCTTCATTTCTTCCCCACACGATCTCCTTCATATCACCTTTAGAGTCACCCTTAACTCGTTAGTTTCCACTCGGGTTCCACCCAAGAGCTTCACGCGTAATTTCATCCAACAATCCCGTCAGATTATGCCCCATCCGCTTGCGTTTCCCTGTACATGCTTCTAAGATTATAGGTTCTTGGTTGGTTCGTTGACATGGATCCTTGTTGCTTAAACTTCTCAGTCGACCATTTGATCTTCAGCATCGAGACAGAGAAGAGCACAACTGTTAATTAAAACTTGAAGTAGCCTCCTGAAGATGCTCCTAGTGATACACGTTGCATCAATTCCCTGGAACTTACAAAAGCAATAAACTTTATATTACTATTTGAAAGTTAGTCATAAAATTTTTAGCCTTTGCTAAATTAACATTCTTCATTGTTGTTTTTTTCTTTCGCCTTTAGGGTTTAACAACAGACGATGATGAAGCATTTAAACGATTTTTAAACAATTTAGTATTCTCTTTAACTGAACCGCCAACAGCTGAAGCTGAAAATTTTAACAAGGAATTTCTACGACTTATCGATGAAACACGTGAACACTGGAATAGAACGAAAACATGTAAGTGATTGGTTAATAATTTATGCTCTGAAAGATAATTTCAAAATTCGTTAACAATGTATTTTCTTAATGAAAACATATTAAGTGATTCTAGGAAGTATGGTTTCAACCACAAGCGTACTGAATAGATAAAGGTACCAAAGCCAGATTGAGTTGGAAAGGCGAGGTACGCCTTCATCAACCTGAAACCAGTTTGGAAATCTTCTGCTCTCCCCCCCCCAGTCAGCATAAAGAACGAGATTCGGTTTCTGTTCAACATAAATGTGAAGTCGGCCACTCAGTTCTTCTATACGGGTCAGAAACTTACACTGCCTGTCACGAAAAGTATTCTCAAGAAGCTGTGGACTTTTTGTCAATAGCTGATATTTGCTCTTTTTGCTATTTGCTATTCCCTCTTTCAACAGAGGAAAAGAGCCTTTGTTTTTACGCCTCCAATTCAAGGGAGATACTCCTGCGGAGATTCTATCCCAGCATTTAACCAAGGCGATCAAGAAAACTTTCTACTCTGCACGTCTGTATCTATCCTTCAGTAGCTGTTCATCCAATGTTCATCCAGCAACTCAAAGATGTCTTACCTAACCTTAGCTCTTCTTCATGCATATACCATTTCAACTGTTCCTTTGGTTCAAGTTATATAAGGCACACGATTAGGCAGGTTCGTCTACGGGTTTGAGAACACTTACCAGCTTGGTTCAGTAGGGCGGGGGAATTAAGTGCATAAAAGACTCGATCCTGTCACACTTGGTCGATACTGGACATCGCATCGATGTCAACACAACTTTCAGGGTTATATACCGAATTCCGAAGTCGTTATCACGTACAGTTCGCTTACGTCTCCTACACATAGCTGAAGTGGTTGCAATAAGATCGACTAAACCGGAACTTTGTATCCAAAAAGAACACGTCCAGACGCTGTTCCTACCGTGACCAAACTTGGATTGAAGATTTTTCTTCTTACCAAGAGTGCTCCTTCCCCTTAACCCTCTTGGCTTTTTCTCTTTGCTTTTTATTACAGTGATTATTATTATTATTATTCGTCATAATTTATGCCCTTTATGCAAATATTCCCTCAATACTATCGAATTTTTCATTTATACGGATTTATTATTAGTGATATTATCTCTCTTCTTAATATATGCACCTGTTTCATTTCATTCACACATTGGTTATTTCACTATGATCCTCTCATTACAGTCTCACTGCTATCTCTTATTTAATACATACCACTTTGTACTAGCCACTCAGTCACCTGACACTTTCGATAACCTTGAACTAACTTGTCAATTTTCCTACCCCACACTCTACAAATCTATTATGATTAATCACCACCATTGTCTCCCGTTTTACAATATTTTCTAATCGATTTCAGCCAACTAGCACGTTTGTCACACAAATACAACTATTTATTTTGACACCCCATAACCGCTAATCTGTTATTCTACGTTAATAAATGTATCCGCCGACGCATAACTGGCCTTTATTGTAACGATCACAAATATTATATTTTATAATTTTAAGAACCTGAAGTAGAGAAATTATTGAAAAGAATATTCTTCGGTCAAAATTAATTTTAATAATATTTCTGTTTACGTTTTTTTGGGTTCTCCCAAGTTTTGTTGAAAGAATGGCTATTGAACAAAGAATATTCTTTGCGATAACCACTCCATCTTCATCAGGTTCTACAGTTATATGCATCCATAATAGTGGATGAATTAGTGTTATTAACAACAATAATGTCGTTCAAATAACATCGAATCAATAATAATAATAATATCAATGGATCACAATTCAATAGCATCAACATAACAATACACACTGAATATCAGGAAGAATAATAATACAAATTCACGAGTTTATAATCTCCACTGAAGGTCAGCCAGAGCAGAAGAAGTGGTTGGCTGGACTTGTTTCTTCTACACACAGAGCACCACCGGTTGTTTCAGACGAATCGCGATAGCCTCTGTTGTTTGAGGCATGCAGTAACTGGATGTTTCTAGTAATTTGTTTGGTACCCGATATGTGATGATGAAGGACGCTTCAATATTAGCTTGTGGCCATTTTGCACCAGGTGTTCTGATATCCAGCTGTTGATACTTCTCACTACACCTTTATTTAGCCACACCACACTAGTAAATGTTTCCGAGTGAGCACGAGAAATCAAGTTCCAAGAGCAACGGCCAATATAAATCGCTCCTCCATAAACTCATTCGAATTGGTAGATACAATTAGAATTGTCTAGTCTAGGTACTCCATGTTTTAATTGAGGAATCACCACCGTTCGTGTAGGAAATAAGACTTTTAATTTCCCAGCGTTAAACGTTCTTCCGAATCTTTGAATGAATTTTGAAAAAAAAGTACTCTAAGTGATAATGTTTTGTATTGAAAGAACTGTTCTATTTAATGGATACACCCTCAAGTTACTCGAAGCCTATATTCTATACAATACTCAAGGTTCCCATTTCAGTAGTTTGTTTTAAAATATCTGAATAATTACAGAAAAAAGAATTAAAAAGTTTTCAAATAATTTTATTGTTAATAAACCTATTTAGCTTACTAACATGAAAAGGGTATAACTCCAATAAAGTCAAATAACTTTCAGTCAGGAGTTAGCAAATGGTCTTCGTCTAATAGTCTTAAACTAAATCTTCCCAAATGTAAGACTGTTAATTTCAGTTTCCGATGTAAACGAAAGTTAAATGACCAAGCTGTTGGTTCTTATGACTGTTGCAAAATTGATGATACTGATATAAAAATCAAGTCTGAAGTTAATTAACTTGGATTAATTCTTTCTGCTGACTTATCCAGGTCTTCCAATGTCTAGGTGATTTCTAAAAAAATATTACATCTGGCTTTTTTAACATTAAGAAGTTAAGGCATTCAGGAATAATCCAACCCCTCCTCTTACAGTCTGTCGTCTCGGACATCTTACGTATTCTTCTTTACTGTTCACTCTTATTTTTTTCCTGGATTGCTTAAAAAAGACTATGTCATACTTCGTAGAACTCTGAAGACCATCAGTGGGGCGATGACAGGTAGCCCATTGGACCATCACGTTAACATCGTCATTGATAGGCGATTGATTTCATGCAACAAATCTGTTAGAAGAATTTTGTCAGACTGTGAGCATCCGCTTTACCCACAGCTCCCAACTTGTATCTCCTAAGGTAAAACAAGAAGTCATTTCAAAATACTTTATGCGTGCACATCTAAGTGTAAAAATTCCACGATACCATATTTGGCACGTACTTTATGTGATGATAATAGTGTTTGACATGAACTAACTAACCTTCTTTGCACTACTAAATAAACCTTTTTTCTCCATCATTACAACATCCAACTTTATTGTTATTGTACGTCTTATATTTACAATCCTCTTAATGTTTTGTTTTTATTTATTTTCTTCATAAGTGTGAACATAATTTAAGCTGTGTTATTAACTGTTAATTTTGTATTTCCCCTCACTTTACTATATCAGCAGAACATTAGATTCAATACTCTATGATAACATGCTAAAATTTCGAAACTGAATCGACAGTACTGTTTGGAACGAACTCACTGTTGTTATTATTATTATTACTGTTATTATTATTATATTTAATACTCTCAATTTGTGCTTCGAATATTTTTGACTTTATATCGTAAACGTGGACAAATTCCTCTGGTTACTTTTGTTTTAATTTTTAATTTTATTTATATTTTGAGTAAATCAGATGTAATATTGTGTGTGACAAATGCTGAGAATTCCATTCGGTATTATAAGTACCGATTTTGGAATAAAGTAGATTATTATTATTATTATTATTATGAATATTTATAGACCTTTATGTTATTCAAACTTTCCATTTTTTTAATAGTTGGAACACGAATGCCGGGTGGTATTCATCTACGTAGGACAGAAATTGCTGTATTTCAGAGTTTACTTGATTGGAATAAAGTGAGTTATAATTTTTCTTATCAGTATTATTGATTATTAAATTATATATATATATATATATATATTCAATGAGTCGATGATTCAGTAGTGAAATACTCGTCAACCACTCATATGATTTGAGGTTGATTGCGCTGCCGATACACTTGTTAATCTCATCTAGTTTACTGAGCGTTAGTAATCCTGGAAGAGAGAAAAGGTTAGTTGTAAGGCTAGCCGTCTAGCCCATGTTAAACCAATACCACCATGAACAGAAGAAGTCTAAAAGAGGTTGCCTCACTCATTTATCTCACCCAGATAGCATCTTCTCAACTACAGGTGGCATTGATGTGGATGTCAAAGCTAGTCAGGGTTGGAAAGGCAAAACATACCTTCAATAATCTGAAATCAATGTAGAAATTAGCTGCACTCAGACAACCGACTGGAAAGGCTAAACAATGGGGGATTCTGTTAACAAACCAAACAAGAACCTACTATCTAGCAAGATGGAGTGGACACAAGTTGAGTAGACACACTGTGTGAGACCACATGGCAGGTTCTTGAGCGTCGCAGGTTGACACGGAGTAGATCGCATGAGGAGGAGGAGGAAGAGACAACAGCTTATGGTCAATCGGGGAGTCAGAACTGCAGTGAGAACTACAGAAAGTAGAGTGAAATGACGCTATGATACTGGAGCCCTTATGTTCTCTTCAGTGTACTCAAATGATGAATAATGCTCATATATACGATGTACTTTAGGAAACCTGAATTTCAGTCACAGGAAAATTATATATTTCAAACGCATATTATTAGACACGGTGAATTTTCAGTAATTGGTGGGATTATCCGGGATAAAATTACATTGGTAGGATATTAGTGGTCGAAAGAGTAATGACTGAAAGTGAACTGAAATCTGAGGTCTCGAAAAGACTGAAATACCTGGTTCTGTAATTTAACATCTGAGTTAATTATCTCTCACTCCCGTGACAGCTGGACATGGACTGATGATTACAGACAACATGTAATACCTCGTCTGAATTCGATATCCTTTCTAGTAATATTTATCTGGGAAGAATATTTATATATATATATATATATATATGCATGCTCAGTAGATTTTAGTTATAATTCCTAAGCTTAGTGCATATATTATCAAAAATGACTTAAGATATTGCCTGTAATCTGAAATTAATACCTTGATTTAAATAAAGTATATCTAACAGAATTAGTTCCCTTTATGAAATTAGACAAAGCAATAAGAAGACGAAGTTTGTCTGAATCGTGTAATGTATTATTTGCACAACACATTTCGAACACGGACTTTTCATAAGAATATATACGAAATTAATAAAGACTTAAGGGTTTAGAAAACAGAATTAGGTCAAGTTAAAAGAAAGGCCAAAATTATATTGAAGATCACTAAACCTGCGGTGAGAGGTGGCCGTGGGAAAATATGTACAAGGCTGATTCAACAACCAATCACAGCAGACTTAACGTGGCAAAATATGATTCGCAGATAGAGAACTCTATTTTTCGAGGAATCCCAAAACAACCAATCAGAAGCCTGCGTTTGTCTGCTTAACTTCTGATAAACAACCAATCAGAAGACTGTGCTCGTCTACTTGCACAAATAAATAATAATAATTTTTCCTTCACGTTCTCAGTGGAACATAGGGCTCCAAGCTAGTGGCTTGAAGTTTCTGTAGCAGTGTTTAATTTTTACAGGATGGGGTTGCTAGCCTCATGCCCAACCTTTCCTCTTTACCAGGATTATTTCTGGCTCAGTGAGGTAAAGGAGTGCGCCTGCCGGGGATCGGACCCCGGACCATATGCAAGGTCGGCGAGCGTCCTAACCGCTATACCACCGACGCACCCTTGCATACTTGCATAAGCTATAATAATGTATGTGAAATATATATAAATACGTGTTGATTTTCGTAATAAAACGATCTGTTGCCTGGCCATTGTCTTCTGTTGTTACAAACCAAATTAGAGAGGCAATAGTACATAAAATTAAGCAAAGCAATTTTAGTGTGCTGATGAATTGATTTCGAAAGCATAAAGGTGGTTTGAACTTCCTAATTACTAGCTAGGGCATCCACAAACTTTAAGAAACGCCCCAAACACCTCCTACAGATAGGTTTATAAGACGTGTAAAAATCAATTTTATGCCTTGTCTCTATAAAAGTTTTTGCGATAGAGGAGCTAGGTCTCCTGTTTCCAGCATTAATAGGTTCTGGGGATTCTTTTTGCATCTGAAGCCATTTAGAAATATGCTCTAAAGCCACCCCTTACTTGCAGATATCAATTAGTTCTCTCTTTATATGTATGGCTCCACGTACATTCAAAATGGTAAATAAAGTGCGATGTGACATGTTCTAAGGGCTTAGATGGATATATCGGCTCGACATTCTCAATTATTAGGATCTTAGCTGCATAAGAAGTCTTTTTAACCAGAGCGTTCAACTGTTGTCGAGTTACCAAGCTGTTATGATTATCCATATAGGATAGCTTGATGTACACGTCTTTCTTATTGGCGAGTTGAAGAGCAGATCTTGGTGTACTGACTACTTTATATCTCGTAATGAACTTGTTTAGATATTATCAGTCAGTTTCTGATGAAGATGAGAGAAATTTGACACAAACTCAGTATGTATTAGTTAACAATGTGACATCAATGTCTAATACAAAACTCTAACACAATCAAAACGTCCTAGACTAGATGGTGTGAATTCGTAAACATTTGACACCCTTTTGAGTACAAAAACTCTAGAAGTGTCAATTAGGCTTCAGTTCTTAGATTTTCATCACGAACTAACATTGGTTAGAGAGATCATTGAAAACCACCAGGAATCGTCAGATGCTTCTATTTTCCTTCTATTTTGGGACTTCTCATCAGTGTGAGTACACGACCATGCTAGAGAGATAAAACGTGAAACCTTCAGGCTGCGAAAAACCAATCACATTCACCATTCAACTATTTGTATCGGAATTCAATGATCCATGAATTCTAATTTTGTCACAAATAATTTCAGTGATTATTCAATTCACATTGATATGACGGACCACACTTCCCACGAATGCTTAGTACGGCTTCAAGAAAATCCATCCAGTAGCCAACAGCATGCTGGCGATTAGTATCCAGATTGTAGGACATGTGGGGATTTGGGATTAATTAGATTTGCCTACTATACTATAATATTCATCAAGATTTTTATTTTGATCCTCACATATTCTTACTAGTGGGCTGTTTTTATGGAACTAATATTCTCTAAACACTTAAAATTTGGAATTTAAGCGTAAATTGACAGAACACTGTATTATTATTATTATTATTATTTAAAACTACTCCTTTGGGTTCCGAGTGGAATAAAGAGCTTCAACAACACATCTCCACCTTGTTCCATTTATCGCTGTCCTCTTCAGCTGGCTGGGTCTACGACTGTCCATAATCTCCTATCTCCTCCTCTCCAACACACTATATCCTCCATGTCACCCTCTCACTGACGTCCCACTTGTCGCTTTCCATTAGGATTTCACTCGAGCGTTGGCCTACACATTGCACGAGATTGAATTTGATTGGCTCCTCAAAGTCTGTCGATACATCTCCATTTTCTCCTACATATTTGCTCAGTAATCGGCTCTCACCTGTTGGTTTTTCTCCCAACCAGAGTTTCTTGTCACTAATTCTTCCTGACCGGTTGGCCAGCCAGCCAGCGAAGGCAGGCAGTTGTTGATAAAAGTCTGTAATTGGCTGCAGGAAATCCTTTTCTTGACACACAGTGCAAGTTTCTGACCCGTATAGAAGAATTGACTGACCGACTTCACATTTATGTTGGATGGAAAACCGAATCTTATTCTTTATGCTGACTGGGGGGGGTGAAGCAGAAGATTACCAAACTGGTTTCAGGTTGATGAAGGCGTGGCTTGCCTTTCTGAGTCTAGCTAGCTTTGACATCTTCATCCATTCCCCCTGTGTTTGAAATAATGTTTCCTAGATAACTGAAGGATGATACCACTTTCAAATCTCTCCTGTTGATGAAGATTGGTGCTGGTTGTTATTGCCGTGTGCTATCTGATGTATGCAAGCAAATACAATTGATTTCGCGATAGTTTTTGGTGAATAAGTTAGTATGCGAATCAACTGATTCTGTTCTCTAAGCCTGGACAAGCGAAATGGCCGTCAGATGTTTAGATCACTTTGATCAGACTGGCTAGCAAGCAATACTGATTGATACGAGTGGTATCCATCTACTCAAATAAATCAATCAGCTAGTAGTATATAGAATCACTGAAGACCAAGGACTACTGGACAGGTGTTTTACTTTCATATGAGATTCTTCAACTGTATGCACTTATAATTCTCTAAGTGATATTACATTCATGAATAAATCCACACTGTTGTAAATCACATATCAGTAAACTGAACATTTCAGTTACATTGGAAATTTAGAATGTAAGAATCACTCGTTATGCAAAAAAAACTAGAATATAATATAACTTTAGTTATTTTGCATTAATTAGTAAATGCAGAGTATTTTAACCCTATACACATTTTTAAAAAAACCTTAAAAGACATCAAATTTCCTAAATAAAAGGTCAAATAACTAATTATATAGCTAAGCTTACTAATTCAGATCAATGTACAATCCCAGGATTGTTTAAAAGTGTACGCAAAAGAAATATTTTGTTATGACTGAAAACTGACAGAAATATCCCTATATACGTTACATTATGCTTCACTAGAAACCATTGAATACTGAATATTTTCCGGGAAATTTAAATGTTGGTGTCATTCATTATGTGAAAAGATTTTAGGCATAAAAATATTTCAGAGATAGATTTTAGACAGAAAGAAAGAAAGTATAACAATGTTTAATGTTCCATTATATCTACCCCACCGCTAAAATTCACTGGAATGTTGACTAGTATTGTTTCACAAATGAAAGTTTGTCAACAAAATAATGAAATTGGCATAAATTATAATATTTAAAAGAATTATAACAGTTAGAACTAAGATTAGATTAAATTCCTAGGGAGGGGAAACCTATAAGTAAAACCTAGATTCAAGTTTTTATTTTCACTTTATCTATCCCTTTTATTATTCCCAGTGGAACATAGAGCTTCAAAAGAACATCTCTATTTAAGTGTTGGTTTGTAGGGATTTGATTAGTTACAGGATTTCATCATGAGCTCACATCAGTTAGAGAACCATTGGAAAACCACCTGGGAGTACTGGACAGCTGTCTCCTCCGTCCTAGTTTGGAACTATTCAGCAGTACGCACTCACCGGGGTTCGAACCCAGGACCTTCTGGTTACAAGAGGAGCCCGGTCGTATACCATTAAGCCACTAGGAACCGAATCAACAGCCCATGAATTCTAACTTCTGCCAATTCATGACATAGCGCGACCCTAGCCAGTGTCTTCGGAAAGTATTTTTCCTCACACCCGACCTGCTGCACCCTACTGGTCATGACTTCTCACTAAAACCCCGGGTAACTAGCTACCTGAATAGGGCAAGTCGCTAGTTAGCATCTCATCCTGTTATCTGCAGTCCTCTCCAGGTTGCCCAACGATTACTCATCAACTTCCATTTTTTTAACTCTTAGGCCAAGCTCAGTTCGTTGTTTCCCATCCGACCATCTTTCACTCGAGGGTCTGCCTGACATGTGGTGTCACCCAACAGTCGCCTCAGTGTATATCCGATCCGTCTGCTTTTGCCTTCGGAATAGTCTTTCAGCAATGGCTTATGGACTGTTTTTCATTCCCAAAGTTGCTTGTTAATAATTCTTTCTGACCAGCCATCTATTCTTCACTATGGAGCCAGAGAAAGAAACGGTTGATAAAAGTCTAAAGTTACCTGTTAAAAATGCTTTCCGTGAACCTCACGCCAAGAATCTGAGGCATGAAGAAGAAATGACTGAATTAATATTGCTGTTGAAATGTTGAATTTTACGCTTCGTCCTGGATGCCATTCTTTTTTCTTAAACTACTAATTCCTTCGAAGTTAATTGGTGGATGGTGGCTAGCAGTGGAATCCAGGATGATGCGCATTTCGTCCCATTTTGGACTCGTCATCTGGATGTGCCTGCATTTCCCAGTGAGTGATGACGTTCCCACCACCGAACCTCGATGGTAGTGCCCATAGTTTCAAACGCTAAAGCGTTATCCACTATATGACATATTACATGCCCAGATATCGTCGAAGCATCTGCACAAGAAGCCAACAGACATGTCAACCTGACAACAAGCACTTCGGTCCAATCAATCGATGGGAAAACCTAAAAGTGAATTAAATAATTAATACGGCCCGTTGCACAAGAGGTGACCGTCGTCGCCCAAATGGTCTATTGGATAACGCTTTGGCATTTGAAACTATGGGTACTGGGTTCGAGGCTCGGTGAGAACATCATCACCCACTGACTGGCGAATGCAAGTACATCCAGACGAGTCACAAATAGGACGAAATGAGCGTTATCCTGGATTCCACTGCTAGTCACCATCGACCAAATTAAATTTTAATTAAATGCCCAGACATCATCGAAGAATCTGCACAAGAAGCCGATAGATATGTCAACCTGAGACCGAGCACTTCAGTCCAATCAATCGACAAGAAAATCTAAAATTGAATTTTAAAAAATACTAATCCCCTCATTTTCATTTTATTTCTTTTGACTTATAGGCACATATGAGAACTATCAAGCAATATGAACAAGAAAATATTATCCCTGTTGATTTAACACAGAAATTGAATGATCTTCAAGAGCAAAGTTTTCATATGATGGAGACAGTTTCACTTGTCAAGTAAGCAACTGTTTTCATAGGATTTGCATGATTTATTCAATGAGATAGCTCTTCCTCTCTCTCTCTCTCTCTCTAGTCAATTGAGTTGATGATGATCTCAACTGAATTATGCAAAAAAAAACCGAACTAATTTCAAAGTTAAGATCCTTAATAGGCTCTGTCTGCGGTAAAAGACGCACAGGGGAAAAGGCTAATGGTCACGCTAAATTCACGGATAGGTAGAAGTTAGAATTCATCGACCATTCAATTGGGTCTCAGTAGCTGGATGATCCACAAGCTTGTCTTGTAACCGGAAGATACTGAGTTCGAACCTTAGAGGTGGGTGGGTACTGTCTATGAAACAGCTGTCCAATACCTCCCGCCAAATTTCAGTAGTTATCTAATCGATAACAATTCGTGGCTGAACTTGAAACAAAGAGGAGAAGTTTGATAGATATGTCATCTTTCACGTTGACTCAGGCGAACTAGGGAGTTAAAGGTACGTCAGTTTACTTATTTAAAAATTTCCTTAACCTCAGCTATCTGTATAAGATGAACTCTACTTTTAAGAGAAATACTGACTAATTATGCATAAATAAATGTGAGGGAATCGATCATGTTTACTGCTGTCAGATTACTTCCTACAGAATGGAGTGAGATTCATCGGTTGACTGATCTGTAAACTGACCACAAATTCAGCTACTGAGCATGTATATATATACGTATACCGTTGAGGATTACTTTGTAGGGATTCTATTAGTTTCAGGTAAGACCATGGATTGATATCACTTATAGAACCACTGAAAACCACCACTAAAGTACTGGAAAGCTGTCTCATCCTAGTGTGGGACTCATCACCAGTATTCATCCACCTCCAGAGGTCTAACTCAGGACCTTCCAGTTACAAAGCGAGCTAGTTCGCAGACCATTCAACAACTGGAACCCGACTCAATGGCCTGTCCATGAATTCTAACTTCTACCAATTCGTGATCTGTTTTATTACTGAAATGACTGAGAACCGCAATCACTTTGTTATGTCTGAGCCTGATTCCGATTCCCTGAGCCACGCAAATATCAAAAGACAAAGACTGGCCTGTGACTGTAAGATGCTGTATTCGTACTGTATATTGTAGTGACAAATTATTAGGAAAACAGCACATGGTAGTTATACATTTTTACAACAATAAAGACGGCTAACAGCGTTCGAAATAATTGATTGCATAATTAATCACAATATGCGCGAGAAATGATGATATACTATTTTATGCGGTATCCTATCAACCAACCACTTTCATCGGTGGGAACTTCATCCCCACTCCTGACTGGATGAACTACACTGGTCACGACTTCTCCAGGCAACTTCGTTTTGTAGCCATTCACAAGCGTCGCAAGTGTAGTCCATCCAGTCAGGAGTGGGGATGAAGTTCCCACCGATGAAAGTGGTTGGTTGATAGGATACCGCATAAAATAGTATATCATCATTTCTCGCGCATATTGTGATTAATTATGCAATCAATTATTTCGAACGCTGTTAGCCGTCTTTATTGTTGTAAAAATGTATAAATATCATGTCCTGTCCAGTACTCCCAGGTTTTCCAGTGGTTCTCTAACTGATGTCAGCTCATGATTAAATCCTCCATACAATCAAACCAAATCCCTACAAAACCAACACTTAAATATCATGTATTGTTTTCCTAATAATTTGTTATTACAATATACAGTACGAATACAGCATTTTACAGTCACAGGCCAGCCTTTGGCTTTTGATATTTGTGTGGCGCAATGAATTGGAAGCAGGCGCAGATACAACAACGTGACTACGGTAGTCGCACAGAAATAGATGACGAATTGGTAGGAGTTAGAATCCATGCGCAGGCCACTGAGTCAGGTCCCAGTTATTGAATGGTCTGCGAACTAGCTCGTCTTGTAACCGGAAGGTCCTGAGTTAGACGCCTGCAGGAGGATGAGTACTGATGATGAGTCCCACACCAGGATGAGACAGCTTTCCAGTACTTTAGTGGTGGTTTTCAATGTATCTCTAAGTGATATCAATCCGTGGTCTAACCCCATGTATGAATTTCTTCCTTATTTTTATTCCCTTTGGTTCCAAGTGGAATGTAGGGGGCTTCAGTCATCTTTAGCCGACTTTACAAATCGCCTGCACATCTGAATATCATCTACCTTTTTCTTTACAGAAGTAGTTAAATCTTAAATAGTTCACATTTATTTCACACTAAACAATATTCATGTCCGTCATGTAATTAAGTAGCATATTTATTTATTATAAGCACATATTTGTTTTGCCTTTCCTTCCATTAAATTCTAGTGATTTAGCGCTAAAGGATAAAAAAAAGTTGGATAGTTTACTGAATCAATTAAGAATATGGAATAAACAGACAAAAGATAAAAATCAATTTAATCTTTATCCATTATCTTCAAGTTCTGATGATGAATGGTTGTCTAGTTCCGGTTCAGAGTATATCAATTCTGAAAGTACCTATGAATCTGTCGATGAAATTGAAACCTCCTATCTCCTACAACAACAACAAAAATCAAAGCATGGAACAACAAAACCACATTTTACAAGTAGTTTACATTTTCCGCATAAAACATT
This sequence comes from Trichobilharzia regenti, assembly GCA_944472135.2. Lineage (NCBI taxonomy): Eukaryota > Metazoa > Platyhelminthes > Trematoda > Strigeidida > Schistosomatidae > Trichobilharzia > Trichobilharzia regenti. The sequence goes on from OX235263.1 coordinate 72,015,760, forward strand.
TATCCTCCCGTCAATATTTACCTATGATGAAGATCTAGCATCAAGTTGTACAACCAGCGAAGAGATACAAAGTATTGATGGTACTACTACACCCACCACTGTCAGTAGTAGTTCGTGTACAACAGACGATGAAATTGAAGACTATCAAAAATATCATACAACAAAACAAGATTTTTATCGCATACCATCATCTGAAGATATTTTAGATGAAAGTAAAAATTATGTAACCACATTAAATAAACAAATTTTGTTGACTCTTGAACCACCGGTTGCAGGAGGTGGCAAATATAAACCAATGATATATAAAAGTAGAAAATATATTGATACTAAAGACGGTGGAGGGTATTCAGTTGTCTACATTGAAGTTGCACCCACTGAAGAGACTACTACAGTACTTGATCAAACTGATGAAAATTTTACAGCGTCTAAAGTATCAAAATCAATACAAGTAGATGATTTGTCAAAGAGAACAAGATTCACACGTAGAACATGGATAGAAAAACAGCATGTTGAGGAGGCAAAAAGTTTAACAAAAATTGAAGAATCTGCAAGAATTATACATACAAAACCTGGTAAAAGTGAAACTAAAGATGGAAGTGTACAAGTATCGCCTATTATTCACAACATTGAATGTAGTACAGAAGATTATCTCCTGTCAAGATATGCCTTATCAATAACAACGACAAAACAAACTATAGAAAAAGATAATAAGTCAATACAAACGATAGAACACTCTGACGATTTCATCTATGCAGTTCAACAGTTTGCTCATGTGAAAGAAATAACTGAGGAGGAATTTAACCGGATTATTCAACAGGAGGCACTGAAGCTGAAAAGTAAAAATAAAGAAAATCAATCATCACAGACCGATGATATCATATACAAAGAAATAAAATATGAGCAGACAGTTAAGGAAACAAGCGATTCAGCGACCAAGTTAACAGGTGATTTTGCGTCTCAATCCAAGATAACCCCTAAGCTAACCGATAGACATGAATATTATGTAAAGCAAGGTAACGCAAAATCAACCATGACAGATATGGATACAATGGATGACAAGGTACATGCGGTGAAAGAACCACCAGTAAGAAAACAAGAAACAACAGCTGTAATACAAGACACGGGAGCAAAACACAAACAACCAAAAAAAGAATGTATAACTGAATACAAGCAATCAGCAAATATACATTACATCGAAGATGAAGGAATGCATTTAACAGAAATATTTCAGGAACAAAGCGATAAATCAAGCGAAAAAAAGAGTACAAAAGAAAAAGGTATGCAGCAAGGGATCAAAATAGCTACACGTGTCATGAGCTCCAGCTACCAAGTGAAACAGACCACCAGCCACACCTTGACCGAAGCAGTCGGAGTAGCAGAGCAAGCCGTCCAAGTCACTCAACCCGAACGACCTGTCGTCGTCGGCTTTGAGCAGAAGGAGGTCAAGACTGTGAAGCCTGAACACATGATGTCAGTCAGCGCCTCATACGCAGAATCGCCCGTCAAACAGCCAACACCACGTCACACGACTGAGATCGCCACACAGACGACCAGTGTCACTGCACACGTCGTCGAGTCCAGTGAACACGTGATTGTTCAGAAGCCAAGCGTCCACGTCAAAGCCCCTCTCGTCACCGAGACCGTGGCATCAGAATCACCCAAACCTCAGGTTGTTCAACCAGCACCACTAGTCGAAGCCACACAATTCGTCAAACACACCACTGTCGACAAGCAAATCGACACAGTGCCGAAAGCCTCATCCGATGTCGGTGGACAGACCGACCCACACAAATCTCTGCTCGACAGTGAATGTCACTTGTCGTTGAAACGCACCGACGCCACGTTGCAGGCGAAACCTGCCCGATTGTGTATGGTGGATTCTCAGAGTGAGTTGCATGCACCAGTGAAAGTCGAGCCGCCAGTTGTTCCAGTTCAAGAACCAGTGAAACGCACTCAAACATTGGAAGCCAGTATGCAGACGATGACGGAAGTGGCGTGTGTTGTGGACAGCGCGACCGGTGTGTCAATGAAGACGCCGGAAGGTATGCTGGATTCAGTCGCATCATTTGTGAAGAGACCCAGTGTGAATGCTGAAGTGCAAGTGGGCAGAGTGAGCACACCTGTCGTCAGTCTCACCACGCACAAGTTAGAATCGAGACCGGCAGAGCCGAGTCTGTGTACCAGTTGTGGACATCTGTATGTGAAGACCGAACAGACGGCTTGTCAGACCGTTCAACCTCCGGCCGCGCCGGCTCCTGTTCCAATCAAGACATCGTGTGTCGCCCTTCAGACCACCAAGTTCTCCAGTCTCTGTCAGACGACCAGTCAACTCATGACACAAGTCACCCCACCACCATACGTCGAGTCAGCACTATCGGCCGCCACCAAGGTCGACAAGGCAGTCACACGCGATGTGGGAATGCAGTTCGGAATGCGTGTTGCCACCCGTGTCATGAACTCCAGCTACCAAGTGAAGCAGACCACCAGCCACACCTTGACCGAAGCAGTCGGAGTAGCAGAGCAAGCCGTCCAAGTCACTCAACCCGAACGACCTGTCGTCGTCGGCTTTGAGCAGAAGGAGGTCAAGACTGTGAAGCCTGAACACATGATGTCAGTCAGCGCCTCATACGCAGAATCGCCCGTCAAACAGCCAACACCACGTCACACGACTGAGATCGCCACACAGACGACCAGTGTCACTGCACACGTCGTCGAGTCCAGTGAACACGTGATTGTTCAGAAGCCAAGCGTCCACGTCAAAGCCCCTCTCGTCACCGAGACCGTGGCATCAGAATCACCCAAACCTCAGGTTGTTCAACCAGCACCACTAGTCGAAGCCACACAATTCGTCAAACACACCACTGTCGACAAGCAAATCGACACAGTGCCGAAAGCCTCATCCGATGTCGGTGGACAGACCGACCCACACAAATCTCTGCTCGACAGTGAATGTCACTTGTCGTTGAAACGCACCGACGCCACGTTGCAGGCGAAACCTGCCCGATTGTGTATGGTGGATTCTCAGAGTGAGTTGCATGCACCAGTGAAAGTCGAGCCGCCAGTTGTTCCAGTTCAAGAACCAGTGAAACGCACTCAAACATTGGAAGCCAGTATGCAGACGATGAAGGAAGTGGCGTGTGTTGTGGACAGCGCGACCGGTGTGTCAATGAAGACGCCGGAAGGTATGCTGGATTCAGTCGCATCATTTGTGAAGAGACCCAGTGTGAATGCTGAAGTGCAAGTGGGCAGAGTGAGCACACCTGTCGTCAGTCTCACCACGCACAAGTTAGAATCGAGACCGGCAGAGCCGAGTCTGTGTACCAGTTGTGGACATCTGTATGTGAAGACCGAACAGACGGCTTGTCAGACCGTTCAACCTCCGGCCGCGCCGGCTCCTGTTCCAATCAAGACATCGTGTGTCGCCCTTCAGACCACCAAGTTCTCCAGTCTCTGTCAGACGACCAGTCAACTCATGACACAAGTCACCCCACCACCATACGTCGAGTCAGCACTATCGGCCGCCACCAAGGTCGACAAGGCAGTCACACGCGATGTGGGAATGCAGTTCGGAATGCGTGTTGCCACCCGTGTCATGAACTCCAGCTACCAAGTGAAGCAGACCACCAGCCACACCTTGACCGAAGCAGTCGGAGTAGCAGAGCAAGCCGTCCAAGTCACTCAACCCGAACGACCTGTCGTCGTCGGCTTTGAGCAGAAGGAGGTCAAGACTGTGAAGCCTGAACACATGATGTCAGTCAGCGCCTCATACGCAGAATCGCCCGTCAAACAGCCAACACCACGTCACACGACTGAGATCGCCACACAGACGACCAGTGTCACTGCACACGTCGTCGAGTCCAGTGAACACGTGATTGTTCAGAAGCCAAGCGTCCACGTCAAAGCCCCTCTCGTCACCGAGACCGTGGCATCAGAATCACCCAAACCTCAGGTTGTTCAACCAGCACCACTAGTCGAAGCCACACAATTCGTCAAACACACCACTGTCGACAAGCAAATCGACACAGTGCCGAAAGCCTCATCCGATGTCGGTGGACAGACCGACCCACACAAATCTCTGCTCGACAGTGAATGTCACTTGTCGTTGAAACGCACCGACGCCACGTTGCAGGCGAAACCTGCCCGATTGTGTATGGTGGATTCTCAGAGTGAGTTGCATGCACCAGTGAAAGTCGAGCCGCCAGTTGTTCCAGTTCAAGAACCAGTGAAACGCACTCAAACATTGGAAGCCAGTATGCAGACGATGACGGAAGTGGCGTGTGTTGTGGACAGCGCGACCGGTGTGTCAATGAAGACGCCGGAAGGTATGCTGGATTCAGTCGCATCATTTGTGAAGAGACCCAGTGTGAATGCTGAAGTGCAAGTGGGCAGAGTGAGCACACCTGTCGTCAGTCTCACCACGCACAAGTTAGAATCGAGACCGGCAGAGCCGAGTCTGTGTACCAGTTGTGGACATCTGTATGTGAAGACCGAACAGACGGCTTGTCAGACCGTTCAACCTCCGGCCGCGCCGGCTCCTGTTCCAATCAAGACATCGTGTGTCGCCCTTCAGACCACCAAGTTCTCCAGTCTCTGTCAGACGACCAGTCAACTCATGACACAAGTCACCCCACCACCATACGTCGAGTCAGCACTATCGGCCGCCACCAAGGTCGACAAGGCAGTCACACGCGATGTGGGAATGCAGTTCGGAATGCGTGTTGCCACCCGTGTCATGAACTCCAGCTACCAAGTGAAACAGACCACCAGCCACACCTTGACCGAAGCAGTCGGAGTAGCAGAGCAAGCCGTCCAAGTCACTCAACCCGAACGACCTGTCGTCGTCGGCTTTGAGCAGAAGGAGGTCAAGACTGTGAAGCCTGAACACATGATGTCAGTCAGCGCCTCATACGCAGAATCGCCCGTCAAACAGCCAACACCACGTCACACGACTGAGATCGCCACACAGACGACCAGTGTCACTGCACACGTCGTCGAGTCCAGTGAACACGTGATTGTTCAGAAGCCAAGCGTCCACGTCAAAGCCCCTCTCGTCACCGAGACCGTGGCATCAGAATCACCCAAACCTCAGGTTGTTCAACCAGCACCACTAGTCGAAGCCACACAATTCGTCAAACACACCACTGTCGACAAGCAAATCGACACAGTGCCGAAAGCCTCATCCGATGTCGGTGGACAGACCGACCCACACAAATCTCTGCTCGACAGTGAATGTCACTTGTCGTTGAAACGCACCGACGCCACGTTGCAGGCGAAACCTGCCCGATTGTGTATGGTGGATTCTCAGAGTGAGTTGCATGCACCAGTGAAAGTCGAGCCGCCAGTTGTTCCAGTTCAAGAACCAGTGAAACGCACTCAAACATTGGAAGCCAGTATGCAGACGATGACGGAAGTGGCGTGTGTTGTGGACAGCGCGACCGGTGTGTCAATGAAGACGCCGGAAGGTATGCTGGATTCAGTCGCATCATTTGTGAAGAGACCCAGTGTGAATGCTGAAGTGCAAGTGGGCAGAGTGAGCACACCTGTCGTCAGTCTCACCACGCACAAGTTAGAATCGAGACCGGCAGAGCCGAGTCTGTGTACCAGTTGTGGACATCTGTATGTGAAGACCGAACAGACGGCTTGTCAGACCGTTCAACCTCCGGCCGCGCCGGCTCCTGTTCCAATCAAGACATCGTGTGTCGCCCTTCAGACCACCAAGTTCTCCAGTCTCTGTCAGACGACCAGTCAACTCATGACACAAGTCACCCCACCACCATACGTCGAGTCAGCACTATCGGCCGCCACCAAGGTCGACAAGGCAGTCACACGCGATGTGGGAATGCAGTTCGGAATGCGTGTTGCCACCCGTGTCATGAACTCCAGCTACCAAGTGAAGCAGACCACCAGCCACACCTTGACCGAAGCAGTCGGAGTAGCAGAGCAAGCCGTCCAAGTCACTCAACCCGAACGACCTGTCGTCGTCGGCTTTGAGCAGAAGGAGGTCAAGACTGTGAAGCCTGAACACATGATGTCAGTCAGCGCCTCATACGCAGAATCGCCCGTCAAACAGCCAACACCACGTCACACGACTGAGATCGCCACACAGACGACCAGTGTCACTGCACACGTCGTCGAGTCCAGTGAACACGTGATTGTTCAGAAGCCAAGCGTCCACGTCAAAGCCCCTCTCGTCACCGAGACCGTGGCATCAGAATCACCCAAACCTCAGGTTGTTCAACCAGCACCACTAGTCGAAGCCACACAATTCGTCAAACACACCACTGTCGACAAGCAAATCGACACAGTGCCGAAAGCCTCATCCGATGTCGGTGGACAGACCGACCCACACAAATCTCTGCTCGACAGTGAATGTCACTTGTCGTTGAAACGCACCGACGCCACGTTGCAGGCGAAACCTGCCCGATTGTGTATGGTGGATTCTCAGAGTGAGTTGCATGCACCAGTGAAAGTCGAGCCGCCAGTTGTTCCAGTTCAAGAACCAGTGAAACGCACTCAAACATTGGAAGCCAGTATGCAGACGATGACGGAAGTGGCGTGTGTTGTGGACAGCGCGACCGGTGTGTCAATGAAGACGCCGGAAGGTATGCTGGATTCAGTCGCATCATTTGTGAAGAGACCCAGTGTGAATGCTGAAGTGCAAGTGGGCAGAGTGAGCACACCTGTCGTCAGTCTCACCACGCACAAGTTAGAATCGAGACCGGCAGAGCCGAGTCTGTGTACCAGTTGTGGACATCTGTATGTGAAGACCGAACAGACGGCTTGTCAGACCGTTCAACCTCCGGCCGCGCCGGCTCCTGTTCCAATCAAGACATCGTGTGTCGCCCTTCAGACCACCAAGTTCTCCAGTCTCTGTCAGACGACCAGTCAACTCATGACACAAGTCACCCCACCACCATACGTCGAGTCAGCACTATCGGCCGCCACCAAGGTCGACAAGGCAGTCACACGCGATGTGGGAATGCAGTTCGGAATGCGTGTTGCCACCCGTGTCATGAACTCCAGCTACCAAGTGAAGCAGACCACCAGCCACACCTTGACCGAAGCAGTCGGAGTAGCAGAGCAAGCCGTCCAAGTCACTCAACCCGAACGACCTGTCGTCGTCGGCTTTGAGCAGAAGGAGGTCAAGACTGTGAAGCCTGAACACATGATGTCAGTCAGCGCCTCATACGCAGAATCGCCCGTCAAACAGCCAACACCACGTCACACGACTGAGATCGCCACACAGACGACCAGTGTCACTGCACACGTCGTCGAGTCCAGTGAACACGTGATTGTTCAGAAGCCAAGCGTCCACGTCAAAGCCCCTCTCGTCACCGAGACCGTGGCATCAGAATCACCCAAACCTCAGGTTGTTCAACCAGCACCACTAGTCGAAGCCACACAATTCGTCAAACACACCACTGTCGACAAGCAAATCGACACAGTGCCGAAAGCCTCATCCGATGTCGGTGGACAGACCGACCCACACAAATCTCTGCTCGACAGTGAATGTCACTTGTCGTTGAAACGCACCGACGCCACGTTGCAGGCGAAACCTGCCCGATTGTGTATGGTGGATTCTCAGAGTGAGTTGCATGCACCAGTGAAAGTCGAGCCGCCAGTTGTTCCAGTTCAAGAACCAGTGAAACGCACTCAAACATTGGAAGCCAGTATGCAGACGATGACGGAAGTGGCGTGTGTTGTGGACAGCGCGACCGGTGTGTCAATGAAGACGCCGGAAGGTATGCTGGATTCAGTCGCATCATTTGTGAAGAGACCCAGTGTGAATGCTGAAGTGCAAGTGGGCAGAGTGAGCACACCTGTCGTCAGTCTCACCACGCACAAGTTAGAATCGAGACCGGCAGAGCCGAGTCTGTGTACCAGTTGTGGACATCTGTATGTGAAGACCGAACAGACGGCTTGTCAGACCGTTCAACCTCCGGCCGCGCCGGCTCCTGTTCCAATCAAGACATCGTGTGTCGCCCTTCAGACCACCAAGTTCTCCAGTCTCTGTCAGACGACCAGTCAACTCATGACACAAGTCACCCCACCACCATACGTCGAGTCAGCACTATCGGCCGCCACCAAGGTCGACAAGGCAGTCACACGCGATGTGGGAATGCAGTTCGGAATGCGTGTTGCCACCCGTGTCATGAACTCCAGCTACCAAGTGAAGCAGACCACCAGCCACACCTTGACCGAAGCAGTCGGAGTAGCAGAGCAAGCCGTCCAAGTCACTCAACCCGAACGACCTGTCGTCGTCGGCTTTGAGCAGAAGGAGGTCAAGACTGTGAAGCCTGAACACATGATGTCAGTCAGCGCCTCATACGCAGAATCGCCCGTCAAACAGCCAACACCACGTCACACGACTGAGATCGCCACACAGACGACCAGTGTCACTGCACACGTCGTCGAGTCCAGTGAACACGTGATTGTTCAGAAGCCAAGCGTCCACGTCAAAGCCCCTCTCGTCACCGAGACCGTGGCATCAGAATCACCCAAACCTCAGGTTGTTCAACCAGCACCACTAGTCGAAGCCACACAATTCGTCAAACACACCACTGTCGACAAGCAAATCGACACAGTGCCGAAAGCCTCATCCGATGTCGGTGGACAGACCGACCCACACAAATCTCTGCTCGACAGTGAATGTCACTTGTCGTTGAAACGCACCGACGCCACGTTGCAGGCGAAACCTGCCCGATTGTGTATGGTGGATTCTCAGAGTGAGTTGCATGCACCAGTGAAAGTCGAGCCGCCAGTTGTTCCAGTTCAAGAACCAGTGAAACGCACTCAAACATTGGAAGCCAGTATGCAGACGATGACGGAAGTGGCGTGTGTTGTGGACAGCGCGACCGGTGTGTCAATGAAGACGCCGGAAGGTATGCTGGATTCAGTCGCATCATTTGTGAAGAGACCCAGTGTGAATGCTGAAGTGCAAGTGGGCAGAGTGAGCACACCTGTCGTCAGTCTCACCACGCACAAGTTAGAATCGAGACCGGCAGAGCCGAGTCTGTGTACCAGTTGTGGACATCTGTATGTGAAGACCGAACAGACGGCTTGTCAGACCGTTCAACCTCCGGCCGCGCCGGCTCCTGTTCCAATCAAGACATCGTGTGTCGCCCTTCAGACCACCAAGTTCTCCAGTCTCTGTCAGACGACCAGTCAACTCATGACACAAGTCACCCCACCACCATACGTCGAGTCAGCACTATCGGCCGCCACCAAGGTCGACAAGGCAGTCACACGCGATGTGGGAATGCAGTTCGGAATGCGTGTTGCCACCCGTGTCATGAACTCCAGCTACCAAGTGAAGCAGACCACCAGCCACACCTTGACCGAAGCAGTCGGAGTAGCAGAGCAAGCCGTCCAAGTCACTCAACCCGAACGACCTGTCGTCGTCGGCTTTGAGCAGAAGGAGGTCAAGACTGTGAAGCCTGAACACATGATGTCAGTCAGCGCCTCATACGCAGAATCGCCCGTCAAACAGCCAACACCACGTCACACGACTGAGATCGCCACACAGACGACCAGTGTCACTGCACACGTCGTCGAGTCCAGTGAACACGTGATTGTTCAGAAGCCAAGCGTCCACGTCAAAGCCCCTCTCGTCACCGAGACCGTGGCATCAGAATCACCCAAACCTCAGGTTGTTCAACCAGCACCACTAGTCGAAGCCACACAATTCGTCAAACACACCACTGTCGACAAGCAAATCGACACAGTGCCGAAAGCCTCATCCGATGTCGGTGGACAGACCGACCTACACAAATCTCTGCTCGACAGTGAATGTCACTTGTCGTTGAAACGCACCGACGCCACGTTGCAGGCGAAACCTGCCCGATTGTGTATGGTGGATTCTCAGAGTGAGTTGCATGCACCAGTGAAAGTCGAGCCGCCAGTTGTTCCAGTTCAAGAACCAGTGAAACGCACTCAAACATTGGAAGCCAGTATGCAGACGATGACGGAAGTGGCGTGTGTTGTGGACAGCGCGACCGGTGTGTCAATGAAGACGCCGGAAGGTATGCTGGATTCAGTCGCATCATTTGTGAAGAGACCCAGTGTGAATGCTGAAGTGCAAGTGGGCAGAGTGAGCACACCTGTCGTCAGTCTCACCACGCACAAGTTAGAATCGAGACCGGCAGAGCCGAGTCTGTGTACCAGTTGTGGACATCTGTATGTGAAGACCGAACAGACGGCTTGTCAGACCGTTCAACCTCCGGCCGCGCCGGCTCCTGTTCCAATCAAGACATCGTGTGTCGCCCTTCAGACCACCAAGTTCTCCAGTCTCTGTCAGACGACCAGTCAACTCATGACACAAGTCACCCCACCACCATACGTCGAGTCAGCACTATCGGCCGCCACCAAGGTCGACAAGGCAGTCACACGCGATGTGAGTATGCAGTTCGGAATGCGTGTTGCCACCCGTGTCATGAACTCCAGCTACCAAGTGAAGCAGACCACCAGCCACACCTTGACCGAAGCAGTCGGAGTAGCAGAGCAAGCCGTCCAAGTCACTCAACCCGAACGACCTGTCGTCGTCGGCTTTGAGCAGAAGGAGGTCAAGACTGTGAAGCCTGAACACATGATGTCAGTCAGCGCCTCATACGCAGAATCGCCCGTCAAACAGCCAACACCACGTCACACGACTGAGATCGCCACACAGACGACCAGTGTCACTGCACACGTCGTCGAGTCCAGTGAACACGTGATTGTTCAGAAGCCAAGCGTCCACGTCAAAGCCCCTCTCGTCACCGAGACCGTGGCATCAGAATCACCCAAACCTCAGGTTGTTCAACCAGCACCACTAGTCGAAGCCACACAATTCGTCAAACACACCACTGTCGACAAGCAAATCGACACAGTGCCGAAAGCCTCATCCGATGTCGGTGGACAGACCGACCTACACAAATCTCTGCTCGACAGTGAATGTCACTTGTCGTTGAAACGCACCGACGCCACGTTGCAGGCGAAACCTGCCCGATTGTGTATGGTGGATTCTCAGAGTGAGTTGCATGCACCAGTGAAAGTCGAGCCGCCAGTTGTTCCAGTTCAAGAACCAGTGAAACGCACTCAAACATTGGAAGCCAGTATGCAGACGATGACGGAAGTGGCGTGTGTTGTGGACAGCGCGACCGGTGTGTCAATGAAGACGCCGGAAGGTATGCTGGATTCAGTCGCATCATTTGTGAAGAGACCCAGTGTGAATGCTGAAGTGCAAGTGGGCAGAGTGAGCACACCTGTCGTCAGTCTCACCACGCACAAGTTAGAATCGAGACCGGCAGAGCCGAGTCTGTGTACCAGTTGTGGACATCTGTATGTGAAGACCGAACAGACGGCTTGTCAGACCGTTCAACCTCCGGCCGCGCCGGCTCCTGTTCCAATCAAGACATCGTGTGTCGCCCTTCAGACAACCAAGTTCTCGAGTCTCTGTCAGACGACCAGTCAACTCATGACACAAGTCACCCCACCACCATACGTCGAGTCAGCACTATCTGCCGCCACCAAGGTCGACAAGGCAGTCACACGCGATGTGAGCATGCAGTTCACCACTTCTGTTGCCACCCGTGTCATGAGTTCCAGCTACCAAGTGAAGCAGACCACCAGCCACACCTTGACCGAAGCAGTCGGAGTAGCAGAGCAAGCCGTCCAAGTCACTCAACCCGAACGACCTGTCGTCGTCGGCTTTGAGCAGAAGGAGGTCAAGACTGAGAAACCTGATCACATGGTATCAGTTAGTGCCTCATACGCAGAATCGCCCGTCAAACAGCCAACACCACGTCACACGACTGAGATCGCCACACAGACGACCAGTGTCACTGCACACGTCGTCGAGTCCAGTGAACACGTGATTGTTCAGAAGCCAAGCGTCCACGTCAAAGCCCCTCTCGTCACCGAGACCGTGGCATCAGAATCACCCAAACCTCAGGTTGTTCAACCAGCACCACTAGTCGAAGCCACACAATTCGTCAAACACACCACTGTCGACAAGCAAATCGACACAGTGCCGAAAGCCTCATCCGATGTCGGTGGACAGACCGACCTACACAAATCTCTGCTCGACAGTGAATGTCACTTGTCGTTGAAACGCACCGACGCCACGTTGCAGGCGAAACCTGCCCGATTGTGTATGGTGGATTCTCAGAGTGAGTTGCATGCACCAGTGAAAGTCGAGCCGCCAGTTGTTCCAGTTCAAGAACCAGTGAAACGCACTCAAACATTGGAAGCCAGTATGCAGACGATGACGGAAGTGGCGTGTGTTGTGGACAGCGCGACCGGTGTGTCAATGAAGACGCCGGAAGGTATGCTGGATTCAGTCGCATCATTTGTGAAGAGACCCAGTGTGAATGCTGAAGTGCAAGTGGGCAGAGTGAGCACACCTGTCGTCAGTCTCACCACGCACAAGTTAGAATCGAGACCGGCAGAGCCGAGTCTGTGTACCAGTTGTGGACATCTGTATGTGAAGACCGAACAGACGGCTTGTCAGACCGTTCAACCTCCGGCCGCGCCGGCTCCTGTTCCAATCAAGACATCGAGTGTCGCTCTTCAGACAAGCAAGTTCCCGAGTATATGTCAGGCCGAAAGTCAGTTCGCCGCCCCTGTTGTCATTCCTGAGAAGCCTGCACCATCTATATCGACCTACGTGGACTCGGAATTATCTGCGCACACAAAGGTTGATCAACCCGTCAAACATGATGTCAGTGTACAGTTCACCACTTCTGTACCCACTCGTATCATGAGTACCAGCTACCAAGTGAAGCAGACCACCAGCCACACCTTGACCGAAGCAGTCGGAGTAGCAGAGCAAGCCGTCCAAGTCACTCAACCCGAACGACCTGTCGTCGTCGGCTTTGAGCAGAAGGAGGTCAAGACTGAGAAACCTGATCACATGGTATCAGTTAGTGCCTCATACGCAGAATCGCCCGTCAAACAGCCAACACCACGTCACACGACTGAGATCGCCACACAGACGACCAGTGTCACTGCACACGTCGTCGAGTCCAGTGAACACGTGATTGTTCAGAAGCCAAGCGTCCACGTCAAAGCCCCTCTCGTCACCGAGACCGTGGCATCAGAATCACCCAAACCTCAGGTTGTTCAACCAGCACCACTAGTCGAAGCCACACAATTCGTCAAACACACCACTGTCGACAAGCAAATCGACACAGTGCCGAAAGCCTCATCCGATGTCGGTGGACAGACCGACCTACACAAATCTCTGCTCGACAGTGAATGTCACTTGTCGTTGAAACGCACCGACGCCACGTTGCAGGCGAAACCTGCCCGATTGTGTATGGTGGATTCTCAGAGTGAGTTGCATGCACCAGTGAAAGTCGAGCCGCCAGTTGTTCCAGTTCAAGAACCAGTGAAACGCACTCAAACATTGGAAGCCAGTATGCAGACGATGACGGAAGTGGCGTGTGTTGTGGACAGCGCGACCGGTGTGTCAATGAAGACGCCGGAAGGTATGCTGGATTCAGTCGCATCATTTGTGAAGAGACCCAGTGTGAATGCTGAAGTGCAAGTGGGCAGAGTGAGCACACCTGTCGTCAGTCTCACCACGCACAAGTTAGAATCGAGACCGGCAGAGCCGAGTCTGTGTACCAGTTGTGGACATCTGTATGTGAAGACCGAACAGACGGCTTGTCAGACCGTTCAACCTCCGGCCGCGCCGGCTCCTGTTCCAATCAAGACATCGAGTGTCGCTCTTCAGACAAGCAAGTTCCCGAGTATATGTCAGGCCGAAAGTCAGTTCGCCGCCCCTGTTGTCATTCCTGAGAAGCCTGCACCATCTATATCGACCTACGTGGACTCGGAATTATCTGCGCACACAAAGGTTGATCAACCCGTCAAACATGATGTCAGTGTACAGTTCACCACTTCTGTACCCACTCGTATCATGAGTACCAGCTACCAAGTGAAGCAGACCACCAGCCACACCTTGACCGAAGCAGTCGGAGTAGCAGAGCAAGCCGTCCAAGTCACTCAACCCGAACGACCTGTCGTCGTCGGCTTTGAGCAGAAGGAGGTCAAGACTGAGAAACCTGATCACATGGTATCAGTTAGTGCCTCATACGCAGAATCGCCCGTCAAACAGCCAACACCACGTCACACGACTGAGATCGCCACACAGACGACCAGTGTCACTGCACACGTCGTCGAGTCCAGTGAACACGTGATTGTTCAGAAGCCAAGCGTCCACGTCAAAGCCCCTCTCGTCACCGAGACCGTGGCATCAGAATCACCCAAACCTCAGGTTGTTCAACCAGCACCACTAGTCGAAGCCACACAATTCGTCAAACACACCACTGTCGACAAGCAAATCGACACAGTGCCGAAAGCCTCATCCGATGTCGGTGGACAGACCGACCTACACAAATCTCTGCTCGACAGTGAATGTCACTTGTCGTTGAAACGCACCGACGCCACGTTGCAGGCGAAACCTGCCCGATTGTGTATGGTGGATTCTCAGAGTGAGTTGCATGCACCAGTGAAAGTCGAGCCGCCAGTTGTTCCAGTTCAAGAACCAGTGAAACGCACTCAAACATTGGAAGCCAGTATGCAGACGATGACGGAAGTGGCGTGTGTTGTGGACAGCGCGACCGGTGTGTCAATGAAGACGCCGGAAGGTATGCTGGATTCAGTCGCATCATTTGTGAAGAGACCCAGTGTGAATGCTGAAGTGCAAGTGGGCAGAGTGAGCACACCTGTCGTCAGTCTCACCACGCACAAGTTAGAATCGAGACCGGCAGAGCCGAGTCTGTGTACCAGTTGTGGACATCTGTATGTGAAGACCGAACAGACGGCTTGTCAGACCGTTCAACCTCCGGCCGCGCCGGCTCCTGTTCCAATCAAGACATCGAGTGTCGCTCTTCAGACAAGCAAGTTCCCGAGTATATGTCAGGCCGAAAGTCAGTTCGCCGCCCCTGTTGTCATTCCTGAGAAGCCTGCACCATCTATATCGACCTACGTGGACTCGGAATTATCTGCGCACACAAAGGTTGATCAACCCGTCAAACATGATGTCAGTGTACAGTTCACCACTTCTGTACCCACTCGTATCATGAGTACCAGCTACCAAGTGAAGCAGACCACCAGCCACACCTTGACCGAAGCAGTCGGAGTAGCAGAGCAAGCCGTCCAAGTCACTCAACCCGAACGACCTGTCGTCGTCGGCTTTGAGCAGAAGGAGGTCAAGACTGAGAAACCTGATCACATGGTATCAGTTAGTGCCTCATACGCAGAATCGCCCGTCAAACAGCCAACACCACGTCACACGACTGAGATCGCCACACAGACGACCAGTGTCACTGCACACGTCGTCGAGTCCAGTGAACACGTGATTGTTCAGAAGCCAAGCGTCCACGTCAAAGCCCCTCTCGTCACCGAGACCGTGGCATCAGAATCACCCAAACCTCAGGTTGTTCAACCAGCACCACTAGTCGAAGCCACACAATTCGTCAAACACACCACTGTCGACAAGCAAATCGACACAGTGCCGAAAGCCTCATCCGATGTCGGTGGACAGACCGACCTACACAAATCTCTGCTCGACAGTGAATGTCACTTGTCGTTGAAACGCACCGACGCCACGTTGCAGGCGAAACCTGCCCGATTGTGTATGGTGGATTCTCAGAGTGAGTTGCATGCACCAGTGAAAGTCGAGCCGCCAGTTGTTCCAGTTCAAGAACCAGTGAAACGCACTCAAACATTGGAAGCCAGTATGCAGACGATGACGGAAGTGGCGTGTGTTGTGGACAGCGCGACCGGTGTGTCAATGAAGACGCCGGAAGGTATGCTGGATTCAGTCGCATCATTTGTGAAGAGACCCAGTGTGAATGCTGAAGTGCAAGTGGGCAGAGTGAGCACACCTGTCGTCAGTCTCACCACGCACAAGTTAGAATCGAGACCGGCAGAGCCGAGTCTGTGTACCAGTTGTGGACATCTGTATGTGAAGACCGAACAGACGGCTTGTCAGACCGTTCAACCTCCGGCCGCGCCGGCTCCTGTTCCAATCAAGACATCGAGTGTCGCTCTTCAGACAAGCAAGTTCCCGAGTATATGTCAGGCCGAAAGTCAGTTCGCCGCCCCTGTTGTCATTCCTGAGAAGCCTGCACCATCTATATCGACCTACGTGGACTCGGAATTATCTGCGCACACAAAGGTTGATCAACCCGTCAAACATGATGTCAGTGTACAGTTCACCACTTCTGTACCCACTCGTATCATGAGTACCAGCTACCAAGTGAAGCAGACCACCAGCCACACCTTGACCGAAGCAGTCGGAGTAGCAGAGCAAGCCGTCCAAGTCACTCAACCCGAACGACCTGTCGTCGTCGGCTTTGAGCAGAAGGAGGTCAAGACTGAGAAACCTGATCACATGGTATCAGTTAGTGCCTCATACGCAGAATCGCCCGTCAAACAGCCAACACCACGTCACACGACTGAGATCGCCACACAGACGACCAGTGTCACTGCACACGTCGTCGAGTCCAGTGAACACGTGATTGTTCAGAAGCCAAGCGTCCACGTCAAAGCCCCTCTCGTCACCGAGACCGTGGCATCAGAATCACCCAAACCTCAGGTTGTTCAACCAGCACCACTAGTCGAAGCCACACAATTCGTCAAACACACCACTGTCGACAAGCAAATCGACACAGTGCCGAAAGCCTCATCCGATGTCGGTGGACAGACCGACCTACACAAATCTCTGCTCGACAGTGAATGTCACTTGTCGTTGAAACGCACCGACGCCACGTTGCAGGCGAAACCTGCCCGATTGTGTATGGTGGATTCTCAGAGTGAGTTGCATGCACCAGTGAAAGTCGAGCCGCCAGTTGTTCCAGTTCAAGAACCAGTGAAACGCACTCAAACATTGGAAGCCAGTATGCAGACGATGACGGAAGTGGCGTGTGTTGTGGACAGCGCGACCGGTGTGTCAATGAAGACGCCGGAAGGTATGCTGGATTCAGTCGCATCATTTGTGAAGAGACCCAGTGTGAATGCTGAAGTGCAAGTGGGCAGAGTGAGCACACCTGTCATCAGTCTCACCACGCACAAGTTAGAATCGAGACCGGCAGAGCCGAGTCTGTGTACCAGTTGTGGACATCTGTATGTGAAGACCGAACAGACGGCTTGTCAGACCGTTCAACCTCCGGCCGCGCCGGCTCCTGTTCCAATCAAGACATCGAGTGTCGCTCTTCAGACAAGCAAGTTCCCGAGTATATGTCAGGCCGAAAGTCAGTTCGCCGCCCCTGTTGTCATTCCTGAGAAGCCTGCACCATCTATATCGACCTACGTGGACTCGGAATTATCTGCGCACACAAAGGTTGATCAACCCGTCAAACATGATGTCAGTGTACAGTTCACCACTTCTGTACCCACTCGTATCATGAGTACCAGCTACCAAGTGAAGCAGACCACCAGCCACACCTTGACCGAAGCAGTCGGAGTAGCAGAGCAAGCCGTCCAAGTCACTCAACCCGAACGACCTGTCGTCGTCGGCTTTGAGCAGAAGGAGGTCAAGACTGAGAAACCTGATCACATGGTATCAGTTAGTGCCTCATACGCAGAATCGCCCGTCAAACAGCCAACACCACGTCACACGACTGAGATCGCCACACAGACGACCAGTGTCACTGCACACGTCGTCGAGTCCAGTGAACACGTGATTGTTCAGAAGCCAAGCGTCCACGTCAAAGCCCCTCTCGTCACCGAGACCGTGGCATCAGAATCACCCAAACCTCAGGTTGTTCAACCAGCACCACTAGTCGAAGCCACACAATTCGTCAAACACACCACTGTCGACAAGCAAATCGACACAGTGCCGAAAGCCTCATCCGATGTCGGTGGACAGACCGACCTACACAAATCTCTGCTCGACAGTGAATGTCACTTGTCGTTGAAACGCACCGACGCCACGTTGCAGGCGAAACCTGCCCGATTGTGTATGGTGGATTCTCAGAGTGAGTTGCATGCACCAGTGAAAGTCGAGCCGCCAGTTGTTCCAGTTCAAGAACCAGTGAAACGCACTCAAACATTGGAAGCCAGTATGCAGACGATGACGGAAGTGGCGTGTGTTGTGGACAGCGCGACCGGTGTGTCAATGAAGACGCCGGAAGGTATGCTGGATTCAGTCGCATCATTTGTGAAGAGACCCAGTGTGAATGCTGAAGTGCAAGTGGGCAGAGTGAGCACACCTGTCGTCAGTCTCACCACGCACAAGTTAGAATCGAGACCGGCAGAGCCGAGTCTGTGTACCAGTTGTGGACATCTGTATGTGAAGACCGAACAGACGGCTTGTCAGACCGTTCAACCTCCGGCCGCGCCGGCTCCTGTTCCAATCAAGACATCGAGTGTCGCTCTTCAGACAAGCAAGTTCCCGAGTATATGTCAGGCCGAAAGTCAGTTCGCCGCCCCTGTTGTCATTCCTGAGAAGCCTGCACCATCTATATCGACCTACGTGGACTCGGAATTATCTGCGCACACAAAGGTTGATCAACCCGTCAAACATGATGTCAGTGTACAGTTCACCACTTCTGTACCCACTCGTATCATGAGTACCAGCTACCAAGTGAAGCAGACCACCAGCCACACCTTGACCGAAGCAGTCGGAGTAGCAGAGCAAGCCGTCCAAGTCACTCAACCCGAACGACCTGTCGTCGTCGGCTTTGAGCAGAAGGAGGTCAAGACTGAGAAACCTGATCACATGGTATTAGTTAGTGCCTCATACGCAGAATCGCCCGTCAAACAGCCAACACCACGTCACACGACTGAGATCGCCACACAGACGACCAGTGTCACTGCACACGTCGTCGAGTCCAGTGAACACGTGATTGTTCAGAAGCCAAGCGTCCACGTCAAAGCCCCTCTCGTCACCGAGACCGTGGCATCAGAATCACCCAAACCTCAGGTTGTTCAACCAGCACCACTAGTCGAAGCCACACAATTCGTCAAACACACCACTGTCGACAAGCAAATCGACACAGTACCGAAAGCCTCATCCGATGTCGGTGGACAGACCGACCTACACAAATCTCTGCTCGACAGTGAATGTCACTTGTCGTTGAAACGCACCGACGCCACGTTGCAGGCGAAACCTGCCCGATTGTGTATGGTGGATTCTCAGAGTGAGTTGCATGCACCAGTGAAAGTCGAGCCGCCAGTTGTTCCAGTTCAAGAACCAGTGAAACGCACTCAAACATTGGAAGCCAGTATGCAGACGATGACGGAAGTGGCGTGTGTTGTGGACAGCGCGACCGGTGTGTCAATGAAGACGCCGGAAGGTATGCTGGATTCAGTCGCATCATTTGTGAAGAGACCCAGTGTGAATGCTGAAGTGCAAGTGGGCAGAGTGAGCACACCTGTCGTCAGTCTCACCACGCACATGTTAGAAGCTCAGGTTGTTCAACCAGCACCACTAGTCGAAGCCACACAATTCTTCAAACACACCACTGTCGACCAGCAAATCGACACAGTGCCGAAAGCCTCATCGGATATCGGTGGACAGACACTGAAAGGTGATAAGATGGTTTCAGTTAGTTCCTCATACTCAGAATCGCTTGTTCAAGTTTCGAAACCACGCTCTACGACTGAGAACGCGACTCAGACGACCAGTGTCTCTGCACACCTTGTCGATTCCAGTGAACACTTATCTTTCGAGAAGCCGGCACCTCTCGTCAGTTCCTCTCTCGTGACGCAATCACTTTCCTTTGACATGATGAAATTTTATCCGGATTCTTCTACCATTACTTTTTCTGATTCATCATGTCAAACTCTTCCTTTAGTTACTGTTTCTGATATCTCTAAATCCCATGTTTCTGATTTGGTTGATAAAGTTGTTTGTACACCTGAATTTTCTTATTCGAGTGTCTCTGTTCAGTCTTCTTTACCTGTTACTGTTATTGATAATTCTCATGGTTTACAATTGTCTACGTCTATTCCTAGCCCTTATGTAACTTCCGCTTCTCACATGGTGTCTGCTTCTCGTGATGTTGCTCTTGTCTTATGTGATTCTTCATCTTATCACTTAATCGGTCATGAATCTTTGCCTGTTCCTGTCATTGAAGAAGAGGTTCCACTTGATTCTGGAGACCTTGAATGGGAATTAGTTGATGATCATTTGAAGGTGCTACAGCCTAGTTTAATTAATATTTCTGTTCAAACAGAAGAACAATACATTCAAAGGTCTGAATCACATCATGAATTTTTACGCTCTGTCTCTGCTAGTCAGACTACTCTTCACACAGCTATAAACAGGAAAAACTTTTCAGTACAGTACATCTATGAGCCTCTTCAAGAAAATATCGGTTGTCAAACTCAACTTTTAACACAAGAAACTTCGAAAACAGTTAAAGCTTCTAGTCAAGATTGTGAAACAATGACTGATGAAAAAGAGCCTCAAGTTGCAGTTTTACTTCAAAATATAAGTTCTACAGATATACGTGAGCGGCTAATTGAACGCTATTACTATTCATCACCACGTACCACAGTACTTGTTACTGATGCGGAGACTCAAGTCAATCTGATAAGCACAGCGTATAGAGGACATACAAGAGATGTCTATTTGAAAGAAACTTCTATGGATTATCGTGTTAGAAGTTTCAAAGAAAGTGAAGATACTATAATCGAAGAATCTAGTGAACATGATGATAGTGATAATGGTGTACCAGTTACATCAACTGCATCCTATTCTGAGTATGTTAAACACTTATTACATGAAGGAAGTGTCACAGAGGTTTGGGAAAAAGGCCAACCAACTCATTCTGTTTATGAAAGTTATCAAAGTCGACGGGAATATGGTTCAGTACGCGAACAAGCTTCTATGGCTATGGAAGAACCAGTTGCAGCAGCAGATGTAGGCATTCAGATAACATTTGATTCACATACGCATTCTTCACCATCGGATACAGAAATATCAAGATCTGAATCACCTTTAAGTGGATCAAGTTATACCTATGAAGCATATATGATACGTTCAAGGCTAGGACAAATCTGTGAAGTTCAATGTCAATTCTGTCCAACGCATATAACATCAGCCTCTCAAACAGACCATCATGGACATGGGATACAAAGTGAACGACGTGAAACCCTAAGTGAAGATATATTTGATAGTTATCATAGAAAGTTGATAAAAGATGAAATTGCTGAAGCATGGACCCAGGTTGAACATGATTCAGAATACAGAGAAACAACACAATTAGAACAAATTAGTGAACCTATTGATATGATTGAAGAACGTTTTCTTGAAATCACTGAGAAAAAGAGTAAGAAAGTCTTTAGTCAAATTAAAATCACTGAAGAATACACAGAGGATGAAGATTTGATTGTTTGTGAACTTGGCGTACAAACTGATCCACACGATGATCACCATTATCATATTACACCGAAAGAACCCTATTCCTCTATGACTTCACGTATAGAAACTGAGAAACACTTGGTTCATGAAAGCATTCAGACATCAGTTATTCATCTTGCCAATATTATTGCTACAGGTGACTTAGAATGGGCTGATTCAGAATTACGTGAAGTAATTAAAACAGGCATCAAATTCATTGGGAGGGATATTCATCAATTTGAAGAAACCTCTTTTACAAAATATAAATCACAACATTCAAGATTCGAATATGATTCTCCTGAAAAAGTGCTTGTCACCACCGGTACTCAAGTCATTCCAATAGAATTGAATTTAGAGAAAAGATTCCAAAAGGAATGGACAACTGAAACTATGTCTTTTCATCATCATCATCATCATCATAAGGCATCAGAAGCCTTCCAAGAAGAATCGGATATTTCTGATAAAGTAGAAATGCTCACCGAAGGTATTCATCACACGTAAGTACTGAAATATTTTCTCAAGATTTTTTGTAAATTATTCTATAATTTTTCATGTATTAGCTTGTAAAGATTTGATTTGTATTTCAAGTTTTACCTTGAATCGATATCAGTTAGGGAATTACTGAAAGCCACTAGAGAGTACTGGACATCTGTTTCGACCTAATAAATGAATATTATGCGTTCTTATATCTTCTGCCCTTGCAGTATGATCATTGATTGATACCGCTAGTAGACTTGTGAGTCTACTCTTCCAATCACTATTCACAACGTTGCAAATATGGACAGGATTCGGACTTAGCGGCGTTCAGTCTTAATCCCTTTGATGGTAGCTTTGCACCATTGGCCTTTCGATCAGGCATATATATATACCAACTGTTTGAACCTGTGGTTCGTCTCGTACTAAACAAGATTACCATAGCAACTGTCAGATTGGACTTCACTGATTACTGTACTCATTAGTAGGGTAAAACCAGCTTGTCTCACGACGGTCTAAACCCAGCTCACGTTCCTTACTAGTGAGTGAACAATCCAACGCTTGGTAAATTCTGCTTCACAATGATAGGCAAGAACCGATATCGAAGGATCAAAAAGCAACGTCGCTATGATCGCTTCGCTGCCACAAGCCAGTTATCCCTGTGGTAACTTTTCTCATGGCTCTTGCTTCAAACTCTGGAAATGATATTCAAAAGGATCGATAGGTCACGCTTTCACGGTCGGTATTCGTACTGAAATTCATAATCAAGTAAGCTTTTGCCATTTTACTCTACGCTAGGTTTCTGTCCTGACGGAGCTCACCGTAGGACACCTGCGTTACCATTTGACAGATGTACCGCCCCAGTCAAAATCCCCGCCTGACATAGTCTTTAGAACGGATCGCACATTACATCAAGACTCAAACACCGCAATCTGCACCACCATTCATCTGACATGACCATGACACCAACACACGCAGCATTAGACCACGTATGCCAGCATGTGCTTCACACCAAAATATCAATTCATTCCCGTTTCACTGAATAAGTGAAGAAACAATGGCAGCAGTGGTATTTCACTGACGCCACGCACCGAAGCACCCAGCTCCCACCTATTCTACATCCGTCGTGTCTCCTCATATATATATATACTCAAAAAGGATTATGTCATTATTGATATAAGTATAAAACTTGGACACCGTGGTAGAGTATAACTCCATTATAAATACAATTTTATTTTGGTAAATCACACAGTGTGTTATGCAGTAATATTAACTGATGACCATGTTTCGAGCACAAATTAATGTCACTCATAATCATATCAAGTCACTCACACAACTTTTTTTCCTTCATTTGCATACATGAGTGAAATTGATGATTAGATATTTGATTGAATAAAAACCACTATAGGATAATGTACATTCACAAATAATATTAGTGTTGGATAGGAAATAAGGTGAAGTTATACCTTACCACAGTGCCCAAGTTTTATCCTTATATCGAAGTTTGTTTACATTAGATGGCTGGAGCGTCGGTGGCATAGCGCCTAGGACGCTCACCGACCATGAACATGGTCCGGGGTTCGATCCCCAGCCCCGACGCCGAACTCATTTACCTCGCTAAGCCAGATATAATACTGGTAAAGAGGAAAGGCTGGGCATGTGGCTAGGAACCCCATCCTGTAAAAATAAACACTGCCACAGAAACTTCAAGCCACTAGCTTGAAATCCGATGTTCCACTGAAGAACGTGAAGTTTATATATGGAGGATTTAATCATGAGCTGACATCAGTTAGAGAACCACTGGAAAACCTGGGAGTACTGGACAGCTGTCTCGTCCTAGTTCGGGACTCCTCAGTAGTACGCACCCACCGGGGTTCGAACCCAGGACTCTCTGGTTACAAGGCTAGGGAGCTCTTAGACCATTGAGCCACTGGGACCCGATCCAATGGTTCTTGAATTCTAACTTCTGCCAATTCACGACATAGCGTGACCACTTCGAAATGTCTTCTTCGATGAGTTACTGCCTCATCTTCGACCTGCTGTACCCTACTGGTCACGGCTTCCCACTAGGAGCCCAGGTTAACTGCCTGAATAGGGCCAGTCGCTAGTGAGCATCAGATTAATTTTCAAGTGTTGGTTTTGTACAAAACCAACACTTGAAAGTTTATATATGACAAATAGTAGTACGAATTTCTCTTTGGATGGTGTTATTAGAAGACGGAGATTATCTGAAAAGCTGTGTGATGTATTTGCGCTACACATTTCGAATAATCTGAACACATACTTACTTATAAAGTCGATATATACATGAAAAAAATTAAGGGAAATCAAATTAAACAAAAGGGACAAAAAAAATTTATGAATAATTAACACACACGTTTGGTAATCCAATCAAATAAGGATTACCAATATAGATTAAGAGTAATAATAAACTGTTTCTGAATACACAAAGAGGGTGAAGGATTACTTTTGCCTACAGATTTAGTCCGTCCTCAGTACTGACGATACAGAGTCCTCGCTTGACTATAGTTAAAAACAGAGTAACTTAACTTAAACTTTATCTGTTTCTAAAACATAAAATAAAGCATACAATTACACTAAGAAAAGACAAAAACGTACTGAACAGTATTGAAGGAACGGACATAATGGACAGTTAATTGCATATACATATAATAGAGTGACAGGAAATAATAGACACTCAAGGTCACATCACGTGGTGAGAAGAGTTACATTAAATTAGCCAATAATCGTGACAAAAGGGTCACATAATATCGATTAGCTGTCTGTCAAACTATCTATCTACCCATCGCAATTAACACCTGTATTTGAAACTATGCTTCCCAGATAAGTGAAGGAAGGAGGTAACCGCTGTGAAATCCCTCCCTTTGATGATGATTGGTGCTGGTTGTTGTTGATGTTGGTTGGTTGGTTGGTTATTTTCATCACCTCTATCTTCTCTATATTCACCTGCAGTCCTGTCTTCACTGCCTCTTCAGCCGGTTTGTTGGTTTTCGTCTGCCTGCAAGTCTTCGAGTTTGTGTGGCATTAGACATATCATTCAGGCGCGAAATCCAGATCTTCTAGAGTCTTCTTGCCAGTCGTCCAGCGTATTCCTGACTCCTCGCTCCCAACAGTTCGACGCATAATCCAGTCCACGACAATTAAGAATGTCATCGGTGATAATAGGCAGCCAGCCTTCTCTTACTCTTGTATACACTTCGAACGCCTCACTGAGTTTTCTGTCGTGGATGACTTGATACGTAGCATTGTCATACAGCTGTTGAATGAGGTTGATAAAGATTTGAGGCACGCTGTGGTACTGAAGTAGTTTCCAAATTACTTCTCGGTCAACGCTATTTGTCAAAGGCCCTTTCAAATTCGATGAAGTTGAAGTAGAATGGGGTTTAACTGCTATTTTATGCTTTGTTCAGTGATGACGATGCGTAGAGTTGTAATTTGATCAGCACATGAATCCAGCTTGTTCCGTGGGGCTGGTGGAGTTCTATATCCAATGCATCCTTTATTCTCTCCAGGATGAAACGATTTAGTATTTTACTTGGCGTGGACAAGAGAATGATTCCATACCAGTTCTTGCACAAACCTAAGTCGCCCTAATTCGTCTAAGGCAAGGTTGACATGTGTGTAATCGAAGGGTAAAATCTTACTATCTATAATGAAAGTTTTCAACTAATTGACTAATTGTAACTGCAGCATCTAAAGTACTAAGTCTTCCATATGACAGTTTAAATTAAATGATTAGATGAGTAAATTATATTTGTTTATATTAACATATGTGTGTTTTTGTATATTTGTGTTTCTTTATTCTACAGGCCAAAGATCTTAGTACAACTACGTCAAAGAACATTACAATATGAGCTGTTTGAATCCCAGTATTCAACAACCAGTATGCATTGGAACAATATTCGTGAAGTAGCCAGTCCAAGAACAGGATTATTTGCTCCAGTTGCAATGGCAATAAGAAGAGGTTGGATAAGATTAGGTGAAGTAAATGAATATATTGATCCAATGACTGGTGTAGCCATCCCCCTAGAAACAGCTTATCAACAAGGTCGGATTCGGTTGGCTAGTACATCAAGTAGTTATGATAGAAGTATTATTACAAATACACCAATATTACTACTAATTGAAAGAGTCTATTTCAGTTGGTGTAAAGCCTACTTAACCAGCGTGATTGATACAGCCACTGGTGAAGTATTAACCCCAGATACAGCTATACTAAATGGTATTCTTGAGACAACTGAAGATGAAATACGCCTATTGGATAGTGCAACAAATACATGGATTACTATTGAAGAAGGCGCTGGTCGACAAATCATTCAATTAGAACCATCAACACCAACAACTGAATCTATGGAAGATGAATTAGATGAACCAGCTAGTTGTAAAGTTTATCAGTTGACACACATCTGTCCTGGTGGGGAACCATCACCATGGTTAAATCCATTAGAAGCTGTACGTCTTGGTTTATTAAATTGGGAAAATGGAGAGGTCGCAGCTGATTGGCCAGCTAGACCAGTTATTCGTAGTACTGATACCACAGGACAATTTTCAAGCGATGATTTTATTCCTACACGATGGTGTAGTTTCTTAACAGCAAAACAAGCTGGTTGGTTAAGATTTACAGAAGAATTAGAGCCAAGACGACATATTACTACATCAGGTATGCCAAATAATGAACCGGGATCATTAATATTATCAAAACAAGTGAATCTGTTAGCTCCGTCTCAACCATCATTAAATTATTTGGAAGAGGATGACATCTCTGAACCAAAATACCAACAACAAAATCACCAACCCCAACATGCTTCACATTCACATCGTACTGAACTTTACATTCCAAGAACACGATCAGAAGAAGTCTATCCAATTATAGATAATATAAATTCATCAAATTTATTTCCATCAATTAATGTCATAGCTGGACATAGTAAAAGTGCATCATTTACACGTATGAATACAAAACAATCAGTATTTAATGAATATCATCATAAATTAATTCCTTCACGTATACAAATACAACATGAATCAGATGAACGTTCATGGGCAAGTGAAACACAAATATGGGAAGAATATCAAGATACATCGTCGAGAACAATATCACCTGATAATAGTGATACACATGGTCATCGATAAACAATAATTACTATTACAAAAATTTCTATACATATACATATGTGTATTTATCCGGAAATCTGAATATATGGCTGTTCTGGTGTGTTGTTACCAGTTGCATTCTTCGACGGTTTATCAAATTGCCTCTCCTTTATCCCCACCCCACCCCTCTATGTATACAAAATAATGCCTTGGAATACAATGAGAACATGAAAGAGAACCCCCAAAAGACTACTCTTGTCACTACTACAACTGCTAACAATAATAATATACTATGGTCAACGCTACTTAATTAGAATATATTTTAATTATAAATAATTCTTTATTTATTTTTTGAATGGCTTACAGTTTATTTCATTGGCTTTTTGCTAAGTGTTTTTTTGTTTCAAATCACCCGCGTACATATCATAATTTACCCGCCATGAATAAACAAACTCATAGACGCAGAAAACAAAAACAAATGTATTTTTTTCATTATTATTATTTCGATGCTTATTGCTCTGAAAATCAACCTTTCGTTTTGTACTGAAGAAGAAGAAGATGATGAAGAGAAAATACATTTGGTCACCCCCCCTTTTTTATAAAGTATCGTTTTTGCTTTTGTATTATTATTAGTAGTAGTAGCAGCACTATCTGTTTATTGAGCGTTGAACGATTAGTAGTGCGTTACGCTAACTAATTAACTATTGAACAATGAATTTCGGGAGCGCGTTTTTCAAAAGTTACCGCGAAATGATAAGTAATAGGTGAATTTAGAAAATGTTTAGTTTACATTCTTTTGTAATGTATATTTTTAGTCGATTATTTTATCATTTTTTTTAAAAAACAACAACATGTGAATTCTTATCACATCTTATCTCACGTCTTTTAATTTATGTATACAAATATAAGGCCTAAAATGTTTGAATCAAAAATAGGTAGTATCAAAAATGATTTCATCAAAATTTTGTTAACATAAATCACACACACATACACATTAAAAATAATCAAAATATACACTCACTTTCGTTCAAAATAAAGTTTTTGCTTTTTGCTTTTAAGCTGAAATTTTATTCTAATTGTTTAAAATTTCTTTTGTTATTATAATAAAAATTTTAATCAGTAATTTAGTGTTTCACTTGTCTTCAAAGTTACACTGATGATAGCGTCAGCATGATATAGAAACGTCTGTAAGTTGAAAGGTCAGGTTCAAGAGAAAAACTCAGGCGAACTATACACATTTAATTTGTGGATGGTGACTAGCAGTGGAATCCAGGACAACGCGCATTTCGTCCTATTTAGGACTCGTCACCTGGATGTACCTGCATTTCTCAGTGAGTGATGATGTTCCCACCGAGGCTCGAACCCAGTACCCATAGTTTCAAACGCCAAAGCGTTATCCACTAGACCACTTGGGCCACGAGAGCCACCTCTTGTGCAACGGGTCATATTAACTATTATTAATCGACCTGAGACCGAGCACTTCGATCCAATCAATCGACAGGAAAATCTAAAAATTCTATTGAATTATTCACATCCCTGATACGGATGCTTCACCGATGTCAAATGGTTAAAATGATGTCATCTGTTTGGTGGTGACTAGCACTGAAATCCAAGATGTATGTTTCATCCTGTTTAGGATTCATCAGACGCATGTGACACCTACATCCAAAACTCATCTTTTAAACTAATTCCCATCTCATAAGAAGCGGCTTTAGTGACCCAGTGGATAAGTCAGTTTCACAGATGGTAAATTAGTAAGCAATTTTCAACCTACACAGTTTGAGGAGTGACATTTCACTATAGTAACTCGGGGAAACAGAATTATTCGAATTACAATATGTGATCTGCTTGATACCATAAAGGGTAATCAAAAAAAAGAAGTTTATTTGTATGATTGACTGATATGAGTAGTTGTATAGCACTTATATCAACCTGTAGTGTTTGCTATCAGATTGTTTGTCTCAGGCTGTGCTCATCAACGATGTACCCGGTTTGACTCAGCTCAAAGACAGTCAAACTAGTTCAAGCCACCCAATTTCTGGCCAGTGAATAACAATCTGGCATTTGAAATGATGAATGTCAGGTTCTAATCTCAATGGATATACCATTAATCACTGTGGAGCAAGCATATCCATCTGACAACTTCTGAATAGGACAAGACGCTTACCCTGGATTGCATTGCTGACCATCACCAACCAAATGTCACCATAGTTAACAAAAGTATATTAGCCTAGTGAAATTGTATAATTACAGTTTTTAGTTCAACAGTGGCTGACAGAGCCAATTCGAAAGTGACATTTCTAATTAGAATGAATTATTTCCCATACTGAGACATAAGACAAAAAAAATGTAAACAGCGGAGAAAGTTTTCTTTTCGAAGATTCATTTTCACAAGCTGCTGTACAATCACAAGTATATTTAACAAAGAATTCATAAGACCAATCAGATATTGGTAAAAATTAGCCTCGAAAAGCGTATTATGTAATATAAGATGTAGTCTAGATGGGATGACTAACTGAAAATTATAGAAGAAGGTAGAAGTTGGCATGA
This sequence comes from Trichobilharzia regenti, assembly GCA_944472135.2. Lineage (NCBI taxonomy): Eukaryota > Metazoa > Platyhelminthes > Trematoda > Strigeidida > Schistosomatidae > Trichobilharzia > Trichobilharzia regenti. The sequence goes on from OX235263.1 coordinate 72,045,236, forward strand.
CGTAATAAGTGTGAGAATATGACTAATCAATATGACTGTGTAGAGTGGACAAGAACTTGTGGAATGACAACAAAGTGCTTTTATAAAATCCGTATGAAAACACCGTGTTATTAATAAACAGTAATAGAGTGATAACAAAATATGGATGATGAGAATAATAATAGTAGGGCAAGTGAATTTATGTGGTGCTTTTGAATGCAGAGGTCCGATTTTACATACCGAATAGCCAGTGATGCAGCTATGTACAGATGGCGTATTCGAAATTCTTTCGTGCATATTGAGGTACTCTGTGTAGTACTGTGAAGGATTCATGCGTGGGGTGTGCTTGATGTCCAGAGTTGACAAGGTGTTCGAGGATGGGGCTTCTCTTTTCCTATGGCTGGCCAGCTAAGTTGGAGAGTGTTCCAGAATACGTTTGCAGACTAAACGTTTCGTACGGCCGACATACTTCGCTCTACACGAACAAGTAAACATATAGAGGTGGACAAAAGCAGCATCTTATCCTTAACGTTAGACTGATAAATTATCTGCTAGAGAACATGATGAGTAAGGTGGTTACTTGAAATGTCTTCTTCAAACATTTAGAAAGGCGGTTTCTAAGAATTTCTGCTTCGATGTCACCTCTGAATTCCAGTTTTGTGAAGAGAATTTTCTTTAGGAACAAACTTTTTTCCATGTTTCGGTCCATGAATCTTGGTAGATACCCGTTCTCTAGTAGGGTTTCACATAATAAATTTAATTCTTTTCCTGACGTGTGTTCGAATCCTTGAACATAATGCACGTACTATGTTTTGCTTTCGGACCAGTGGAACAAAGATTTGGAAGTTGATGAACTGTCCCGTCCATGTAGGCTTGCGACATATTGACCTTTGAACCGTGTGGTCTTGTCTTCTGGCAAATATTACAACCAGGAATGGAACTACCATGTTCGATTCACGTTGATGCGAGTGCCCCATTGAAGGTTTTGAGAAGACAGTCTAAATCAAATTTTTCATCATAAATTACGAATGTATCATCTACGTATCTCTTGTATAGGTGCACTTGATAGAACAAAAGATCGAAGATATTGTTTTCGAGACTCACCATGAAGCAGTCAGCTGGGAGTGGACCGAGAGGATATCCCATAGCTCCATCATCCTTCTGTACATAGAATTGAATTTGAAATGGATATTAAACATGCATCTGAGAAGTAGTGCGTTTAGGTAGTTGATGAAAAGAGAAACTTCTAGGCTGTTGATTTCAATATAGTCACAGATGAAAGATATTGTCTTGGTCAATCGGATGCTTGTGAATAGAGAGGTGACATCTAGTGAAAACGTTTGTTTTCAAACACGTTGATAACTTTCACTAATTGTAAGTATTTATCTCAGTGAGTCACCAATAGCCATCAACACTTTAGGCATTTTGCTTTATTCTGCAGTGTGTGTGTATGTGTGTGTGTGTGTGTTAGTGCATGTATAACAGTCAAAGACTATAGGATTCGCCAACGGAATCATTTCTTGCTAACTCAACGTACAGAAATAGGCAAAAATAACCCCATATATTAATAATAATAATAATAATTTTCTCTATTTCAAAGCAGTACTTGTGATACACAATGGAATTCTCAGCATTTCACTACAGTATTGAATCTAGTTTTGTATATCAACAATAAATAAAATTCTACATAGATTATGGGTAATATCAGTTAATTTTGACAACAACATAATAGCATATCCATACGAACTGTGATCAAGATTTGACCGGATAGTTGCGAAATAATTGAGCGCTGAGTGAGAAGTAGACATTTATAAAGTTATATTTGTAAAATCTCAGCGAAATTGAAATGATTAATTCCAACGTTACGTTCGGCAATCTGGTCCGAACTTCTTCAGGGAAATTAATCGAAATTAACATAACAAAGTTTATATATAAAGGAACACATCTTGTTTTTTAACATTTTGTCCAATCATGAGTCATGCAACAGGTATCAATATGTATAATAAATAAATAGAATTGTATGTTTATATAAAAGTACATCTCTTATTTTTAAAATATAAATCGATAGGTGTACTAAACAAAACAAAAATTGTATGAACTATGATCAAAAACTTTTTGACCTCAGGCGTTCAAAATTTGTCTACTTTTGTTAAAATATATGTGTATATGCAGTATATGCAGGATACAATGGTGTGTGTGTGTAAGGGGGGTGGGTGGGTGGAACAGTCATAAAACATTTGCTATTCTCATATGAGCTGTGATCAAGATTTGACCGGATAGTTACAAAATAATTGACATTTTTATAAATATAATTTAATTTTTATAGATTTGTTATTCTCTCCATAAGAAGACGTAGACAATCGGGAATTTGACCAAGTGTGACTACTTGTTCATACATATCAAATTTTATTTTGTTTATTAGTCAGGATTTGCCATGCATCGGCTAACATCACACCTTCACGTCTGTTTAAACTGTTGGGATTCACCCATATATGTAGGGCTTCTGCAGTCAGTCTTTCTTGATATGAACCAAAACCTTTCTGTAAAACCTTAGTCTTATCAAAGTCGATTTTGTGTCCCAATTCTATTGAATGTAGTGCAATCGTTGAGTTGTTTTCTAGCTTCTTCAAGTCTGCAGAGCCCTTAGCATAGTCAAAAGTGAACAGAGTGTTTGAAGGTGTTAGAAAAGTAGATACTAACTAGCATATTTACTGGCGTAAGCGGTAACAAAATGGTCAAGATATAGGTAGTGTGAAAGAACGAAGAAGAATGTTTTAAATAGAGTTTGTAAGGAAGCGATAAACAAAACAGCACATAAGAAAAAAGTAAGGAAAGAAAGAAAACATTGTACCTATAAATGAAATGAGTTGGATAGACGAGATCCACTTGTTCTACTGACTATTTAATAAGTTACATGTTTCACGCCTAATGCTTTCTATATCGCACAGAACACGAGCCAAGTAGGGTATGGTTGAATTTTTTTGTACTTGCTAGTGCGAGCATATAGTTTTCTATGTAGGCTTCTGGTCTGCTTGCCTGATGAGATACAAGGGGAGAGTTGTGAATGAAGTGGGCGGTAGTGTGAGTTGGATAGAATGGATTTAGCCCATTTTCACATGAGTCCAAGTGCCTGTCGACCAGAATATTAACAAGCTGGTTAAGTGGCACATTCCTTACCCTGTTGACAACCTTTAACACCCTACGTAATAAAATATAGCTGCTAATAGCGTTGGAATCTCGCTGCTTTGTCTTCCTTTCATATTTTCCATGTCGTTTCTCAAGAATCCTCCATTTCCCAGCTATTCGACATTCTTGCAGATGATATATGCATATTTATATCTGTGTCTATATACTACTTACAAATCGTAACAGTAGCACACACCTCACGTGTGTGTGCAGAGGGTGCTTGTATACGCAGATGTAGAAGTTCTAGTTCAAATACTATAGTGATCTGCACACCACCGAGCTCACTTATCTAATTACTGCTTTGAAAGTGAATATTCTGTCGAAAATTTGAAGTGTTCGAATGTGATGACAAATAAGTGAGAGAAAAAGATTAAGCCATTATTGCAAATCCATACAAATACGATCTTCTAAGCTTGAAGAACAGTTATCTCCATTCATCGTAGTTCTATGCATCCCAAGTATTTGGTTCGATTTTGAAGAACTCCAGTATTACTGCAGTTTACGTAAACTATGATTAAGATTTGTGTAAATAATGGGTGGCAAGTGAAAAGCAAACATACAGAAACGGGATGTGTAAAAATCAATGTCAGTGAAACTGAAATAATAATCCCAACGTTTCTTCCGGAAAACTGGTCCGAACTTCTTCAGCGAAATAATTCAAATTAAAATATCAAAGGCATATATGTGTATAAAGAACATGTCTTAAAAAATCCTAACTAATCGTGTCTGATTCGTGGATAGTCGTCACAACCAAAATAAAAGAGACAAAAATTTCATAGAATTGTAGGATGATACAGGCCAGAAACTGAGTCAATAGCTGTAGAGGTAGAAGCGTATTTATTCCTCAAATCTGGATTTAGTTTACATTGTAAACATGAAATAACCTAACTGAACAACTTGTTTAACCCTGGACCAATTTTTACGTCTAAAATTCGGGAGAGATAGTCCGGTTGAGATTCTATCCTAACGTGTAACCAAAGCGATAATGAAAACTTTCTACTTTGCAAAACTGTTCCTGTCCTTCAGTAGCCATCCAGTGTTCACCCAGAGATTGAAATATGTCTTACATAACATTAGCTTTTCTTCATAAATATACCATTTCAACTGTTCCTGTGGTTCAAATTATACAGCGCGCACCACTAGGTAGGTTCATCTACGGATTCGAGAACATTTACCAGTTTGATTCAGCAAGGGAGAAATCAAATGTATAAATAGGTAGATTCTGGCACACTTGGCCGTTTCTGGACATCTTATCAACGCCAACGCAGCTTTCAGGGTTATATACCGAATTCCGAAGTCGTTATCACGTATAATTCGTCTACATCTCCTACGCATAGATAAAGCTGTTGTAATAAGATCGACTAAGCAGAAACTTCGCATCCAAATAGAACACGTCCAGACGCTATTCCTACCGTGGCCAACCTTGGATTGAAGATTTTTCTCCTCACCAAGAGTACTTTCTCCCCTTAACCCTCTTGGCTTTTTCTCTTTGCTTATTATTACAATTATTATTATTATTGTTATTATTATTATTATTATCATTATTTATGCCCCTCGTGCAAGCACTCTCTCAATACTATCGAATTTTCCATTTACACTATCCGGACTTATTATTAGTAGTGATATGATCTCTTTTATCAATATATGCATGCCTCCACCTGTTTCATTTCATTCACACATTGGTTATTTCATGATGAACCTCTCATTGCAGTCTTACTATCCCTGTTTAACACAGGCCACTTTGTACTAGCCACTCACTCACCTGACACCTTTTATAACCTTGAACTGACTTGTCAATTTTCCTACCCCACACTCTACAAATCTATTATGACTAATCACCACCACTACCCATTGTCTCCTGTTTTACAATATTTTGTCAATGAATTCAGCCTAGCTCGACGTTTGTCTCACAAATACGACTATTTTTTTAGACACATCATAACTACTAATGTGTTATTCTACGTTAAAAATGTATCCACCGAATAACTAACTAGCCGTTATTGTAAGGACAACAAATGTAATATTTTATAATTGTAAGAACCTGAAGAGAAGGTACTATTGGAAAGAATATTCTTCGTTCATCACACCTATGCAGCAATAGTTACGTTAACGAAAATGATACGCTACGTGACCTGATGACTCATTACAGCGAAAAGTACAAAGTGGTAATTAAGATGACATACCATACTGTAAATTCCATCTACACCAAGGCAGAGTAACCCAATATATTACTGATAAGGTGTGGATCTAGATTCATATGGGGGGGGGGGAGAAGGTAGTTAAGTCAAGGCATTTGCGATATGATATGAGGTGAAATTATGTGGTAAATCAGTGAAGGAGTGATAGAACCCAACAGAAAATAGTATGTTGTCTCTTTTCTCACGAATCGTGTGATTTATCTTGTCAGGAAGTTACTATGTGAATGTATCATTTATGACGTATATTGTGATTCAGTGTGTGGTCAATTTATCTTCTTTTGTCGCACCTTGGTCTTTGTCGGATTGTCAACCAATCAGGATAGACGTGTCCGACCGATAAGATCAATCCATTCTCACGGCTGTGAGCCGACTTTGTTATGGTAAAGAAAATGTATAAACAACATGTTTTGTAACCTAATAAATGATTACAATACAATAGCTTACATTCACACGCTATCCTTTGTCTTTTGATATTTGTGTGGCTCAGTGAATCGGAAGGTACAACGGACAAATAGACGTATTAGCGTACCAGTCGAGTTCATTACTGTTATAACAATTATTAGGCGGAGACGCATAACAAAGTAGCGACTGATTTATTCAACTCAGTTCACTTAAAACAAATTGGCGACGGGTATGTTTCGTTGACTTCAGCGAGATACTGACATGGCGTCTTAGAAATGCAGTAAAAAGAGCATTCCCTGCTGCCGAATTACACTTGCGTTCGGGAGTAGAAGACAAACTGCTTAATTTAGCCTCTTCCATGTGTATCTACCAATTTAACTGCTCCCGTTGAGCCAGTTACATAGGCTGTAAAATTAGGCTCGTTTTTCGTTGGATTTCCGAACATCATCCTGTGTAGTTAAGTAAAGGTCAAACAAAATTCATTCGTAGCTCTATTCTATCACATCTTGTAGACACAGAACACAAGATTGATGTTAACCATGCTTTCAGGGCCATTTACCACATACCTAAAAATCTCAATTTTGCATTAATAGTTCGACTACTAAATATTGCTGAGGCTGGCTGTTGGGATTCATATTAACAAGCCTAATTTGTGCATCTAAAAAAAGTTAGTTCTGATACTATCATTACCTTGGCCATCTAGGTTTGAATGATCTTCAATTTTTGTGGAATTTCCCTAATTTTAGTTGATATTCTATTCGCTATTATATCTTTATTACTATTATAATTTAAGTATTTTTAGTGAACTGTAATTGCATTGATCATACTTTACAAATTGATATTATTTAAAAAATGCCAATATTGTTATTGACTACTAATATAGAATATTCTGTGTATATAAACATAAATATATAATTGTAGAGCAAGAAGAGGAAATTATCGAAAAGGATATTCTTTACCTGATTATTTTGTGTTTTATAGATGTCTGAATGAATATTTTTTGCTATAACAAGGAGAGCCTGAAAAACAAAGATTCTCATATACGAAATATAACTAACAGTGAAAACTGTGTGAGGAGAATGAACAGCATTTAAGAATGGTTGGAGGATAGAGTAAATAATGAAATAGTTAAGTAAATAAACAACAAATTACCAAAACAATGCAAGGCGAATGATAAAATCCTTCTGTACACATCAATTAGGCTTCAGTAGTTGGATCACTGTTGTTTCTGCATATTTTAGTAATCTACTATTACTGTTAAGGTAATTTGGTAGATGGTGGCTAGCAGTGGAATCCACGATGCACATTTCGTCCTGTTTTGGAATCGTCAGCTGGTTGTACTTGCTTCCCTAGTGAGTGATGATGTAACAGGGGAAGGCAAGACACAGCTATTTATATCTATACAGTTTATTTTCCTTAACCAATCACTGAGCAGTCGTGTGATTTTGGTTCACATTGAACGACATGAAATATAATAATAATAATAATATTAACAGCTTCATTCCAAACAGTATTTGTGGTACAGGTATGGAATTTTCAGCGTACATTACAATATTGCATCTGATTACTTCATAAATTTTATAAGATTTTGAAAACAAAAAGCAACAACCAAAAAAAGTAGATAAATTAAAAGAAATAATAAAGAACAGCATTGCGTTTACATTTTAGACAATGCACCACAGGATATGAAATATAAAAATTGGTGTGTAATAGAAGATGAGAACAACAGTGTAATAGTAACGAGGAAAGGAAAAAAGAAACTAATGGGACCTATTTGTTAGAATGCCACAGTAAGTTGGTTGTGTCGGCGAAGTTAAACTTTCGACACCAGCGAATTATCCAATGAGGTTCACGAACGCAGTTCAATGTTGTATAGCGCTTGATTCATTTCTAATGCGTGACCTTACAAGGCTACTGTTGCAATTCGAGGAGGTTAGTGTTTTCCAGTATTTCCTGGATTTGAGTTGCTCCGGAAAGAGCAAATTTGTTTGTGTGGTAGTATTATTACTTTAAAAAGCTATACCAAATCAACTGATGGGTTTGTTCATCGTTGTGCTATATGTTTGAAGCCTGCTAACACTGGAGAGGGTAAGCTGATAATTTTAATATTTCGCAGGAACTTACTTTCGCTAGGTCGCATCTCTCCCTAACCCAGATTTTGTATATCTGCAACTAATGGGTGTTGAAACAGGCTGTGAGAGCAGCAGCTGCCGAGATGGAGAATAGCCATGTCTCAACAGTTCAGTGGTACCAGCATTGCATCATGGAAAATGGAGAAAATCACTTGTTTGCTGGGTGGGGAAGACTCTATCGTGCATGTCGCTGAGACAGTGCTGGTAAAAAAGAAATACAACCGTGGTCGCCAGCGAGCGAACAATATTTGGGCAATAGGTTTGTATGACACCTCCCTCCGAAAGGGATTCGTCGAAAGGAAAGCAGATGGAAAAGCATTGACAGTCCTATGCTAAACTGGGAAATGTTTCTCTCACATGTTTGAGAAAGATATCCCATGTAACTTTTTTATTCTCTATTTTGTGCTTTTTCCTATAAATATACATTTCCATTCATCATATATGCCTATTTAATGTAACTGGTTCGTTCAAGGTCGTTTGCTGATTGGTTATTAGTGGTGTCTAAAGTTTAACTTTGCCATTGTGTCATACCTAACGGATTTCTCATCACATAATAGCTGTGGAGTTTTTGTACTTGGTAGTCCTGTTCAAATACATATATCATTCTGTTGTTAATGCACTATTGAACTATGGGAATAGTATTCAAGCGTTAACACCGACAAATACGATGATTCTTACTGTGAGAATAATATTCCGTTGAAACCTATTGTCTGTATCACAACAACACAATAGTATTCCCACTGGGAATGGAACCCACGACTGATCCTATCATCTGAGAAAGCGTTATTCACTAGACCGTTCGGGCTACCAGAACTTTTGAAGTGATGGGTGTGTTAAGTTCGAGTCGCAGCGGGGACACCATCACTCACTGAAAGATTCATGTACATCCAGTGACGGGTCCCAAATGGGACGAAATTCGCTTTCTCAATTCTACTGCCACTCAAGTTAATCCACCGACATTGTTGAAGTATCCGTACTAGACGCCTATATGACCGAATATTTTTGTTTAATCAATCAAAGGAGAAATCAAACCTGAATTAAAGACAAATTCCTACTGTACTGATCATCCACGCCATGGGATTTACAAAACTTTTATGGACATAAGTGAAATAGGAGGCTTAAGAAGTTGACACTGTTGATTATTGCATTCTATTTATGCACTATAAATAATTGGAAAGATATACATTATTATTTGTGTAGAAACATTTATCCTTCAGTAAACAAGTAGATTTCCAACCTTAAAAATTACCATCAGAAAGACACTACTTCAGAAAACTGTATGGTTGCACGTCTAAGTATGGAGATTCTATGATACCACACTTGGCACGTATTTTATGTGATGAAAATAGTGTCAGGAAAGAATTAACTAACCTTTTTTCATCTAGTAAATAAACAATTTCCTCCATCCATCCATCATTATATACCTTCAAGTGTGGTGAGAGCAGGCCCTGAGAAAATATGAGCAAGGCTGATTCAACAACCAATCACAGCAAAGTTAACGTGGCAAAATATGATTCGCAGATAGAGAACTCTATTTGCCAAGGAATCCCGAAACAACCAATCAGAATCCTGCGTTTGTCTGCCTAACTTCTGATAAACAACCAATCAGATGACTGCACTTGTCTACTTGCATAAGCTATAATAATGTATGTGAAATATGTATAAATACGTGTTGATTTTCATAATAAAACGATCTGTTGCCTGGCCCTTGTCTTCCGTTGTTACACAAGTTTTACTTTTATTACTTCTATTATAGTTATGGTCCTGTTACTTCTCTGTTTAACTCTCATAATTGCAAACACCAGCTTATCTCCATAACGGCTGTAATCTTTGTTTTTCCCTTCACCATATCATGTAGAAAGAACATTATATTCAATATTTTTAAACATGTTAGGATTTCTATACCACATTGACAATACTGTGTGACACAAGCCAACGGGAATTTTCACTTGTATTCTTATTATGATTACCCTAGCTGTTATCATTATTATTGCTATTTCCATTTTATATGCTGCATGTTCTTGATACTACCGCTATTGTAAATGTGGAAAATTTTCTGTGTGATTAATTTTTTTTATAATTTGAGGAAATTAGATGCAATATTGTGAATTAATGCTGAAAACTCCAATCTGTATCACAATTACTGTTTTTGGAATAAAGTAAATCATTACTATTATTATTCCTTGTTGACGTTTCTGAGCTGAACTCATCAGTCTTCTCTTGGTATACGAGCTCTTTGAAGAAGAGCTTACATTGCTTACAGTGTCACTATTTCTAACTTGAAGTGACATATTTGGTGATAAATTCCAGTGAAATGTAAGACAGGTGTTTTGTTCTGCTATGATGGCCTCGTCAACTGTGAACACAACAGCATTCTAGTGACTAATCGTAATCTCATTGGAACTTGAATCTATCAACCATTGCATTTAAAGTTAGAGCGTTACCTACTAGGCCATTCTGTATAAATATGAATCTCTTCTAGTACAATGGCGATGATAAGAAGGTTTTTCTTCAACCAAAAAGCAACACTGTGCTCAATATTTATGAAGGATAGGAACATACTACTATACTAAGACCAGAAGTATTGCGCTTATGAAGCCAAATGTAATAATAATGTGCTAAAATTTTCAGTTGCTTGCGTGTTAAGGTAGATGTGTCGAGAAAAGTCTTAAAATGCAAACAAGTGGAAAGTTATAACATACAAAACGAAAATTAGTATAAAAGAATTACTTTTATAGGTCAGTGTTCTACAAAAATGCTTTGAATTACTGAAAATATGTTGACTATAAAGGCTTTACATTATGCATGCAAATCTCAACAATTTAAACAAAACAGTCTTGTCTGATGATACTTCACAAATATTACTCTATTAACAAGAAGGATGACGCTGACAGTAAACATGTTACCTCCATTATAGATCAGTGTCTCTTTATCGTCAATAGCGTAATATATTACGAAATTAAGAACACATTATTCAGTAAAGAGACTCTTTTCAATGAATTCATTGTCAAGCTGTACAATCGTATACATATGGTCTTTCTAAGGATATTATACCCCGTGAGTAAATTTTAACAAAGATGTGAATGTAGAAGTTATAGATTACGTAATATTCAAAGTTACAAAATAAGAAAGCGATAGAAATTTGACAAGCTTAAAACCCGAGAGAAGCCAGATCCTGAAGAATCGTTTATCCAGATCACTGAGAAAAGTCTTCTGTGAGGCTGAGCTACGAATCAGTTTCTACAGCAGACAAATGGTCAATGGATGATCCACTTCAATGTGTGTTTATAAATTCACCTGCTCCTGTAGGAGCTAGTCATATTGGCTGCACCAAGTGCACACTTTCCAAACACATCTGTGAACATCATCCGATATGGTTAACAAAAGCACAATGCAAGACAGTTACTAGCTCAGTTCTCGACCACTTGGTAAACTGAAGCCACACACCTCTACCATAGTCATCTTTCAAGATTATCTACATGGTGAGGCCAAATTGTACAAAAGGCGTCAGGTTTAGGCGGTAGCGCTGGCAATTCGTCTATACAACCGCGATCTCTGTATACACAAAAACGTTTTTCCAGTCTCCTATTCTACCATGGTTTTAGTCTCTTCATTAGTCTTTACCTGTAATTTTTTTTAATTTTTAGTGCCTTTTAATAATTACTTCACTATTATCACTCTAAGACGTTACTTTGTACTTTTTTCCCGCCATCTTCACAATTGTTAAATGGACAGCCTTGAACTACCTTTCTTCTCACGCAATAACAACTTTAACCTTAAACTTCTAACGCTTTCTTCCTTTGTGCCCTTGGGTATTACCTAATTTACAAAATTGTGATTCCTTAAAATAATAGTAATAGTATAACAACAGAAGACAAGGGTCAGGCAACAGATTGTTTATTAAGGAAATCAACACATATTTTTAGATTTTCATGTACATTATTACAGATTATTGTTAGCTGAAAAACACAGTCTTCTGATTGGTTGTTTCTCACTGGAAAGTTAACCTTGCATCTCTTTGTGGCTGTTTCTTGAACGTCAGATCATCTATATGTTAACTGTATCCGCCTACGCAAAGCCTTTGTTTGACACTAGTTACTAGTGTCCAATCGAAGTATCCACTACAGTCCTACAGGAGATCAGTCGTGGGCCCGATTAGCTCAGTGGTAACGTCTCTGACTGCAGTACTCACGGGGTTACATGCGTTCGAATCTCAGAAGGAACATGAGTTCAAAGTTAAAGATATATCTACTTTTCAGTTAGATCCTCATCTCACTCTGGCTCTACTCTAATATATATAGCATTTTAATTACAATACACAACAATTTACCAATCAAGTGGCGATATGTTTGTTAACAATAATTAGTCGGTGTCAAAATGTCAATGGGGTGATAATTAACAAAGAAAAATTAATATATATAATTAAAAGGTGGAAATGGTTACAACACGTGGATTGCATAATGCATAATTTTGGAAAAATGAAGAGCAATTAAGGAATAGGCGTGTGCACAGGTTGATTACGTAACAGATGGTTAAAGAAAATAAAACAATTTGGACAATGATAATTTGTAACTAAAGTTGAAGTGGTCATAAGAATAAAATAATTTTTACAAGGATAACACGTAATTAAAGATGAAGTAGTCAGAAAAATAAAATAATTTGGGCAATTATAGCTTTCTAAAATGGTTAGTCAAGCTCCTGAAACCTCTGCATAATGAGTTGGTAAAACATAGCGTAAATGGCAGTTTTGAATTTGTTGGAAAAATCTTAATGTGAAGGACAAGTTTATGATATCTTTTGATGTATCCTCCTTGTTCACCAACGTACCGTTAATGGAGACAGTGGATTTTATATGTGAGGAGATTACTACACGAAACATAGACATCGGCATTTCTGTATCCACCTTGAAGGAACTTATTTTAAGATGTACAATGAACGTTCATTTCTTATTCAATAAGGAATATTACAGACAAATTGATGGTGTAGCTATGGGTTCCCCATTAGGCCCAATCCTAGCTGATTTTTTCCTCGCTAAGTTAGAGAATGGACCACTGAAAGGAGCAATTAGTGACTTGGATTTCTACTGTCGATATATGGATGATACATTTCTGGTCATAAAAAACGAGGACGACGCAATGAACATCCTTGACAAGTTTAATGATGCCCATTCAGCAATAAACTTTACTATAGAGAAAGAAAGTAATGACTGTATCTCATTCCTAGACGTCTTCATGGCAAGGAAAGAAGATGGCACACTAAGAAGGAGTGTGTACAGGAAACCTACTACAACAGGACAGTACACTCATTTTTTGAGTTTTGTACCTTTGAAATATAAACGCAACCTGGTAAAGTGTCTGGTTCATAGAGCTAGGTTAATCTGTTCAGACGACTGCTTCAATGAGGAGCTTGAGATTATTAGAGAATTACTTAGAAAAAATGGTTATCCAGATAAGTTTATTGAGAAAAATATGAATTCATCACCTAGGACAGTGACTATGGCAACAGTTCCGAAAAAACCACTGTTCATAAAACTTCAGTTCCTCGGCGACAACATCAGCGAAATAATAACGCAGCGACTGAGGAATGCAGTTAAAAGAGCTTATTATGCAGCAGAGGTACACTGTCTCTTCACGACCACACCTATCCTACGTTCGAGTAATAAGGATAAACTACCTAAATTCGCCTCTTCTATGTGTATCTACCAGTTTGACTGCAGCTGCGGAGCCAGCTACATCGGGCGAACAATTAGGCAGGTTCATCATCGTATTTCCGAACATCATCCGGCATGGTTAAGCAAGGGACAAACAAAATCTATTCGTAGCTCTATTTTAGCCCACCTTGTAGATAGTGAGCATAAGGTTGATGTTAATACTGCATTTAAAATTATTTATCGCATTCCTACTAATCTTAATTTTGCTTTACGAGTTCGTCTTCTACATACAGCTGAAGCAATAGGAATCCACCTGAAGAAGCCAAACTTGTGTGTCCAGAAGAAATTTGTACAGCCACTTTCCTTACCTTGGCCATCGTTACATGACTGTATAAACCGGACTACTCCATCACCCTCCCCCTAGAATAATTTTTCTTTTTAAAAACTATAATTGTCCAAATTATTTTATTTTTCTGACTACTTCATCTTTAATTACGTGTTATCCTTGTAAAAATTATTTTATTCTTATGACCACTTCAACTTTAGTTACAAATTATCATTGTCCAAATTGTTTTATTTTCTTTAACAATCTGTTACGTAATCAACCTGTGCACACGCTTATTCCTTAATTGCTCTTCATTTTTCCAAAATTATGCATTATGCAATCCACGTGTTGTAACCATTTCCACCTTTTAATTATATATATTAATTTTTCTTCGTTAATTATCACCCCATTGACATTTTGACACCGACTAATTATTGTTAACAAACATATCGCCACTTGATTGGTAAATTGTTGTGTATTGTAATTAAAATGCTATATATATTAGAGTAGAGCCAGAGATGAGGATCTAATTGAAAAGTAAATATTTCTTCGCTCAATCTTTCTCTTTTCTAAATGTCTAAATGGGGATATTTTCTATAAAGATATATCTTGCTGAGGAGTGTCAGCTAGCACGAAACCTAGGTCCAAAGCTTCCTTCCGATTGCCTCTAACCAACTAACACTTACTCTAATTCACATAGCTTTATATATAAAAAATAACCAACGATGGTGAGTTTGTGAATCAAGTAATAGTGATAATAATAATAATGACAAGTGGTGAATGTTTTGAACGTCACCTATGACACTGATAACACGGACTTATACTGTCTCCACTCTTTGTTTTTCATTTTTCACTGCTCCTGCGGAGAAAGCTACATTGGGCGAACAACTAGACAACTCAACAAACGTATTACTGTGCATCTTCCTTTATGGTTCGGAAAAGAATCAATAAAATATATAAGGAAGTTCTACTTTGTCGCATCTGATTGATAGTGGTTACCAAGTGGACAGAAGAAGTGCCCTCAAAGTTGTCTATCGCATTCCACTGGACGTTTCAAACAGAATTCGAACCTGCCTTTTTATACATAGCTGAAGCTATGGGAATTAATTTCAAAGAACAATCCTAGTCTTTGCCTACAAAAGAAGTTTGTTTTACATTTGTCTCTTCTTCAACCTAAGTAAATTCAAATTTTTAAGACACCTCTCACTCTTTCTTATTTTCCATCTCCTTCGAGTTTGAATGATATTTCTTTAAACTCTGATTATCTGTCCACTTCACCTTTAGTATTACGTAACTTTTAAGATTTGAACCAGTTTATTTATTGAACTGTCTACACATAAACACATATTACTACCTTTGTTATTCTTATCGCCGCTTGAATAAGCCTTATTACCATTATTTTTGTTATCATTATGATCATCGTCATTACTGATGATCAAAAATTTAACACTGATTATTACCCTCAACAGTTGGTTTGTGAGGATTAGATTTGTTTATTTTTGAGTTTGATCACGGATTGATGTCAGTTAAAGAGTCACTGGAGTACTGGAAAGTTGTTTCATCTTAGTTTTCGACTCATCGGCAGTATGCACCCACAGGCAGGGGTCGGGCCCAGGAACTTCCGGTTAATGGGAGCAAATTCAATGGATAGTTCATGAATTATAACTTCTACTAATTCGTCATCTGTATTAGCGCGTCCACTAACCAGTGTCATCGGCAGGAAATCCATCCTCATTCTCGGCTGGATGGCCCCAACTGGTCACAACTTCTCTGCAGAACTCCATGAAACTCCATCCTGTAGCAGGAAGTCACTCAGTGGATACGTGCTGCCGATGAATCTCAAGCTAGAATGAAACAACTGTTCAGTACTCCAGTGCTGGCTTCCACCGGCTCTCTAACTAATACTAATCCGTGTTTGCTTATATGCCTTCTTCCATAAATTGATCTCTTCAGAGTTCCCTCAGTCCTCCCTGATAAGTTCACATTGACAAAACGAATGCTAGACTTATTCTCCATTTCAAGTATGAATTTTCGCAATGGATGTCAAGGAATCAGTGTATTAAATTCTATCCTGTCAAATTCCATATCACGTTACGTAACATATTTATTTGCCTACTAATCCTATAATTAAACAACCCCTTTCCAACATTTAAACATACTATGAACTATTCTGTACAGGAGACTATTTGTTTAGCCACTTGATAATTGATATTTATCTGGGAAAACGCAGTTTTGTTTTTGTTCAACAAAGAATTATCTCTTTGCAGCGACTTCATTTTCAGTCAGCTGTACAGCCGTATTTTTATATCATAGAAAAAAGGGATTAAGTGACACCAGAAATTGCTGAGTCAATATTGCACATATGATAAGAATAAAGATAATTAAAATGATTTACTTAAGGGGTGGGGTAGAGTTGAAGAGGGTGACTTACAAAACTTTTAACGATTGCTAAATATGTGAGCTGGTATAAAGATTTCTAAAATTGTAGGTCAGGGGTTGTCTCACAAAATTTAGAGTACGATGATGATAACAATAGAGACGCCGAACATGAGGTGGAATAAATTCAAGTAGCAGCGTAGAATAAAATAAAGGAACATTACAACGACCAAGGTAGTGAAAGGCGTTTGACAAAACGTTTTCGAATACATAATTTCGGTGTTTTTTCCCTGTATGGCTAGAGCTTCAACTATGCATAAGTGATGGAGTGGTTGGATTTGATCTTGTTTAACTGTAAGTAACTTTAAAGGAGAAATCACATAAGGCTGAATGACCTAACTCCACAAGGTGTTCACAGATTGAAGACTCTGTACTCTTTTGCTCACCTTGCATTAACCAAACAGTGTGGTGTTCAGCTATTACACTTACAGGTTCCGATGTAATCAGCTCCACACAATCATGTGAATGAGTATATATGCACATAGAGGTTAACATAAGCGCTAGTTTATCCTTGACGAAATGTTGAATCATATTTCGACTGGTAAATACTAAAGGTAAGTCAGGTGCATAAAAACACCGTTTAATACATTCAGATAAACGACTTTTAATTACTTCAGAAACACTGTCACCTTTGATGAAAGCCAAACTCATAGACAATGTCTTCTTCGACAGTGTGATTTGGCTATGGGCGGTTTCTTTCTTGATGTTTCTGTCGACAAACCTTCTAGGATATCCATTATTTAAGAAAGTTGTAAAAAGGCTTTCTAATTCTAAGTCGATCGTATCTACATAGCAAATTTCCTGAATTCTGGATCATAGAGAACGGATAAGATCACTTTTCCTGCTCAGAGGTACCCAACTGTTGATGTTAATGTACTGACTTGTAAATGTTGGCTTTCGGTAGATCAATCTTCTTAACATGCCGTTCTCTCCTCTATCGAGCATCACATTTGAGAAGTGAAATGCGGAGTTCGAATTTTCTTCCATAGTGAAAAGCAAAGATGAATGAGAAGCAATAAATTTTCCACGACGCTTAGCAGTTGAACAATTTTCATCACATATGATGAAGGTGACATCAGTATATCGCTTGAGATTGTTTATTTATTTATTATTATTTTTTTATTTCAGCTTGATTCCACACCGAATTTTTTTGGTACAGTTATGGATATCGGTAGCCCAAATTTTGCAGGCCGACTATAGATATCAGGTGTGCATCGGCAGGGGATCGAACTCCGGACCATGTGCATGGTCAGCAAGAATCCTGACCAATGTGCCACCGACGCACTATGAATATAATCACAAATTCTAAATTATTTAAAATAATCCCAGTGTGTTTAAGAGAAAATCAAAACAAGATTTTTCTGTACGCCACAGCTTTTTCAGCAGCAGTATCATTCAGATTTTATTAATCATCAGAATAATATATAGCCAAAAATTACATAAACTGAAGTCAGTTTCTTTTGAGGGTCGCTTGTCGGTAGACATTTGTATCAACAGAAATGCGTAGGCAGTCATTATATATTTGTAATGACTAATGTGTCAAATAGTTATAAATGTGTATTCGTCTGTGTAATCACAAATATTCTAATTGCATTTCATACTACTATTACTATTATTATTTTAAGTATTCACACAATGTATGATTCATCTCTCTCATTGGAGAGATTCTCTTCACTGAATATTGTCATCCTAACATCACATAACAAAATGACAGTCTTATTTTTTTATGCAACCGAAATACACTGTGTTCATTCCTCTAGCAATGACAAACAGTCATGGGAAAATGTATATATATGTGGATATATATTCATACAGAGACCATCATGTCATCGTGACCTTTTATGCTTTGCCCAATTAGTCATCATTGAGGACATGAAACAGGCGTGGAATTACTTTAGTCATTATTATTTCTATGTAGCAATGATTCACTCACTAAGAGTGAACTTTAGAAACAGCTAAGTATCAGTATATATATATATATAATTGGTCACATGTTTTCCCTGATTTATATGTCTGTGGTATTTAAATTTTCACATTACTTGATAAGATTTGAATCATACTGTTTCACGAAACTCTATAATAGATAAGATTTTATTTTGATAAAGTCACACAGTGTGTTGTACAGTAATATTTTAACTGATGACCACGTTTCGAGCACAAATTATTGCCAGTCATAATCATATCAAGTCATTCATAGAACTCTCTTGCTTCATTTATATACATGAGTGAGATTGATGACTAGACATTTGAATAAAAATCAATATAAGATAAAGTACATTCAGAAATAATAATAGGAGTGTTATCAATCAAGGACAATCAAATGAGATATAAGACGAGTGCTTTTATAGTCATAATAAGTTACTTGTTGGAATGTTATAATGTACGTGAATTGAAATATAATTTTTAGATTATTTGTTATCCTCCTCTGATTTGACTGACTGATGGGAATAATATCCTCCATATCTCTGGGTCATTTTTGTTGTATGTGTTGAGTATAGATTATTCGAGGAACCAGGGTGGATTCAGTAATCAATCTCTCTCCGTCTCCACATGCATAGATTACTTCTAAGAATCTTAACCCTCTCCTATCCTATTGTGTGGTTGTGTGTTAATGCATGCAGTGCAATTGCTGAGCTTTTTTCTAAATTACCTATTTTCGTGGGATTAATCATTCTAACCTTTAACTAAGTTCTTATGTTGCGACAAACTGAATACCCTCGACTTACTAGTTTGACCGATGTAGTTGACTTAACTCCTAATCATTGTGACGTATTTTGTAAATTATATTACTTCAACTACAGAGCTTCTCCCTTCCTTCCTGAGTTTGTAGGTTTGAATGCCAACCTAATTCCTGCTTCATTAGGTATCCTACGTAGGGCATCAGATGTCCCCTTCCTGTATGGCAGAACTACTGCAGATGCTTTATATTCTTTCATATTTTTATTTTTTTTTATTTCCTTCACGTTCCCAGGGGAACATAGAGCCTCAAGCTAGTGGCTTGAAGTTTCTTTAGCAGTGTTTACAGGATGAGGTTGCTAGCCTCATGCCCAACCTTACCTCTTTACCAGCATTATTTCTGGCTTAGTGAGGTGAATGAGTGCGTCGGTGGCCGGGGATCGAACCCTGGACCATGTGCATGGTCGGAGAACGTCCTATGCCACCGACACACTTTCTTTCTTATTCAAGTTTTCATTATTAGTTTCACCATTATTTTTATTTTGCTTTTGACATTTTTTGATATTCCGAATGAATTTTATAGGATAGTTAGTTATTTAACCCCAAAGCCTCTTCTGTCTGTTTCATTTCATCGTTTAGGTCTTTTTTTGTGCTACTTGGTGCTGCTGCTTGGTTTGTAAAGCAGACACTTAACTAAGCCTGCCTTCACAAATAGACAATGGATTAGATGAATTAAAGTCTAAATATCTATTACAATATAATTGGTGGATGCTAACTAGTAGTGGAATCCAGGATGCGCATTTCGTCCCACTTGGGACTCGTCAACTGGATGTATCTGCATTCCCCAAATCTATTAGAATACGTCGGCGTTTAATAAAGGTTAGTTTCATGTAATGTTTTAATAATCTAATTACAAAATACAAACATAAATAAGATTACATCTTGAGGGCTATACGGTTTTAACATCATTCCAGAGAACATGAAACATCGCTAAACACCACAGAAACTACCTTATATACTATTGAATCATGTAAGTAATTTCTAGCCTGACAATAGTTCTCGGTAGCTAGATAAAATTGATTTATTTGAAACATTTTGTTCCCTATCACTTATTTGAAGCTGAACTGATTAGTAAAATATCCTGGTATTTTTCAGCCTTAAGATGCTAGAAACTACTCACATAAAATTCAGTAGAATATTTTGAATATTTTAGATTCCTAGAATCATGAGAACATTCATTACAGATGTGTTATTCAGGGGTATTTGTCATATATGTCACACTAACTGCATTCATATATGTGATTCATTGGTAGAACGTTCATTAAACACACTGGTGGTCTAAGTTCGATCCCCGACTGACAGATGCCTAGACCTCACGTAGCTTAAGGTAAATCGGGAAAAGTTGCATTTGAGGCGAGGAGTTCAACCACTCCAAAACAAAACCATCGTCATTGAGACTTGAAAGTTTGAAACTATGTGTTCCACTCAGAATGTAAAGGAATGAAAGAAAATATTCTTTAAATACTTGTGACACATGAAAACAAACAGTTTCGTTATTTCGATAAAGATAGGAAGACGAAATTTGCAGTAAAAATTGATACAATCATTCTATTTCACAGGCTCTCATCTCATCTCTCTGCAGACTACCTGGAATTACAATTGTTATATAGATGGTAATAACAGACTTTAAAGTTTGAGTGGTAGTAGAGAAGAGATACTATAAAAATGACGCATCCAAAATGTAAGCAACATTACAATTTTTGGTTTAAGTTTTCATCATCAATTTATACGCTTTCGAAGTAGAAAAGATGGAAGGGGAGAGGTAAGACAGAAAACAGTAAAAATTTGATTAACAGAACAGTGTTAGCTTGTAGGTTCACATAGCAACTCCAGAAACAAAAGCGGTTACAGTTTATGAGATTAAGATTTGTTCAGTGAGTTGAGATCACTGAATTAGATGACTAACTAATGTAGTCGAAATCAAAATTCAGTTACCAAGGTAGTGAGAGGTTAATCACACTCTGTTTCTGTATGCATAAATCTGGTTTAAATCGTTTGGCTGCGATCGTTTCGGCAAAAATGGTAGTAAATTTGCTTTCCTTTGTCTATTTAAATATTTTGAAGGACTTAGAAATCTCGTAGAGATTTACACCAGACTTATGCACAGAGAAAGAGAGTATGATTAACCTCTCACTCCATCGATAACAGAACTTTGATTATGATTACATTAATTAGTCATCTAATTCAGTGATCTGAAATCACTGAACAAATCTTAACCTCCCTATTAATGAGCATTATTACCATACTGTAGTCTTAAAGTAGGGTTACACTAGGTGACTTGTATTTCCTAATTTTCGACGATTCTTCCAGCTGGTTGTCAACATAGTCAACTTTAAAAAACAAATCAAATTTCTACACACAATTCAAATAAGTATACAAAAGATATAGCAAGTTGAAATTGCAACGCTTTCAAGTCAGTATACTCGAAAAGGTAGAATGAAAACGGGCGAATATGATTTGCATTTTCACAGGTAGTTGGTGTGATATAGTTTTGTATTGTGTGAGCTTAGAGGAATTCTGTAATCATATCAGATGTTATATTTGACTGTTTTAGAGGTGTTCTATTCGACTGGACACCAGTTAGTAACTAACACCGTGTATCCAGTCCTTTTTTTATCAGTGCAGATTGAATTTTGTTAATGAAAGAAAAACACGTAAATCAGTGAAGAGTAGTCTCTTTTCGACTTCTTTTCGACTCTTCGCTGATCTACGTGTTTTTTCTTCATTAATGCCTGGATGGGGATTATCCATGAATTGAATTCTGTTAGTCAAGTTTGCAATGTTATGGCCATCATGCCACTAGGTAGCTCGCCATCACGATGCACCGCAGTGTGAAATGTTGATTGATATTAGATGGTTAGAGGCAATCCAACGGAAGCCTTCGGCCTAGATTTGGTGCTTGTTGGCACTCACCAGTTAAAAAGGCGTGTATCTACATTCTTTCAAGAATTCATGTCCTCCCTCAGATTCAAACACATGTTACTCAGTTCTGTAGTCAGAGGCGTCACACACACAACCACACAATGGGGTGAGACAGAATCGAAATTCGAAAAAGTTATACAGGTAGGTGGAGAGAGAGATTGATTAGGGAATAAATCCTGGTGCATCGAGTCTACACATGCAACCGAAATAACTCAACGCACATACCACGGATACGGAAAATATTACTACCAGTCAAATCAGAGGATAATAAATAATGTTGAAATATATTCAATTCACATTATGACATTCTAACAAGTTATTTATTTTACTATAAAAACATCTTATTTCGCATCTGTTTATATATGTCTAATCAATTTTACTTTGTGTGAGTGAATTGATATGATTATGCGTGGTAATAATTTGTGCTCGAAAGGTGGTCATCAGTTAATATATTACTCTATAACACCACGGTGTGATTTATTAAAATAAAATCTTATGCGTAATGAACTGTTTGTTAGACGAAAGTACAAGTATACAATTGGTGGATGGTGGCTAGCAGTGGAATCCAGGACAACGCGAATTTCGTCCTATTTGGGACTCGTCATCTGGATGTATCTGCATTTCTCAGTGAGTGATGATGTTCCCACCGAGGCTCGAACCCAGTACCCATAGTTTCAAACGCCAAAACGTTATCCACTAGACCACTTGGGCCACGAGAGCCACCTCTTGTGTAATGGGTCATATTAATTATTGAATTGAATTTTTGATTTTCCCGTCGATTGATTGGACCTGGATTCCACTGCTAGCCACCATTCACCAATTGTATACTAATTAAATACCCAGACATCGTCGAAGCATCTGCATAAGAAGCCGACATGTCAACCTGAGACCGAGCACTTCGGTCCAATCAGTCGACGGGAAAATCAAAAATTCAATTCAAGAAAGTACAAGTAGTTAGTTTTTTATAACTACGACTCGTTTTCAACTTAAAAGTAATTCTTATCAGATAACAGTTTAATTAGTTTGCATATATATTAGTCTAATTATTTACTATCATATTGATTTTCAAAAAATTTAATTCAATTCAACTGCGCTTGTGCTGGAGTTATATTGGCCGTTGCTCTAGGAACTTGATTTTTCGTGCTAGCTCGAGAACATCTCCCACTATGGCGAAGTAAAGGTGTAGTTAAAACCATTAAAAATTCGATATTGGACCATCTGGTGCAAACCGGCCACAAAGCCAGCCAGCCAGCGTCGAAGAATCCTTCTCTATCATCAACCTGGTGCCTAATAAATTGCCGAAATCATCGAAGCACCGCATGCTCCAAACAGCAGATGGAGGCTATTGCAATTCGCCTCAAACAACCAGTGCTCTGTGTTCCAAAAAGAAGCAAGTCCAGCCCCTACTATTGCCCTGGCTGGCCTTCAGTGGAAACTATAAACTCATGAATTTGTAATATTATCCTTCCTAATTCTTCTGACATTCAGCTTATTTTATAATGATGCTACTGAGCTGTAATCTATCAATATTATTGGTTTGATGTTATTTAAACAGCAACATTAATGTCGTTCATAACACTAATTCATTCATTCACTATAATGCACATATGACTGTAGTGTCTGATGATGAAGTCATCGAAAAGGGTACTCTTTGTTCAGTATCCATTCTTTTGAAAAAAAAAAAAATTTAATGAGCATTTTTAATCAGTTAAAGCATTTTAATCCCACTTGTTCAACTATCTGCCTATCTATCCGTTAAGAATATGTGTACTAACATGCATTGCTACTGTTTTAAATAATGCATACAAAACACTGATGAAAATACTTTTAAACCATACTTATTTCGTAAATGACATCCACATTAATATCGCTGTAGATAAAGAGTTGTTGTATCTCGTGAGTTATATAATGAAATAAACTAAAACGAACAAAAAATAGAAATGTACTATTTCCTTCACAATTCCATTTTTTTTTTTTGACTGGTTGACATAGAAGTGTCAAGTGGAGTTGAAAATAAGTTATTTAGCCAGTTAGTTTGTTATCAGTGAAAATATTTGTTCGTACTAGCTAAATAAATAAAAATGACTTGAAACCTTTACTTTTGTTTTAAACGTTCAAAAAAAATTATGAAATCAAAAGATTTTTTGCCTTGAATACAACTGTCATCCTGATAGTAAATGATGCCTGTGTGTTTTATGTGTGTGTGTGCGTCGTCTATCAAATGTGTACATTTTTTGTCTTAAAATGGGTCTTTCTTAATGTATTGGCGTCTATTATAAGGCATCCGTTACTGGATACTACCTAAACTGTATAAATCCAAATAAAAATAGGAATGGTTGGAACTCTTTTCAACGACTTCATTTTTAGTCAGCTGTATAGTCGTATTTATATTATGGAAAAAGGAATCAAGTGGCACTAGAAATTGCTCAGTCAATATTGCACATATTCAAGTGTTGGTTTGTAGGATTTCATCATGAGCTGGCATCAGTTTTTTTTATTATTTTTTTTATTACAGCTTGATTCCATACCGTATTTCGGGTACAAGTATGAAATTTTCAGCATGTGATATCGGTAGCCCAAATTTTGCAGACTGACCATAGATATAAGGTGTGCGGCGGCAGGGGATCGAACCCCGTACCATGTGCATGATAGGTGAGCGTCATAACCTCTGTGCCACCGAACCACTGGAAAACCTGGGAGTACTGAACAACTGTTCCATCCTAGTTTGAGACTCTTCAGCCGCACACGCCTACAGGAGTTCGAACCTAGGACCTTCTGGTTAGAAGGCTAGAGAGCCCGTAGAACATTAAACCACTGGGACCCAATTCAATGACCCATGAATTCTAACTTCTGCCAATTCACGACATAGCACGACCACTAGCCAATGTTTTCGGCGAGTATTTGTCCTCACACCCGACCCCCGACCTGCTGCACATGTGATAAGAATAAAGACAATTAAAAAGAAGTACTAAGGGGGTAGAGTTGAAACATCAAGAAAGAAACCCTGCTTAGCCCAATCACAGTACCGAAGAAGACACTATTTATGAGTTTGCCTTTCAAAGGTGACACTGTTTTTGAAGTAATTAAAAGTCGTTTATCTAAATGCATTAAACAGTGTTTTTATGTAGCTGACATTTAGTATTTACTAGTCGAAATATGATTCGACAATGCGTCAAGGATAAACTAATGCTTATGTCTACCTCTATGTGCATATACTCATTCACATGCTCGTGTGGAGCTGATTACATTGCACGGTGTAAGAGTAATCTCCGTAAGCGCGGAACTGAACACTACCAGGTTTGGTTAATGAAAGGTGGCACAGTGGTTAGGACTCTCGCAGACCATGCACATGGTCCGGGGTTCGAGCCCACGCCGGCGCACACCTGATATCTATGGTCGGCCTGCATAATTTGGGCTACCGATATCCATGCTGAAAATTCCATACTTGTACCAAAAATACAGTGTGGAATCAAGCTGTAAATCAAAAAAAGGTGAGCAAAAGACGACAAAGTCTTCAATCTATGAAGACCTTCTGGTGTCAGATCGTTCAGTCCCACGTGATTTATCCCTTAAATTTACTTACACTTACAGGACCAAATCCAACTATTCCAAAAGTTTACTTTTTCTCCACTTATGCACAGCCATCGGAAGCTCTAGCTATACATGAACAGAAACCTAAATTATGTATTCAAAACGTTTTGTCAAACGCCTTTCTTTACCTTGGTCATAGTAATGTTCTTTTATTTTATTCTAATATACCACTTGAATTCATTCCAGTTCACTTCACATTCACTTTCACCATCTTTATTGTTGTCATCATCGTACTCTTAGTTTTTCAGACAATCCCTGACCTACAAATTTAGAAGTCTTTATACCAGTTCACTTATTTAATAATCTTTGGAAGTTTTGTAATTCATCCACTTCAACTTTGTCTGTCTCTGTCTGTTTTCGACATAGAACTTTGCACAAATGTGCGGAATTTCAAGTCGCCACACTCCGTGTAGCACGCGAAGCAAGAGAAGAAAGTACAAGAAAAGCATAATAGAAACAGTGAGCAGAGGTGTGAGACAAAGGAGTAATAAAGAAATACAAAACAGTTTCATTGAAGATTATAAGTCACAGGGAGTGGATGCATCTGCGCCACTGAGAACGGTTTTGAGCCATGTCACCAATTGTTTCCAACCATAGATTTTTTCCGTCCCGAGGACCCCAACCAGTCAGGAAGTCTACACCTTCCTACGTGGCTTAGATTAACTGTTTTGGATTTCACTGACTGGTGAGGCCATGTTTTTGTTTGACCGCGGCTAGCTTTTTTCCAGTCTGGCCCTATATCCGCTAACATAGCTCGGTCGAGGGAGGCGATGACTAGGCATACGTAACACATGTCCTAACCATCTAAGTCTTTGTAACTTCACGACTTCGTCGACTGATTTCCCCGTTTACCTAGAACTCTACGCCTAACCTCCATGTTGCTCACCTTATTATGCCACTTCACACAGGAAATAGAGCGCAGGCACCTATGATCAAAGACAGCTAGTCTTTTCATGTCTTCCACTCTCAGTGGCCAGGTCTCACAGCTAGCCATAAAGGAGGACGGAGCGGACTGATGAGCAGTACACCCGCCCTTTGGTCGATAGTCGAACACCTCGTCTACGCCAGAGTCGGCGTAAACTGGCAAATGCGAAACGAGCCCCTTGTATACGTGCTGAGATTTCGTCAGAGATCAACCCGTTGGGGCTGATGGTACTTCCCAAATAAGTGAAGCGGTCAACGTGCTCTACCACTTCACTCCCTATTTTTAAACTAGGCATCGATGTAGTCCAGTCCTGTAACATCATCTTGCATTTGGCGGGAGCGAATCGCATGCCAAACATTCATAGATTGCGGCTCTAGTCCCTTGCGTCGGTGGCATAACGGTTAGGACACTCGCCGACCATGCACATGGTCCGGGGTTCGATCCCCGGCCACCGACGCCGAACTCCTTTACCTCGCTAAGCCAGAGATAATTCTGGTAAAGAGGAAAGGTTGGGCATGAGGCTAGAAACCCCATCCTGTCAAATTAAACACTGCCACAGAAACTTCAAGCCACTAGCTTGAAGTCCGATGTTCCACTGAAGAACGTGAAGGAATAAAAAAAACTCTAGTCCCTTAGTACATCATTTTAATTATCTTTATTCTTATCATATGTGCGATATTGACTCAGCAATTTCTAGGTGCCACTTAATGCCTTTTTCCGTAGTATAAATACGACTGTAGAGCTTGAAAATGAAGTCGTTGAAAAGAGGAATTTCTTCACTGAACAAAAAACTGTGTTTTTCCTTATGAATTAATCGGTATATTTCACGATGGTTGAAACGGGCAAAAACTGCGTAAACAGCAAATTATGGATTTAGATTTACCAGCTGCATTATGTAGCTGGTCAGAAATCAAGTGGTCTGAATTGTGTCAAACCGGGTATAGCGCTGATGAACACGGCTTCAGACGAATCAAATGGACGTCCAGCGTGTGTTTGCATAATGAAATTGCTTATCACATTCGTGTTGATTTTGTCACTTCATGGGGGAGGGCGGGGCTGTTGTAACCAGGTGAAATTCTGTTTTAGTCTATCATCATTCCTATTCATCACACAATTTGGATTCCATTTGATATGAAGTACTTCTGATGATATTAGACGTTCTTTGTTATTTCTGAAATGCTTTTTCTGGATTATTTCAATATTGTCAAAATCAATTTTGTGGCCTGATTCTATAGCGTAGTGTGTAAACGTCCTATGAGTGATGATTTTTCAAACTTTTCTAGTTCACTAACTAGATTTCTCGGTGGTTAGTCGGACAAATGCTCTACGGTGTACATTTCTTCTGATTTCGATTTCTCTCTGGCGATGTTTGTCCGATGTATATCGCATCACATTCTAAACATTTTATTTTGTGGACACAATTAGATAGAGAATCTTTTGGTATTTGATCTTTTATGTGGACAAGGTTGTTTCACAGTGTGTCTAATGTTTTAAAGAAAACTCTGATATCGTGCCTATTGAGTACTCTTCTGATATCGTCTGACGTCTCTGATGGTCTATATGTAATGACAACTGTTGATGTCCATGTTTTCGGAATACCTTTTCGACCACATTTAGTGTCAGTGTTGACTTTGTTGATGAAGTTCTTAAGGTAACTGTTTATCGTGATAGTCGCCGTAATGCTTGATATTTCTTCTTCTTCTTTTTCTTTATTTTTTAAATCTGATGTTGTTTTGGTTTAACAAATTTTAAATTAATCACGTCTAGTTGACATCTATGTACTGTCAGTGTGATGTCAATTGAACACTTCCCAGTGTAACAACAGAAGACAAGGGCCAGGCAACAGATCGTTTTATTATGAAAATCAACACGTATTTATACATATTTCAACAACATTATTATAGACAAGCGCAGTCATCTGATTGGTTGTTTTTAGGTAGACAAACGCAGGCTTCTGATTGGTTGTTTCGGGATTCCTTGACAAATCGAGTTCTCTATCTGCGAATCACATTTTGCCACGTTAACTTTGCTGAGATTGGTTGTTGACTCAGTCTTGTTCATATTTTCTCACGGCCCATATTAGTGACCTAGACCTTAACGTAGATTAGTGCCAACCAATCGGCTAGCAGCCTGCTCTCACCACACTCGTCCCCCGTCAAATACGTGCGACTGAAGTCGGCTTGATCTACTTGGTGCAGGCGTCATCGTTGGCTTGTCTCGCTGTATCCATTTCTGGAGCTCGCTGACGTTCACGCGCCTCTCATTGTTCGTCATTGCGATTGTGTCCGCGTAATCCCATCTCGAAGTGACCATATGTGGTCCTTCCCACTTTGGAAACTGTTTGCCTGACCCTGTCGAACATTCGTCGGTATTTCGTCTCACCCTTTCATATGCTGCTTTCACCCGACCTCCCAGCAGCGTCCCAAGTAGCAGCTCCATCGCTGACAAATCTTGAACGCCACTCAACTGCGCAGAAGCCTTGAAGTCCTGCCCGAAGATCCATATGTCTCCATCAAAAACAGCAGGGCATAGGCTTTCCATTTGTCGGTAGGCAGCGACACCAAATGTAACAACAGAAGACAAGGGCCAGGCAACAGATCGTTTTATTATGAAAATCAACACGTATTTATACATATTTCAACAACATTATTATAGACAAGCGCAGTCATCTGATTGGTTGTTTAGGCAGACAAACGCAGGCTTCTGATTGGTTGTTTCGGGATTCCTTGACAAATAGAGTTCTCTATCTGCGAATCACATTTTGCCACGTTAACTTTGCTGAGATTGGTTGTTGACTCAGTCTTGTTCATATTTTCTCACGGCCCATATTAGTGACCTAGACCTTAACGTAGATTAGTGCCAACCAATCGGCTAGCAGCCTGCTCTCACCACACCAGAAGTAGATCAGTAATCCCACAGTGGGATAAAAAAACAACAACAAGTAGAACAAAATTCAGTGAAGAAAATTCACTTTGCAATGATGTTATCTGTTCAACTGTAGAATGTATTTATGCATGGATTAGAACAAATAGTGACAAGTATGTTTATTGTGTAGGTATGTGACGAGTTTGACAGGAATTGAAGACACTTAAGTTAATTTTTCAGGTCAAATGCAATAAAATGGGAAACGACAGCAATAAACTATTGTCATTAAAGTCAATTGGTTGACGGTGACTAGCAATGAAATTCAGGATTCTCATTTCGTCCCATTTGGGACTCGTCAACTGAATGCACCTGCATTCCCCAGCAAGTGAGTGATGGTGTTCCCACCGAGGCTGGAACCCGGCGCCCATAGTCTCCAACGCCACCTTTCGACATATCATCCTGAGACCGAGCATTTTGCTGCAATCAATCGACGAGAAAAATCTAAATTGAATTAAATGGGTAATAGGTGACAAATAAAGATGAAATTAAGATCTGAGACACAAGAGGATTCAAAACAGCAGCCTCCAAATCTAGACTTTTAGATTTGCGGGGATTTATATTCAGTTAATTCCAGTTGTTAGATTTTTACCACGAATCAACATCAATTAGAGCGATCAATGAAAACCAGCGATGGAGCACTGAACAGTTGTTTCGAACCAGTTTGAGATTCTAGGGTACTGCATACCGATGACGTAACCAGAAGTCTGACTTGGGGCCTTCAGTTTATGCAACCAATCTTGTTGACCACTCCATAGTTTAAATATCGATCTACAGCTCATTGATGGTGTTATGTACTAGTCGAGAATTGAATAGTCCTGACGCAAGAAAGACGGAAAATCAGAAGACCACTAGGTCTGCGATGATACTTCTATATTCCAAACACAAGGAGAATCAATCTGTCACACAAGAGTGTGAGAGCAAAAATATGAATGTCCGAACAAGTGTGTGAGCGAATATTCAAAATGAACAAATCAATAGACAGTCTTAACATGATTGGTTAATTATAATGGAATATCGATCCATATATACATAGCAAAATATATCAGACTGTCAAACAAACACACCTATTATATGGATATATATATCAGATGGTTAAATGGTCACCGAGCTTAAGTCTCGTAACCAGTAGGTCCTGGATTCGATCTCTGGTGAATTCTTGGCTGAGTACTGATAAAGAGTCTCAAAGTAAGATGAGAGGGCTGTCGAAAGTTTTCTGATTTTCAAGGACCATTTTAAATGATTTTTGGTTCATAACGTAAACGTCACAATTGAAATTAATCCAGAATCCACACAAATACCTTGATCTGAATACTCTAATAATCATGGATTTATAACTGTAGTGCCTGTTCGCTTTAATTCTATTTTATGTTCTGAATCAATTAACTGTCTTTGTAAACTTGCTTAACCATATTAGAAATAATAATCTACCTAAAATCAACTATCCAGATTCATAGAACTCTTTTCCACCTAGTTTCTTTTTAACTGTAGAAAATGAGCAATACAAGCGACCCATCTATGGCTTTCAACTTTCCATTAGTTCACTCACTAACTAACTTACATCTGTGGAATATGATTCACTGAGCTGAGTCCAGCCGGATACATTGTTGATAAGTTAGGCCTAAAAGGAGAGAAATAGCCTTCTGATATTTAGATCACTTCAATTAGGGTGGCTAGCAAGCATTACTGGTTGGTATAACTGGTATTCAACTACTCATGTCAATCAATTAGTAGTATATAGTATAGTGGGTGACTCTAAACTATAGCAGCTCAAACCGAAACTACCTAGAAAAGGAATAAATGACCTTGAGCAACCAATCAGGTGACTCCGTATTATCCAGACGTACTTATAGAGGCTGTACACCTTTTTCTTTGCAAATTCGCGCTCCAGATATTGTTTTTGATCACTGTTTGGAGAACGGACTGATAGGAAGGTCGAAAAAGTGTGAATGTGGTGGTGTCGTTTATATAAAAAGATATACTAGGTGCATTGATAGATTTTCTTTTACAGGTTCGACGAGTGCCGAATCAGAAAGTCAGTTCGCGAACGTGCGCCGTTCCGTTTTAGTTTACATGTTGCGTAGGTACTTTTTCGTCAAGTCAAAATTACCTCTAATGAAAATTTTAATGATATCTCATAACTGGGTGCCTAAAAGACCAATAACAGCAACAGTGCATGAATCAGAAAATTCAGAAGTGTCTGCAGTGCAATGGTACCAGTACTGCAGAGACACAACATCGTGGGGAATAAACAGGCTGAGTCAAGTACTTGACGGAGTTGGCGTCATTGTTCACGTGGATGAGACACTTCTGATAAAAAGAAAATATAATCGAGGGAGACTGAGTGTAAATTAGCAGAGGCCGTTTGGGATATATGACACCACCTTCCACAAAAGATACATTGAGGCGATCCCTAATCTCAGTGCAAATGTCTTATTGCTTATTATCCAACGCTTAGTGCTGCTTGGAACAACTATTCATACAGATGAACGGAGTAATTGTAGTCAGCTATCAACCCTGGGTTATATTCATCACGTCGTCAACTATATATATATATATATATATATAATACAGCGCGACCGTCAACCACCTTTTGACTAACTTGGTGTACCCCAGTGATTACGACTTCTCACCAGAGTTCCAGATAAAATCCTCTGTCAAGCCAGTCGCTAGTGAGCGTCAGATTAACTGTCAACTATTGATTTTCAGAGATTTGATTGGTCAGAGTTAGGGAACCATCAGAAAACCAGCAAGAAGTACTGAATAGCTGTTTCCTCCTTCCTAGTTTTGGTGGATGGATCTTCATCAGTACACACCCTGAGGCTTTAACCCGAAGACCTTCCAGTTACAAGGCGAACAGCTCTGATTATAATTCTCATTACACCTATCCCTTTATTGCCTTATTCATCGCTAAGATGAACCTATTAATGAATCAGAAATGCTATCGATTTTCGTCAGATGAAGAAGAAAATAATCTCCTATGTTTAGAAGACATTAGGAGAAATTAAATGAAAGCAAAAATAAACCACACTGATGTTTATCTAAAATGACTCCATTTTTACTTATCTGACTAATAATAATATATCAATACAAAATCTCAAAGTCAAAATCTCAAAAATATGAATAATATACACAGTCGTGTGTATCAGCCATTAAACAAACAAATAAATAGGCATACTGTGGTACATATATGTATATATTGTATATATTACATTGTGTGATTTGTTTATACAGGAAATGATGAATCAATCCGTTCTGTAATCTAACCAGCCCATTTTATCAATAGCATGTCAATCACAGGTTGTTTAGTTAAGCGAGAGAGAGATAGAGAGAGAGGATGTGTTTAAGCGTTCAGATGCATGTTGTATGTATATTTATATGATGCATTATGAGAAGGTCTGAAACACAGTAATATGTGACGCAAAGACGGAGACACAATAAATATATCCACACACATACACACACACATCCAAATAGGGAATATGTATAAGGAATCATGTATTCTGATAATTGTCTCATAAGTGTGATGAGTCATTCATCATGTTGAAAGTAGTCTATGATGTGTACTACGATGTATAGATAGATACATAGATAGTATAGGCTGATTTTTGTTTTGAATAACGCAAAAACAACAGGTTTTGCAGAACGAAATGGTGTCATCATTGTTTATTTCGTTGGCATCTCATCAACTGTTTTCACCTATAAGTCTTCAAGTTTGTGTGTGACAGTAAACATAAACCTTCATTCACAACTCTCCCCTTGTATCTTATCAGGCAGGCAGACCAGAAGCCTATATAGAAAACTGTATGCTCGCACTAGCAAGTACAAAAACTCAACTATAACCTACTGAGCTGGTGTTCTGTGCGATAAAGAAAGCATTAGGCGTGAAACTCATAACTTATAACTTATTAAATAGTCAGTAGAAAAACTGGATCTCGTCTTTCCAACTCATATCGTTTATAGGTGCAATGTTTTTCTTTCTTTTTTTCCTTTACTTTCTCCTTTTTTTGTTGTGTGCTGTTTTGTTTCTGTCTTCCTTACAAACTCTACTTAAAATATCCTCCTCCGTTCTTTCACACTCTGTATATCTCGACCTTTTTGTTACCGCTAACGCCAGTAAATATGCTAGTTAGTATCTACTTTTCTAACACCTTCAAACACTCTGTTCAATTTTGGCTTTGCTACCGACCGGCATGGCAGTATGTTGTTGTAAAAACTAACTGAGAATGTAGAATTTTATTTACTGTGTAGCGGTAAATAATTCCCCAAAATTATTGACCACAGCAATCACTCATTGGATGCTGACCACCACTGTTTAAGTCGACTTGTTTAGCTGAAGGCTTCCGGTCAAGCATCCCCGCCATTTGGTACCCCGTCGTGTAACGTGCACGATCACTAGCTAGCTAAGCGTTCGTCTAACGGCTTGTTTTGGTTCCTAAATATATCTGTTGGTTTGGACGATCAATTATTGGCTTTTGCTTTGTCTTTGGTACGCGAGAATAAATTAATTAGAAGTTGTTGAACGAGATATCACGTCAACCTTTAAACTGGTGAGCCCAACCGCGAACTTCATCCACGATAAATCCGCAGATAACCCCGGTGAGTTCGTTCCATTTTGTATTTGTTCTTGTACCATATATTATTCGACATAATTTTCGTCATGAGTGATCTTAGTCCCAAGGTCATCCGTATCCGCTCAACTCCTAAAACCATTCAGCTCGTACCATACTGGCCAGATAATGCTGAAACGTGGTTTCTGCTAGCTGAAGCAGATTTTTGTGAGCATGGGATAACCGATCAACGTTCACAGTTACTTGCAGTTATTCACGCCCTACCGCGGGAATTCAGCAAGTACGTAACATCACAGATGTTGAGTCCCGAGGTAAGTAACTCGTACGAGTTGCTCAAAGCATCCCTCCTCAGGAGAAACGTTCTCACGGACCGACAACGTCTAGATGAATTATTTCGTAACATCGAGTTAGGAGATCAGTCAGCCGTGAGCATGCTGACAAGAATGAAAGAAATCGTCGGCCAAAGTCAGTTCGACGAAGGACTGTTTAGAGAACTCTTCTTAACCAAGTTGCCACAGTCTGTACAGACCGTACTTGTGACACTTCAGGGTACTGTAATAGAGGACTTAGCTATTACTGCAGATAGGATTCTAGAGATAACTAAACGGTCTGTTCCCGAAATATGCTCGATGACTAAGCAGACTTCGAGTAAGGATCCTGCAATGATAGAGTTATGCAACTCCATCCAGCAGATGTTTAGGTCAAACATGCATTCTAACTCCTCCGACCGTCGTCCTAAATCTCCTCAACGCAGGAACTCACGTGGTCGATCTAAGTCCAAACCACGTTCACTGAAAAACCCTGACTGGTGCTGGTACCACAACACCTATGGCCAAGAAGCGAAGTGTTGCCGTAAGCCTTGTAACTTCGGAAATGTCTCAAAGTCTGCGGGAAACTATCCCGCCGGCACGCGTTAGCGGCAACCGTCGCCGGTGGCACTAGCCGCCTACTTTACATCCATGATGTGATAAGCCAGACTCGATACTTAGTCGACACAGGCGCCGAAGTCAGCGTCCTTCCTGCTACAGCAGCAGATCGACAGAAGGAACCTACCTTCAACTTACAGGCTGCAAATGGAAAACCAATCGCAACCTTTGGTAGGAAATACGTCTATCTGAACGTAGGTTTACGCAAACCTATTCGGTGGATTTTCCTTCTCGCTGACGTTACAATGCCCATCATTGGCACGGACCTACTTAATCATCATGATTTACTCGTAGACGTCCGCCGAAAACGACTGATTGACAATACTACTAGTCTGTCTATCAAAGGCATCAGCTACATAGGCCCTAGTTTGTCACCCGTTAAGATAAAGGCAATTCTTGATCCAACTTTTCAACCTATCGTTGACAAGTATCCGGAACTTAACTGCCCGTCGAACGACCTACCGTGCATAACCAGCAATGTTATGCACCACATCATTACCACAGGACAACCTGTGACATCTAAAGCACGACGATTAGCTCCTGACAAACTGAGAATCGCCAGGAATGAATTTGACCATATGCTTAGCCTTGGCATCATTCGACCTTCGAATAGCCCATGGGCATCCCCACTTCATATGGTTCCGAAAAAGGATAGCAACGATTGGCGACCCACCGGTGATTACCGGCGAGTGAATGCCAAAACAACCCCTGATTGCTACCCGTTGCCTCATATACACGACTTGACGGCAACCTTATCCGGCGCGACTATATTCTCCAAAATCGACTTGGTTAAAGCGTATAACCAAATCCCGATGGCAACAGAAGATATCCCGAAAACGGCTATCATTACGCCTTTCGGACTTTTTGAATTTCTACGTATGCCATTCGGTCTCCGGAATGCAGCCCAAACATTCCAACGCTTCATTGACGAAGTATTTCGCGGTCTCGACTTTGTATACGCATACTTAGACGACTGCCTCATTGCCAGTCCAGACAAGGAAACTCACCTTAGGCACTTGGACTTGGCATTTGACAGGTTACGCCAACATGGTGTTACCATCAATATTCAAAAGTGTCAAATCGGTGTTGACTCACTCGACTTCCTGGGTCACACTATTGACTGCAAGGGCATTCGCCCACTGGCTACTAAGGTTGAGCCTCCTAAGAAAAACCGTTCTGGACGCACCGTAAGGTTCCCAGAATATCTGCACACTTATTTGACTTAACGAAGTCGTGTGATTCACGCAACTCACTCGTTTGTGGTACTAACTATTTTTTTTGACGTATCAATTTTTTTTATATACAGTACCACCGAACACAAAAAATTTTTTTTCTCAACAGTTCATGTAACATACACAAAAAAATTAATTAGATGTATTTTTTTTCGATGTTCTGAACTTAGCATTATTTTACTGTATAGTAAATGCACGTAATTTTTTTTAACCAAAAAGCTCATTTCGTACATTTTCCTCGACATGGTTCTTAGCGTTCTTGTTTTCTTTTCCAGGTGCGACGGGCACTGGACAGGAAACAAACGAAGCACGGAATCCAACGAAAAACAACAAGGAAGCTATGTACAAACACCCTATTAGCATAGGCAGACAAACCAGTAGGCATACCACCAAGCCGCTCGGAAGATTTTTTTCACCCGAAAGGGAACCATCGAGTTTTTTTACTTCCGGCTGGTTCTGTCTTAGGGTCCTCACGACCCCACTAGGGGGGAGTGAGCTGTAGCGGTAAATAATTCCCCAAAATTATTGACCACAGCAATCACTCATTGGATGCTGACCACCACTGTTTAAGTCGACTTGTTTAGCTGAAGGCTTCCGGTCAAGCATCCCCGCCATTTGGTACCCCGTCGTGTAACGTGCACGATCACTAGCTAGCTAAGCGTTCGTCTAACGGCTTGTTTTGGTTCTTAAATATATCTGTTGGTTTGGACGATCAATTATTGGCTTTTGCTTTGTCTTTGGTACGCGAGAATAAATTAATTAGAAGTTGTTGAACGAGATATCACGTCAACCTTCAAAATTGTTAATGTACTAACTGTATGCAATAGTGTTGTAAAATGCTGAGAATTCTATTCTATATCAGAAGTACCGTTTTGGAATAAAGCAAATGATTATTATTACTATTATTATTAAATCATCCACACGCGAATTCGAGATTTTCAAGTGCCTTCTTATCTGACAGTCCAACGTATTCCTGTCATCATAGTTACTACATAGAATATATATATATGAATTTATTAATCACTCCTTTAGGACTCCACTTGCTTTCTTTTGTGCTGCTGTCTTTTGTCTTCTTTTCCTCTCACCATTTCAGCTTCTATATGACTTTTTGAATGCGAATCAAGAATGTAGATATTTGACCGCTCACAATGACAAATTATCTGCAAATATTATTGGTCCCATATATTTTATTTTCCCCGTGAATTACGCATTAAATTCCCCCACGACGTAACCTGAAATATACCTTTATACCAATGAAAAAGTATTAATTTATAATACTTCACGATCGTAATTTATAACACAACTGATCTTGCCTGTAAAAATAGCTTGCATTTCTTGTAAACACCCGTTTCTAAGAAAATATAAACTATCATTATTATTATTATTAGTCTGCATTGAGTACAATTCACTTGTGATGCTAAGATGAAAATGCTGACAAAACTATACAAGTGTATCACTTATTTTAAATTATTATTATTACCAAATTTGGATATAAATCAAGAATAAGACTCAGTGCCGTACACACTAAAGTGATATATGAGGGAATGACTTCAAGCTTTATTTTTTCCCAAGTCTATGTAATCCATCCAAAAGGTACTTGGGGTTTTTTTGTTAATGCGAAGACACTATTTCTATATTTCTTGATGTACTTCATTCAATGACTAGTTATCACATTGTTCCCACAAACCAAAGACAAAAACGACAGCAACCATGCAGTTTAACCACAAACCAAATTTATGTAATTTAAATAATACTTACCCATGCCTGTAAAACTGGTGTGTCGTACATAGGTAGGAAAAAATACGTATTTTATTAAATCATTATTATTAAATATGCTTACTAATCGTGTATGTAATTTATCACATTGATGATGCCTGTAAAATCGCGTCCCTCATGTACAAAGATGAGTTTATATTATTATTATTATATTATATTATATCTTTTAATTCCTAGAGGAACATAGGGCTTCAACTGCCCAAGTCTCCATTGCCTTCGGTTTTCTGCCAACTTTTTCACCCCGCTCCAAGTCTGCCCACATGCTTTCATCTCCTCTTCACATGACCTCCTCCATGTCACCCTCACACTGACGACCAACTCGTCGCTTCCCTTTCGGGTTCCACTCGAGTGATGGCTTGTCTGGTGATGTCAATTGATGGTTTCCCCAACGTATGGCCAATCCATCTCCATTTCTCCCTACCTATTTGTTTCACAATCGGTTCCTGGTTGGTTCGCTTATTGTCAGAGATCCCTCTCTGTGGCTGATCTTTTCTGGCCGGCCATCTGATCTTGAGTATTGAGCGAAGGCAGCTGTTGATGAAGGTCTGTAGTTTGTTTGAGATGCTCTTTACGACGCGCCAAGTCTCTGATCCGTATAGTAGCACTGACTGACTTCACATTGGAGTTGAAAATCCGGACCTTATTCTCATTTTCATGCTGAGTGCTGTTGATTTCCACACACACTTGAGAGTAATGAAAGCTTGTCTTGCTTTTCCAATTCTTGCCTTGATATCCTCTTCAGTTCCGCCTGTAGTTGACAGTATGCTTCCCAGGTAGGCAAAGGAGGTTGTTTCTTTCAGGTTCCTGCCATTTATGCTGGCTGATTGTTGTCTGTTGTTGTTGTTGTTGCTGTTGGTGTTGGACAGGAATCTTCATCACCTCTGTTTTATCTATGTTCACTTGAAGTCCTATCTTTGATGCTTCTTCTGGCAGGTTGTTGCTTTTCACTTGCATATCTTCCAGTTTGTGTTATTATTATCATTATAGTCTTCATCATAATCTCAATATATAAAACCACTTACTCATTTAAACTATTTACTAATTTGCTCATCACTTACTCAAACCCGAAGTAAGTGACATTTCCATTGGAAGAACAGAAAGAAAGGCATGCCTACGATTTTCTGAACATGTACCAAAAGCTTATGTCTAAAGGGAACAAATGCTTTAAACAGTGCCATCGCCAGGCATCTCCTCAACATTGGTCATGAGGTGGACGTCGCAAATTCGTTCAAAATTATCAATAGGCAAAAGAGTTCACTTCTCCCCTAGTCTGCTAAGGCCATCTCCATCAAGCGCCTGAAACCTGATTTATGCGTCCAGAAAGAAGCGGTAATTAGTCTTTCTTTGCCCTTGTAACTGGATATTTTCAGCTTTCTTCCATCTGATTACGTAATGTCGAAATTCTCCATTGTGTATGAATACTATTGTTCGGAATAGTGTTATATATATATATATAACACTATTTTTCAACCCCTTTCTTATCATCCCTTAATCTTATCACATCTTCATAAAAAACGTGTCTTATTTCCTTGTCTTACAATCTAGCATTGCTTAATCGGTTCATTTGTTTTTACTAGCCTTTATTGACTACTTCCACCTAAACAATTGTTTGTTTAATCATGCTGTTTTTCGTTACCCATGTTATCACAGATTGC
This sequence comes from Trichobilharzia regenti, assembly GCA_944472135.2. Classification (NCBI taxonomy): domain Eukaryota; kingdom Metazoa; phylum Platyhelminthes; class Trematoda; order Strigeidida; family Schistosomatidae; genus Trichobilharzia; species Trichobilharzia regenti. The sequence goes on from OX235263.1 coordinate 72,084,800, forward strand.
CTCACTTTTTCATCCTGATTATTGATAGAACCATTATTATTACTAATAATATGACTAATTGCACAATTGATTTGCACCATCTTATTATCCCATAGACAAAACACCGCGATTGGTTTATATTTGAATTTTTATTTGTAAACTTATATAGGTATATTAGAGTTAAGCCCGATGAGATGTAATTGAAATGTTTTGTTCTAAATTTTATTTAATATTTATTTAATATATCGTCATTCTGACTGTTGTTTGTCACCCTTCATCTTACGTCTAGTCCACTCCATTATTTGGTTATTTCTGTCTCTCACATCACTGAGTAAACCCACCCTTGAAACCTGTACTTTTGTTGACTGTATATGCGCTTTCATCATTGAGCTGTTTCCTCTCATATTACCGCATATTCTTACTGATCATACATATTTCAATTTCATGTATTTTACAGTGGTTAGGACTCTCGCAGACCATGCACATGGTCGGAAGTTCGATCCTCTGCCGACGCACACCTGATATCTATGGTCGGCCTGCAAAATATGGGCTACCGATATGACATGCTGAAAATTGCATACTTGTGCCAAAAAAATACGGTGTTAAATCAAGCTGTAATAAAAATTAAATAATTGTACCACTGGATCTGATTTTAGTGGCTGAATGGTCTACGAGCTCGCCTTATAACTGGAAGAACCTGATCTGGTACTCCTGATGAACAGTTCCAAACTAAGACAGAGGAAGCAGCCATCCAGTACTCGTAGGCTTTCCTATAGTTCTCTTAAATGATGTCAAGTGGTGATCAAACTTGTAATGACGACGAAGTGACTATTATTCCATCTATTATTTGTAACACAAAATAAACTGTGTATCTCCCTAAATCTAATTCACTTCGGAAGCAGAATCAGACATCGGTGAACTCCCATTTCTAGACTGCCTAGTTAAGAGAAAGGAAAACGGACATTTTAGTATATCCATTTTCAGGAAGAAAACCCACTCCAACAAATATTTAGACTTCAAATCATCACACCCCATCAGCGCAAAGATTTCAGTTGTTTCAAGTCTTCTTAGACGAGCACACTCCCTGATAACAGATGAGCAAGAAAAAGAAGAAGAAATTTCAAACATCACTGAAACTCTCAAGCAAAACAACTACCCAACGAACTTCATCAACAAAATCAACACAGACATTAAGTATGGCCGAAAATGCATTCCGAAAACATGGACTTCAACAGTCGTCATTCCATATAGAGCAGAAACGTCAGACGATATCAGAAGAGTACTCAATCAGCTCGACATTAGAGTTTTCTTCAAAACATCGGACACACTTCAAAACAACCTTGTCCATATAAAAGACCAAATCCCGAAAGATTCTCTATCTAATTGTGTCTATAAAATAAAATGCTCGGAATGTGATGCGATCTACATCGGACAAACATCTCGAGAAATCAAAATCAGAAGAAATGAACACCGTAGAGCTTCTCTTCGACCACCAAGAAATCCAGTTGAACTAGAAAAACTTCAAAAATCATCAGCCATAGGTCTACATGCTATAGAATCAGGCCACAAAATTGATTTTGACAATATTGAAATAATCCAGAAAAACTTCAGAAACCACAAAGAACGTCTAATATCAGAAGCACTTCATATGAAGTGGAATCCAAATTGCCTGAATAGGAATGATGGAGTAAAACAGAATCTGACCTGGCTACAACACCCTCCTCCATGAAGTAGCAAAATCAACGCAAATGTGGTGAGCAAGTTCACTATGTAAACACACACTTCTTTCATAATTCTACACACTGACAAAATCCAACAATCTACACTTGGTTTTACTATCTTTACCAGTTCGCTAACTTGACAACAAAAAACGACCCAGACTGACGAATGATGATCAAGTATTTCACAGCCTACACTTAGTTTGGTTACCTTTACCTATTCTCGAACTTGACAACCAAAAATGACCCCAGACTAACGAACGATGATCAAGTTAGTAAACTTTATTTTGATATAATAACAGATATACTATTACCTTTGATATTTGGTTTGAACGATCTTCATTGTTATTTTGACTTTCAATATGTCCTTTTAAGTTGAACTAAGTCTATATTTTTCTCACCCCCTAACTCTTTGTTATATATATGCTGAGATTTTGTAAATTCCGGTTTAATAATACTTTGAGAAAGCTATTAGCATTAAATAGCGAAACGTCAGTAAAAACAATCTCGTTTTGTTTTTTCATTCATTGGGAAATACAAAAAACCTCTATTATAATGAATATCATATACCCAATGCCCAAATTTTTTCAAACCGTTAAAAGTGAACTTGGTTGGGATATATACAATATACTTTCTTATTTCATTGTATGCTAAAATTAATGGATTTATAAATGTAGAGGCTGAAGATGAATGCAGTGAAGACAGTTGTTCTCTGTTCTGAATAAATGATGGTGAAAATCAAGTTAAGAACACAATATTCAGCTGACAGACTCATTTCAATGAATTTATTATCAAGCCGTATAATCGTATACATATGCATATGTGGTTTTTACGAAATTATATCTGGTGAGGGAATTAGATCAAAGGTGTGAATACATGAAATAGTAATAATAATAGTTTTGGAAGACAATTAAAATATTTGTGATGATAATCATAGATAAATGTCAAGTGGCAACCAAACTGAGACTTATCTCAATCAGGCTCTTCATCAATTAACAATCTGATATCCTCCTTCTACTTCAGTATCAATATGATTGACAGATGAAGTCCTGTCTGGACAGCTAGTTTTGATGATAGGCGGACTGTAATGTTTATTTTATTCACATGACAGTTTGACATTACTGGTGTCGACTGATGTCGAACATAGCTTAACCCACTGGGCCTTGTAACTTAGCTAGTAGAATAAACAGTGTGTGAAATAAGGCAGAGAAATTACTTATAGCAGACAGTGAAAGTGATACTTGATATGTGTTCCCCAAAGTGAATACAGAGATTCTCCGGCCTGTTTGTAAATGGCATGTTACTTGCTTAGTCAAACAACATCAAAAGATTGTAAGTGAACTGATATTTGGATACATTTTTTATTTATTCTAATGTATTTGTGAAAAAATAGCGTAACAACATATCGTTTAATTCCATTATGGGTAAATTTTGTTTTGATAAAGTCTCACAGTGTTATACAGTAATGTTTACTGATGACGTTTCGAGCACAATTTATTGCTCATAATCATATCAAGGTAATCACACGACTTCCTAAATTCATTTATATAGTTCCATTGTTTTTCTCTTGACTTTCACTTGATTTGATTGGTAGTAGTATTTTCCATATTTCAGGTATGAGTGACGAGTCATTCCTATTGCATGTGTTGGGTGTAGACTCGATGAACAAGGATTCAGTAATCAACCTCTCTCTCCACCTACCTAGATTACTTTTTAGAATTTTAACTCTCTCCCACCCTATTGTGTGGTTGTGTGTTAGCGCATGCATTGCAATTGCTGAGCTTTTTTCTAAATTACTTATCTTCTCAGGGTCAACCATTCTTACCTTAGCTAAATTCTTATGCTCTGACAATCTGACTACCCCTGACCTACTAGTTTGACCTATGTAGTTGACCTCACAGTCATTGCATGGTATTTTGTAAATAATATTATTTTGTCTAATTGGGTCAACTGGGTCCTTTAACCTACAGAGCTTGTCCCTGAGTGAGTTTGTAGGTTTAAATGCCACCCTAATTCCTATTTTATTCAGAATCCTACGTAGTGTCTCAGATGTCCCCTCTTTATATGGTATAACTGTGGATGACTTATATTCTTTCTTATTTATGTTATTATTACTAGTTTCACAATTATTTTTATTTTGTTTTTGGCCTTTAGTGATCTTCCTAATGAATTTTATAGGATAGTTATTCAACACCAACGCTTCTTCTATCTGTTTTAATTCATCATTTAGATCTTTTTTTGTGCTACTTAGTGCCACTGCTCGGTTTGTTAAACATTTAACTAAGCCTGCCTTAACAGTTAAAGGATGAGACGAATTAAAGTCTAAATATCTATTAGAATGCGTTGGTTTTCTATAAACACTAGTGTGTAGTTTGCCTTCTTCTATTCTTTTTATCTTACAATCTAACATAGCTAATTCTCCTTGTTCATTTTCTGATTCAAATGTGAATTTTATTCCCTCAACTTGTGAGTTTATATGTGTCAAGAAGCTAGAGATGTGTTCTGTTTTTAGCACTGTGAAAGTGTCATCCACATATCTCCACCATATTTTCGGAGTAGGGTTAAATGTATTGAGGGCACTATTTTCCCAGCTGTCCATAAATATGTCTGCTACGATAGGGGATATTGGTGATCCCATTGCTACACCTTCTGTTTGTCTATATATTTTGCCTTGGAACTTAAAGATAGTAGATGTGAGGCATAACTGAATTCCTAAAATAATTTCTTCAATGGACAGCTTTGTCCTATGACTGAGTTCCGGATCCGCAGTTAATTCTTTTTTAACTGCTTCTAAGGCCATATTAACTGGTATATTAGTATAAAGACTAGTTATATCAAAACTAACCATTGTTTCATCATTCGCTAGTTGAATGTCATTTATTTTATTTTTCATCTCATATGAATTAGTTAATCTAGAGTTTGAACGATTTCTAATGGGGCATAGTATTAGAGCTAAGTGTTTTGATAGTTCATACGTGGGGGTATTTCTAAAATCTACTATTGGTCTTATGGGGTAACCTGGCTTATGTATTTTTATAGTACCATATATTCTACTAGCATTATTAGTTTTAGGCATTAAATTAAACCATTTAGACTCACCCAGGGATGGCTTCATTCTGCGTATTAGTTCCGCTGTAGATTTCTTAACCTTATTCATTATTGTATCCACAGGCTTCTTAATTTCCTCATATGGACCCATTTGAATATGTTCAGTAACTTTTTTGATGTAGTCAGATTTATCCAATACTACGGTGGCGTTTCCTTTGTCAGCTTTTGCGATGACAATGTTTTTATCCTGTTTAAGACTAATTAAAGCTTCCCTTTCCGATTTGGTTAAGTTTGATTTTGTTTTCTTTTGATTTTTTAGTGTTAATGCACATTGTGCTCGAACCTCTTCTGCTGTAGTCTTATCTATTGAGTTTAGTGCTGCTTCTATGTTAGGAATGACGTCCTCTGGTTTTAATTTATTAACTGTTACGTTAAAATTTAGTCCTTTTTCAAGTACTTTTATCTCATTAGAGTTTAGTTCCCTTGATGAGAGGTTGATCACCCACTTTGTTCTGTCGATAGAGGATGCAGCATTCATATCTGTTTCATTTGTTGTGTTCTTTTCTTCTATTAGTTTGTTGAATTTTTTGATTTGCGTGATTTTTGATTTTCTTAATGCGGATTCTCTGGCTTTGTTGGATGTTTCAACAACAATTATATAATCTTTGTCATTGATCATACATTTGAGTTTTTGTTTAAGTTTTTCAATTTGATTTCGTTTATTATTTAGTTTTACAGTAACTCTATGTAATTCTTCTCTTAGACATAATTTACTGACATGTTCTGCGGCTGATGTTATTTTGTTTGAAGTAATTGGAGTACGTAGACGTAAATATTTTGGAATTATATGGCTTTTTAAACATCGACTGTTAAAAATCCGATGATTTGTAAATCTTGCTTCAGTTTGACTAAGTCGTGTGAGTTTGTTGATAAGCTTCCTAGTAGGAAGACCATATGTATCATTAATATAAGAATAAAACTTGTGCACTGTGGTAGAGTGTAATTCCATTATGGGTAAATTTTGTTTTGATAAAGTCTCACAGTGTTATACAGTAATGTTTACTGATGACGTTTCGAGCACAATTTATTGCTCATAATCATATCAAGGTAATCACACGACTTCCTAAATTCATTTATATAGTTCCATTGTTTTTCTCTTGATTTACGAAATTATATCTGGTGAGGGAATTAGATCAAAGGTGTGAATACATGAAATAGTAATAATAATAGTTTTGGAAGACAATTAAAATATTTGTGATGATAATCATAGATAAATGTCAAGTGGCAACCAAACTGAGACTTATCTCAATCAGGCTCTTCATCAATTAACAATCTGATATCCTCCTTCTACTTCAGTATCAATATGATTGACAGATGAAGTCCTGTCTGGACAGCTAGTTTTGATGATAGGCGGACTGTAATGTTTATTTTATTCACATGACAGTTTGACATTACTGGTGTCGACTGATGTCGAACATAGCTTAACCCACTGGGCCTTGTAACTTAGCTAGTAGAATAAACAGTGTGTGAAATAAGGCAGAGAAATTACTTATAGCAGACAGTGAAAGTGATACTTGATATGTGTTCCCCAAAGTGAATACAGAGATTCTCCGGCCTGTTTGTAAATGGCATGTTACTTGCTTAGTCAAACAACATCAAAAGATTGTAAGTGAACTGATATTTGGATACATTTTTTATTTATTCTAATGTATTTGTGAAAAAATAGCGTAACAACATATCGTTTAATTCCATTATGGGTAAATTTTGTTTTGATAAAGTCTCACAGTGTTATACAGTAATGTTTACTGATGACGTTTCGAGCACAATTTATTGCTCATAATCATATCAAGGTAATCACACGACTTCCTAAATTCATTTATATAGTTCCATTGTTTTTCTCTTGACTTTCACTTGATTTGATTGGTAGTAGTATTTTCCATATTTCAGGTATGAGTGACGAGTCATTCCTATTGCATGTGTTGGGTGTAGACTCGATGAACAAGGATTCAGTAATCAACCTCTCTCTCCACCTACCTAGATTACTTTTTAGAATTTTAACTCTCTCCCACCCTATTGTGTGGTTGTGTGTTAGCGCATGCATTGCAATTGCTGAGCTTTTTTCTAAATTACTTATCTTCTCAGGGTCAACCATTCTTACCTTAGCTAAATTCTTATGCTCTGACAATCTGACTACCCCTGACCTACTAGTTTGACCTATGTAGTTGACCTCACAGTCATTGCATGGTATTTTGTAAATAATATTATTTTGTCTAATTGGGTCAACTGGGTCCTTTAACCTACAGAGCTTGTCCCTGAGTGAGTTTGTAGGTTTAAATGCCACCCTAATTCCTATTTTATTCAGAATCCTACGTAGTGTCTCAGATGTCCCCTCTTTATATGGTATAACTGTGGATGACTTATATTCTTTCTTATTTATGTTATTATTACTAGTTTCACAATTATTTTTATTTTGTTTTTGGCCTTTAGTGATCTTCCTAATGAATTTTATAGGATAGTTATTCAACACCAACGCTTCTTCTATCTGTTTTAATTCATCATTTAGATCTTTTTTTGTGCTACTTAGTGCCACTGCTCGGTTTGTTAAACATTTAACTAAGCCTGCCTTAACAGTTAAAGGATGAGACGAATTAAAGTCTAAATATCTATTAGAATGCGTCGGTTTTCTATAAACACTAGTGTGTAGTTTGCCTTCTTCTATTCTTTTTATCTTACAATCTAACATAGCTAATTCTCCTTGTTCATTTTCTGATTCAAATGTGAATTTTATTCCCTCAACTTGTGAGTTTATATGTGTCAAGAAGCTAGAGATGTGTTCTGTTTTTAGCACTGTGAAAGTGTCATCCACATATCTCCACCATATTTTCGGAGTAGGGTTAAATGTATTGAGGGCACTATTTTCCCAGCTGTTCATAAATATGTCTGCTACGATAGGGGATATTGGTGATCCCATTGCTACACCTTCTGTTTGTCTATATATTTTGCCTTGGAACTTAAAGATAGTAGATGTGAGGCATAACTGAATTCCTAAAATAATTTCTTCAATGGACAGCTTTGTCCTATGACTGAGTTCCGGATCCGCAGTTAATTCTTTTTTAACTGCTTCTAAGGCCATATTAACTGGTATATTAGTATAAAGACTAGTTATATCAAAACTAACCATTGTTTCATCATTCGCTAGTTGAATGTCATTTATTTTATTTTTCATCTCATATGAATTAGTTAATCTAGAGTTTGAACGATTTCTAATGGGGCATAGTATTAGAGCTAAGTGTTTTGATAGTTCATACGTGGGGGTATTTCTAAAATCTACTATTGGTCTTATGGGGTAACCTGGTTTATGTATTTTTATAGTACCATATATTCTACTAGCATTATTAGTTTTAGGCATTAAATTAAACCATTTAGACTCACCCAGGGATGGCTTCATTCTGCGTATTAGTTCCGCTGTAGATTTCTTAACCTTATTCATTATTGTATCCACAGGCTTCTTAATTTCCTCATATGGACCCATTTGAATATGTTCAGTAACTTTTTTGATGTAGTCAGATTTATCCAATACTACGGTGGCGTTTCCTTTGTCAGCTTTTGCGATGACAATGTTTTTATCCTGTTTAAGACTAATTAAAGCTTCCCTTTCCGATTTTGTTAAGTTTGATTTTGTTTTCTTTTGATTTTTTAGTGTTAATGCACATTGTGCTCGAACCTCTTCTGCTGTAGTCTTATCTATTGAGTTTAGTGCTGCTTCTATGTTAGGAATGACGTCCTCTGGTTTTAATTTATTAACTGTTACGTTAAAATTTAGTCCTTTTTCAAGTACTTTTATCTCATTAGAGTTTAGTTCCCTTGATGAGAGGTTGATCACCCACTTTGTTCTGTCGATAGAGGATGCAGCATTCATATCTGTTTCATTTGTTGTGTTCTTTTCTTCTATTAGTTTGTTGAATTTTTTGATTTGCGTGATTTTTGATTTTCTTAATGCGGATTCTCTGGCTTTGTTGGATGTTTCAACAACAATTATATAATCTTTGTCATTGATCATACATTTGAGTTTTTGTTTAAGTTTTTCAATTTGATTTCGTATATTATTTAGTTTTACAGTAACTCTATGTAATTCTTCTCTTAGACATAATTTACTGACATGTTCTGCGGCTGATGTTATTTTGTTTGAAGTAATTGGAGTACGTAGACGTAAATATTTTGGAATTATATGGCTTTTTAAACATCGACTGTTAAAAATCCGATGATTTGTAAATCTTGCTTCAGTTTGACTAAGTCGTGTGAGTTTGTTGATAAGCTTCCTAGTAGGAAGACCATATGTATCATTAATATAAGAATAAAACTTGTGCACTGTGGTAGAGTGTAATTCCATTATGGGTAAATTTTGTTTTGATAAAGTCTCACAGTGTTATACAGTAATGTTTACTGATGACGTTTCGAGCACAATTTATTGCTCATAATCATATCAAGGTAATCACACGACTTCCTAAATTCATTTATATAGTTCCATTGTTTTTCTCTTGATTTACGAAATTATATCTGGTGAGGGAATTAGATCAAAGGTGTGAATACATGAAATAGTAATAATAATAGTTTTGGAAGACAATTAAAATATTTGTGATGATAATCATAGATAAATGTCAAGTGGCAACCAAACTGAGACTTATCTCAATCAGGCTCTTCATCAATTAACAATCTGATATCCTCCTTCTACTTCAGTATCAATATGATTGACAGATGAAGTCCTGTCTGGACAGCTAGTTTTGATGATAGGCGGACTGTAATGTTTATTTTATTCACATGACAGTTTGACATTACTGGTGTCGACTGATGTCGAACATAGCTTAACCCACTGGGCCTTGTAACTTAGCTAGTAGAATAAACAGTGTGTGAAATAAGGCAGAGAAATTACTTATAGCAGACAGTGAAAGTGATACTTGATATGTGTTCCCCAAAGTGAATACAGAGATTCTCCGGCCTGTTTGTAAATGGCATGTTACTTGCTTAGTCAAACAACATCAAAAGATTGTAAGTGAACTGATATTTGGATACATTTTTTATTTATTCTAATGTATTTGTGAAAAAATAGCGTAACAACATATTGTTTATCTTTAGTCCATATTTGAATTAAATGTGTCCCGATTCTAATCTTCCATGTATGAATACTTTAATACTATTAGACACATATAATATAAAGAACACAATATTCAGCAGTGGTAGAGACTGTTTTCAAGAACGAATTTATTATCAATCTGTACAATCGTATGTATATGCTTTCTCGAAGAAATTATATTCGGTGAGGGAATTGGATCAAAGGTGTGAATATATGAAATAATAATAGTAATAGTAGTATGGAATGCAATTAAAATATCTGTGATTATATTCATAGTTAAATGTCAAGTAGCGAAACCATTAGTGTCATATGTTAAATAATAATACATAAGGTGTATAGATGTTGGAAAGGGATGTATAATTATAGGATTAGTAGGCGAATATAAAATGTTACATAACATGGTGTGAAATTTGATAAGATAGAATTCAATATTGTAAAGACATTTTTGGATTTAGAATAACATGTGGGACAAGTGGAAACAATTCAGAGTGAGAATATTAATAGTAATAATGATAACAACAATAATAAGTGTAGTAATGAGGGAAAGGTACATAGAATAACTAAATAAACAAAATACATAAATAAATAACTGTCTATCCCTCTACGGCCAAGACAGAAGTCAGGATTGTACATACTTCTTTTGTACACAAAGATCTGGCTTAAAGTCACGTTATTAAAATTTTATTGGTTTCATGTTGGATTTCATAAAGAAGCGAAATATGTTAGATAATCCTTGGTAGCTCTAGACTCCTAGAGAGCTGTTTTGTTCTGATTCAAAATGACTCAACAGTGTACACCCACGAACCCATAGGCGATCAATTTGTGGATTACTGAAGGGTCACGAACTGAGACGAAACAGCCTTCTAGTGCTTTCTGCTTTTCAAGTCTTGTTCGTCTAATATCATTTCGTAATGGCATCTATCCATTAAATAGTTCAGATATCTGGAATAACTAACACATGAGATTTTTCAATGTTTGCACATATCCTTTGCACATTATAATAAAGGTTTTCTTGTATTTCCCAATGAATGAAAAACAAAATGATATTGCTGTTTTTACTGACATTTCGCTATTTAATGCTGCTGCTAATGACTTTATCAAAGTATTATTAAACCGGAATTTACAAAATCTCAGCATACATATATACAAAGAGTTAAGGGTGAAAAAATAGACTTAAGTTAAGTTAAAAGGACATGTTGAAATTCAAAATAACAATGAAGGTCACTAAACCAAATAACAAAGGTAATAGTACATCTGCTATGGTATCAAAACAAAGTTTACTAACTTGATCATCGTTCCTCAGTATGGGTTCACTTTTCGTTGTCAAGTTAGCCAATTGGTAAAGATATCAAAACCAAATGTAGATTGTTGGATTTGATAAGTATGTAAAATTATAAAAGCAACACGAGTTTACATAATGATATTGCTTATCACATTCGTGTTGATTCTGACACTTCATGGAGGACGGCAAGGGTGTTGTAATCAGGTAAAATTCTGTTTAAGTCCATCATCATTCCTATTCAGTTAATTTGGATTCTACCTGATATGAAGTGCTTCTGATGATATTTAGACGTTCTTTGGGATTTCTGAAATGCTTTTTCTGGATTATTTCGACCACCGAGAAATCCGGCTGAACTAGAAATGCTTGAAAAATCATCAGCCATAGGTCGTCTACGCGCTGTAGAATCAGGTCACAAAATTGATTTTGACAAAATAGGCCGAAACATCTACGCAGTGCTTCCTGATTTTCAATGATCTCTCTAAACGATATTGGCTCTTGACAAAATATACATTGAAAGTGTATGTAATTCGTGTGTTCCATTTTGATACAAATAAGTGATGGCAGTAAAGTCTGAGACATGTAATCCCTACCTATTCCAGTGAATACCGTGATTTCCAACAGTCATTACTTCAAATTTCTTTAACTACGTAATATACACCTTGAATCATAAGAATTATTTGAAAAAAAAACGGTTGCAGCGAGCAAAATTTTCTTTTAGACGAGGTCACCAACTAGACTGTACATTCGTGTATTTATATTAAATGTCTGCGGAAGTTCCAGAATTGTTTCCGGCCAAAGGTCAAATTAATAAAATTACAATGTGTGGTAATCAGGAAGATTGGGTAGAAAATAAATGATAAAATCATAATTACTGGAAAACTCGACAGTTTGCATAATTTAGGATCAAGGATGTGGTATTAACGAAATGAGTAGGAGGTTCGGACACATAAAAAAAGAAAACAGTAACCAAATCTAATAATGCAGATAGGGAATTAAAAGGTAAATATGACAGAAATAAACTGTAAGGTTGGTCAAGAAAGGTAATAGGATAAGCATTATTGGTGAGACTGACTTTTCATGATGGCCACGGTAGGGACAAAGGTTGGACATATTTCTTTTGGACCCATAGAAGAGACTTGAGTTTTTGGATCGCCAGTGCCTCAGCTATTCCTAGATGTCTCCCTTTGGTAGGTCGAATCGGACTTTATATATGGCTTTGAAGGACTTTTCATATGGGGCTAGATGTCCAGAATTCACCAGATGTTCTGTTATCGAACTATATACCCCTTTGCGTTTTCCCCTTGCTAACCATGCACGTTTTACAAGTGGACGCATGGTACAGCCAATGTACTCAGCTCCACACGAGCAAATGAACTTGTATATGCATGTTGAAGTTGCCCAATGAAACAACTTGTTTTCACGTGCTGGGTGAGTGGTTCCTTGTAGGAGAGTGTTATTCGTAGGCTGGCGGCGAAGTATGTTTTACTGAGAGACTTCGAAATCTGTCTACAAAGAATTTCTGCTTCGGTATCACTTTTAAATTCAAGGTTCAATATCAGCATCGTTTTTGGGGTCGACTTTGACCTTTTTAGGTGTTTTAGATTCTTGTCTATGAATCTGAGTGAGGATCCATTTTCTATCAAAGTCCCTTGGATAATCTTCAGTGCAAATCTTTCAGATCCTTAAGGAAAGAGAGTATATTAGGTTTCTTCTTTCTGCTTAGAGGCACACAACTTTGAAAGTTAATAAACTTTCCATTCCATGTAGGCTTTTTGTGGATGGATTGTAAGATCAATTCTATTCCCATACTTGAATCAATTCAACCTGTCCCGGATCAGCCGAGCATTGTTGCAACCCAATTATTCATGCCTAACGTGTCTATCCTGCTTGTTTAATTAACTGTGTATATGTGATTTTACCTCGATCCGTTTAGTCAGGCAGTTGAACTCATGACCCAATCAGAGTATTTTGTGAACTGTTTTTTGCTGACCATATCTTACTTTGTACTTTCTGTCGAGTTTATCTTATTTATGGATCTTCATCTGTATTTTCCTACCTGGTTAAATAGCCAATTAAATTCTACCTTTGTGCCTATGCTCGGTCTATCTCTTTAACCGCTCTCTGTTTTATGCCACGCCTTACTTGGGTTCATTCTTCTACTGACTGCTTACCTGAACGGTCGTGTCTGGTTCCGGCTAGTTCGCAATTTGGCTTTAACGTTATTCCCTCTGATAGCGGTACCTTGCTTTTGTTAAGCGTTGTGCTTTGTACTCTTGAAACCGTTAAGTTTGTTGTATATATAATTATTGATTTGTTTATTAATAGTACCGTAGAAACAGTGACCGCTTCTTGTTTGTTCTGGACCGGGATAGCCTATCTACGCGTGACTTAATTTCAAGCGATACTTCTTAGCCAGTAGTCTGCATTCCTTCGTAGTTGAATGTCGAGCAAATGAAACATTGAGTTAGACTCAATTTCCAGGGTGAAGTCGATGTCTGGGTGGGTGTTATTGAAGATTTATCTACCTACCCATAAAAATGAATAGAATCACATTTATTGCAAATATGACAAATATTCAGTTAGGTTAAATTTATTGTTACCTAGACATTTGAACAAATGAAAGTGAAATTCTTCACAAAGTAGAATTAGTTAGTCATGAACTGATTGGTATTCACACTGTAATTTTATCCTAATGTATATTTTTGATAAATAACCCACTAACCAACCTACTTGGTGGATACGGTTAACCTTTTTTAAAGTTTCTTTGTTGTTGTTAATGTCTATCTATTATTGGCTATCATTATCCAGTCTTTTTTGGTAGGGAAATGTCATTTGGAGAATTGCCAATTATAAACCAACTACTTAATACACACATACCACCCACACGCATACGCATACGCCCACAAACACGAACACACATAGATAGAGACATACACAGAAACACAAAAACGGTCATTTATCACATAAAAGCATCTTAAATGATTACAATTAAATGATATATTGACTAAATTGTTAAACAACATTGAAAACATTGAAATCTTTTCAAAAGTGCATCCATTATTACACATTAGAAGGTAATTTTTTGAAAAAAACAGAAGATTTTCAAACATTTTAAAATTCCTTTTTTTCCACAGACACTGGAGTCATTAACTGTGAAGTTGGTCATTTTGTTTATATGTATATTAGAAAAAAAAAAGATTACGGCAATATTTAGTCACTTCACCAGTGACGTCATAGCTTGGAAAATATTGACTTATATAGAGATAATTTACAGTTATGGTTGTTGCCGGCTATTCAAATACTGATCTAAACATTGTCTTTTATTTCAGTGTGAACTTCACCACGAACCGAAATCAATTAGGGGATCATTGAAAATCAAGGAAAAACCACTGAACAGCTGTTTCGTCCTATTTTGGGGCTCTTCAGTAGTACGTATCCACCCCAACTGGATTCGAGCCGAAGACCTGGTTACAAAGCTAGCGAGCTCGTAGACCATTAAGTCACTGGGATCCCATGAATTCTAACTTCTGCCAATTCATGACATAGTGTGACCACTTCGCAATGTCTTCTCCGATAAGCTACTGTCTCACCTCACAATAACATATATATATAATGATTTTTTGTGTGTGTACATTGGGAATATTTGAATTCCGGTAAGCGCGTACTGCTTAAGAATACCAAATAAGGAGGAAACAGCTGTCCAGTACTTCCAGCTGGCTTTCCTATGGTTCTCTAACTGACGTCAGCTCATGAGGAAATCCTTCAACCAATCAAACGAAAATCCCTACACAAACCAATATTTAATTTTTTCCTTCACGTTCCCAGTGGAACATAGGGCCCCAAGCTAGTGGCTTGAAGTTTCTGTAGCGGTGATCATTTTTAATTTTACAGGATGGGGTTGCTAGCCTCATACCCAACCTTTCCTCTTTACCAGCATTATTTCTGGCTCAGTGAGGTAAAGGAGTGCGCCGGCCGGGGATCGAACCCCGGACCATGTGCATGGTCGGCGAGCGTCCTAACCGCTACACCACCGACGCACAAACCAATACTTTAATTTTAATGCTTATCTATGTGGTTTTGTGTGTGTTTGTATGTATGTATTTAGTCTGCATAGCTGTCTAACAGCATCGCTGAGGTAATTTTGAGTTTTCGATGTTATTATTAATGTTAAACAAAAACATATACATTTAATCACGAATAATCGTCTTCTGCAGAGTTTTGTGACTGTGCTTCTCTCAAGGAAGTTTTGGTCAGCTATACAGAAGGACGCAGAGATCGGTTTCCTATGTTCAAACCACAACGAATCGGTTTTAGTCGTTAGAGATGGGTTGGAATTCGTTCACGTGTCAATTCTAACTTCTGTCAATTTCCGTTAGATAGTTACCGTTAGTCAGTGTCGTCGATGAGAATCTGCTTTGCCCTGATACAATGGTCCCTACCGGGACATCTAAGTAGAACTGCAATGGTTCTCTAATCTATATCGGTCCTTCATAAAAACGTACCCAAATTAATCAATAATCTTACAAAACCCGAAATATATCAGTAACAGCCTTTTTTTATTTAAATGGCTTATTAGAGCATTTAGTAACCTAAGCCACACTCGATTTACATTACGGCTATTTCGCTAGGTAAGAATTCAATTTGATCGCAAATTCCTTTATTATCCAGTGAACTCTTACTGAAATATCATGATCATCTAGCATCTACAGAATATGAACTGAATACAGTTTTGACATCATTCTTGTAAACATTAAGGCAATGAAGCTTTTCTTCAGGTGCGTAGGTAATAAGAATATTGAGGAGAAGACCTTCGGTTATCTGCTAAGAAAATCATTTCCATACACATTCAAGTGTTACAGGAACACACCAAATGAATATAATTGCAAAATATGAATAAACATGCTCTTAATTACGGATGTCATGTACTGAAATGAGCTTCAACTATTAAAATATATATATGTCTTGAGAGAGAGGAAAAATTGAAGATCTAAAGGTTTGATCGTAAGTTGAGATCAATTAAACAATCAGTGGAAAACCAAGGAGTACTGGACACTTGTACTATCCTACCTTGAGCCTCTTAATCATTATACACCCATCGGAGTTTGAACCAGAGTCATTACGGATACAAGATGAGCTGGTAGATCATTCAACTAATGGGACGCGATGCAATAACTATCCCATGAAGTAAAATCCTGCCATTCCGCGGTATATATATATAGCGCAACCCTCAACTAATATCAAAGGCGAGTAACTGCTCTTTTACATGATTAGGTGGACCTCACTGATTACAACTTCTCACTGGAACTCTGGGTAACTTTCTGTTTACAGCCAGTCGCTAGGGAGCATCAAGCGTTGGTTTACAGGGATTCAACTGGTTGGAGGTTCGATAACGAGTTGACGTCACTTAGAGAACCTGGGAATACTGGGTAGTTGTCTCCTCCTAGTTTGGAACTCTTCATCAACACGCCCCATGACTTAAGATCTACGAACAGAACGGATGATCTTCAGCCTACAAAGTAAGCCTATCAATCACTGTGCCACTAGGATAGAAACTAATCACCTATGAATTGCAACTTCCATCGATTTTCCATGTATACTGCTAAGCTACTGGCCGATGTAATCCCTACTAGTCACAAACTCATACAAGAACTCGAAATATCTTTATCATGCAGCCAGTCACTAGTGTTTCCAATTATTGGTTGATGGGGATTCAACTGGTTAAAAATGATATCATGAGCTGACATCAAATGAGTCAAGAACTCGGACGAAACAGTTGTCGAATACTCTCAAGTTTTCCAATGGTTCTGTAGCTGATATCAGCTCGCGATCGAACGTGTAACCAATTAAATCCCTGCAAACTACCACTTAATAGGTGTTTGCAATCAGCTGATGTAAGTGTAAAATTTGGGCACTGTGGTAGAATGTAATTCCATATTATATGGGGGATTTCATCATGAGCTGACATCAGACATTGCGAAATGGTCGCGTTATGTAGTGAATTGGCAGAAGTTAGAATTCAAGAACCATTGGATCGGGTCCAAGTGGCTCAATGGTCTACGAGCTCACCACTTTGTAACCAGACATGCCTGGGTTCGAACCCTGTCGGTGGGTGCGTACTGATGAAGAGTCCCAAACTAGGACGAGGAAACAATTGTCCAGTATTCCTAGTTGGTTTTCCAATGGTTCTCTAACTGATTTCAGCTCATGATGAAACCCTCCATACAATCAAACAAAATCCCTACAAAACCAATACTTGAAAATTTCATATAAGATAAGTTAACTTTAAATATCACTCAGTGATGCATTATTAATAATCACTTAACTACAGTCACACGGCAGGGTGGAGTAGGGTCAAAATATTGAAAAGCAATACAATGAGTTGGAGACAGGCTATTCTGCGAATCTTCAAAAGCGAATATTTTCAATGGAAATGACACTCAACACTTATCTTTGATGTATGGAAATTCATTATAAATAATATGAGGCAGTAAGACTGTGGTGTGTGTGCTACTGATAAGATTTATCAGTAGTACATTTATAAAGAAATTTTCATCGACATGAAAACATCAAGTAAAGGAGATTTCATCATGAGCTGACATCAGTTACTGGACCATAGGAAAAACCGGCTGAGATTACTGGACGGCTGTTTCGTCCTAGTATGGGACTCTTGAGCAGTATGCGCCCACCTCGACTGGGTTCGAACCCAGGACCTTCTGGTTACAAGGCTAGTGAGCTCGTAGACCGTTAAGCCACTGGGATCCGATTCAATGGGCCATAAATTCTAACTTCTGCCAATTCATGAAAAGTCGTGACCAGTAGGGTACAGCAGGTCAGGTGTGAGGACAAATACTTGCCGAAGACATTGGCTAGGGGTCGCGCTGTGTCATGAATTGGCAGAAGTTAGAATTCATAGACTGGTCATTCGATCGGGTGCCAGTGGCTTAACGGTATACGAGCTCGCTGTAAGATCAATTCTATTCCCATCCTTGAATCAAGTCAACATGTCCCGGATCAGCCTAGCGTTGTTGCAACCCAATTATCCATGCCTAACGTGTCTATCCTTGCTTGTTTAATGAACTGTGTATATGTGTTTTTACCTCGATCCGTTTAGTCATGCAGTTGAACTCATGACCCAATCAGAGTATTTTGTGAACTGTTATTTTTGCTGACCCATATCTTACTTTGTACTATTCTGTAGAGTTTATCTTATTTATGGATCTTCATCTGTATTTTCCTACCTGGTTAAGTAACCAATTAAATTCTACCTTTGTGCCTATGCTCGGTCTATCTCTCTTAACCGCTCTCTGTTTTATGCCACGCCTTACTTGGGTTCATTCTTCTACTGACTGCTTACCTGAACGGTCGTGTCTGGTTCCGGCTAGTTCGCAATTTTGGCTTTAACGTTATTCCGCTCTGATAGCGGTACCTTGCTTTCTGTTAAGCGTTGTGCTTTGTACTCTTGAAACCGTTAAGGTTTGTTGTATATATAATTATTGATTTGTTTATTAATAGTACCGTAGAAACAGTGACCGACATCTTGTTTGCTCTGGACCGGGAGAGCCTTTATCTACGCGTGACTTAATTTCAAGCGATAGTGCACTTACACTCGCCTTGTAACCAGAAGGTCGTGGGCTGAAGCCCCGGTGGGTGTGTACTGCTGAAGAGTTCCAGACTAGGACGAAACAACTGTCCAGTACTCCTAGCCAGTTTTCCAATGGTTCTCTAACTACTGTCAGCTCATGATGAAATCCTGTAACCAACCAAATCCCTACAAACCAACACTTAAATAACGGGGAGATAGATCTGATGTTAGAGCAAGCGAATGATACAGCGTAGCAGAGATACATGGAAGACGGCATGAAAGGGACACAAAGATACTCAATATGAAGGGACACTAGAAGAAGCAGGACACGGAAGACTATCTGTGCAAATTATGCGGTGAATATAAGACGTATAAAATTTGGCTATATATATAGAGAGAGAGATACCAAACCCTAAATAAACATTCCTTTATCAAGTCTCCCGTCTTCTGCCGATTCAATTTGAGTTTTACTGCACTTCGAAAACCACAGCATTCGTTCAAATAAGCAAAACGAAGGTGGGGGCAGATCACTTCAGTCGAGATATGTCAAAAGGAAACCATTCTCCTTCTTTTTTTCTTCCTCTGATCCTCTATTCCTTCGCATTCCAGGTGGGACATAGCATTTCTATCTTTAAAGAGACAGTAGCGGTTGTTTTGTTTTCATTAGGTCGGAGTGAAAGTCTCATGCTCAACCTTTCCTCTTTTTGGTGTATTTGCGTTCTCTGAGCTGGATGATTTATTTGCGAAGCCTACGTTGCCTTACTAGGCAACATCCTCAGCGCATTCTTCAATTTGACATAGTGGATACCTTGATCGTCTTCGCATCCACGATCATAAATTGGCTGTCAAGTGACACAATATCTACTCCCTCATATCACTGCATACAGACAATCACGGATATCAATTCTATTGGGATAATATTCAAATATTAGACAGAGGAAACTCCAGAAAACGTCAGAGAATTTCTAGTAACCTGGTATTCAAGTGAAATGACAATCAGTAGAGACATGGACACTGAAAAGATTAACCAATCCAGAATAAGGAAATCACATCATTAAAACAAAAACATCATTAAACAATCAATGACAATACAGGTAGACTTCAGGGTGACAAAATACACAAAGCAACCAATCACGTTCAAAGTTACTCGGGGAGGTAACTAATAAACTTCAAGTATTCGTTTTGTAGGGGTTTCATCGTGAGCTGACATCGGTTAGAGAACCACTAGAAAACCCTACAAAACAAATACTTGAAAATTAATCTGATTCTCTTAATCTGGTGACTAGCCCTAATCAGGCAGTGACCTGCGATTCGTGAATTGGCTCTGTGTCGTGAATTGGCAGAAGTTAGAATGGAAGGACCATTGGATCGGGTCCAAGTGGCTCAATGGTCTACGAGCTCACCACTTTGTAACCAGACAGTCCTGGGTTCGAACCCTGTCGGTGGGTGCGTACTGATGAAGAGTCCCAAACTAGGACGAGGAAACAATTGTCCAGTATTCCTAGTTGGTTTTCCAATGGTTCTCTAACTGATTTCAGCTCATGATGAAACCCTCCATACAATCAAACAAAATCCCTACAAAACCAATACTTGAAAATTTCATATAAGATAAGTTAACTTTAAATATCACTCAGTGATGCATTATTGATAATCACTTAACTACAGTCACACGGCAGGGTGGAGTAGGGTCAAAATATTGAAAAGCAATACAATGAGTTGGAGACAGGCTATTCTGCGAATCTTCAAAAGCGAATATTTTCAATGGAAATGACACTCAACACTTATCTTTGATGTATGGAAATTCATTATAAATAATATGAGGCAGTAAGACTGTGGTGTGTGTGCTACTGATAAGATTTATCAGTAGTACATTTATAAAGAAATTTTCATCGACATGAAAACATCAAGTAAAGGAGATTTCATCATGAGCTGACATCAGTTACTGGACCATAGGAAAAACCGGCTGAGATTACTGGACGGCTGTTTCGTCCTAGTATGGGACTCTTGAGCAGTATGCGCCCACCTCGACTGGGTTCGAACCCAGGACCTTCTGGTTACAAGGCTAGTGAGCTCGTAGACCGTTAAGCCACTGGGATCCGATTCAATGGGCCATAAATTCTAACTTCTGCCAATTCATGAAAAGTCGTGACCAGTAGGGTACAGCAGGTCAGGTGTGAGGACAAATACTTGCCGAAGACATTGGCTAGGGGTCGCGCTGTGTCATGAATTGGCAGAAGTTAGAATTCATAGACTGGTCATTCGATCGGGTGCCAGTGGCTTAATGGTATACGAGCTCGCTGTAAGATCAATTCTATTCCCATCCTTGAATCAAGTCAACATGTCCCGGATCAGCCTAGCGTTGTTGCAACCCAATTATCCATGCCTAACGTGTCTATCCTTGCTTGTTTAATGAACTGTGTATATGTGTTTTTACCTCGATCCGTTTAGTCATGCAGTTGAACTCATGACCCAATCAGAGTATTTTGTGAACTGTTATTTTTGCTGACCCATATCTTACTTTGTACTATTCTGTAGAGTTTATCTTATTTATGGATCTTCATCTGTATTTTCCTACCTGGTTAAGTAACCAATTAAATTCTACCTTTGTGCCTATGCTCGGTCTATCTCTCTTAACCGCTCTCTGTTTTATGCCACGCCTTACTTGGGTTCATTCTTCTACTGACTGCTTACCTGAACGGTCGTGTCTGGTTCCGGCTAGTTCGCAATTTTGGCTTTAACGTTATTCCGCTCTGATAGCGGTACCTTGCTTTCTGTTAAGCGTTGTGCTTTGTACTCTTGAAACCGTTAAGGTTTGTTGTATATATAATTATTGATTTGTTAATTAATAGTACCGTAGAAACAGTGACCGACATCTTGTTTGCTCTGGACCGGGAGAGCCTTTATCTACGCGTGACTTAATTTCAAGCGATAGTGCACTTACACTCGCCTTGTAACCAGAAGGTCGTGGGCTGAAGCCCGGTGGGTGTGTACTGCTGAAGAGTTCCAGACTAGGACGAAACAACTGTCCAGTACTCCTAGCCAGTTTTCCAATGGTTCTCTAACTACTGTCAGCTCATGATGAAATCCTGTAGCCAACCAAATCCCTACAAACCAACACTTAAATAACGGGGAGATAGATCTGATGTTAGAGCAAGCGAATGATACAGCGTTGCAGAGATACATGGAAGACGGCATGAAAGGGACACAAAGATACTCAATATGAAGGGACACTAGAAGAAGCAGGACACGGAAGACTATCTGTGCAAATTATGCGGTGAATATAAGACGTATAAAATTTGGCTATATATATATAGAGAGAGAGATACCAAACCCTAAATAAACATTCCTTTATCAAGTCTCCCGTCTTCTGCCGATTCAATTTGAGTTTTACTGCACTTCGAAAACCACAGCATTCGTTCAAATAAGCAAAACGAAGGTGGGGGCAGATCACTTCAGTCGAGATATGTCAAAAGGAAACCATTCTCCTTCTTTTTTTCTTCCTCTGATCCTCTATTCCTTCGCATTCCAGGTGGGACATAGCATTTCTATCTTTAAAGAGACAGTAGCGGTTGTTTTGTTTTCATTAGGTCGGAGTGAAAGTCTCATGCTCAACCTTTCCTCTTTTTGGTGTATTTGCGTTCTCTGAGCTGGATGATTTATTTGCGAAGCCTACGTTGCCTTACTAGGCAACATCCTCAGCGCATTCTTCAATTTGACATAGTGGATACCTTGATCGTCTTCGCATCCACGATCATAAATTGGCTGTCAAGTGACACAATATCTACTCCCTCATATCACTGCATACAGACAATCACGGATATCAATTCTATTGGGATAATATTCAAATATTAGACAGAGGAAACTCCAGAAAACGTCAGAGAATTTCTAGTAACCTGGTATTCAAGTGAAATGACAATCAGTAGAGACATGGACACTGAAAAGATTAACCAATCCAGAATAAGGAAATCACATCATTAAAACAAAAACATCATTAAACAATCAATGACAATACAGGTAGACTTCAGGGTGAGAAAATACACAAAGCAACCAATCACGTTCAAAGTTACTCGGGGAGGTAACTAATAAACTTCAAGTATTCGTTTTGTAGGGGTTTCATCGTGAGCTGACATCGGTTAGAGAACCACTAGAAAACCCTACAAAACAAATACTTGAAAATTAATCTGATTCTCTTAATCTGGTGACTAGCCCTAATCAGGCAGTGACCTGCGATTCGTGAATTGGCTCTGTGTCGTGAATTGGCAGAAGTTAGAATGGAAGGACCATTGGATCGGGTCCAAGTGGCTCAATGGTCTACGAGCTCACCACTTTGTAACCAGACAGTCCTGGGTTCGAACCCTGTCGGTGGGTGCGTACTGATGAA
Organism: Trichobilharzia regenti; assembly: GCA_944472135.2. NCBI lineage: Eukaryota > Metazoa > Platyhelminthes > Trematoda > Strigeidida > Schistosomatidae > Trichobilharzia > Trichobilharzia regenti. Next base: position 72,107,921 of record OX235263.1, read on the forward strand.
GAGTCCCAAACTAGGACGAGGAAACAATTGTCCAGTATTCCTAGTTGGTTTTCCAATGGTTCTCTAACTGATTTCAGCTCATGATGAAACCCTCCATACAATCAAACAAAATCCCTACAAAACCAATACTTGAAAATTTCATATAAGATAAGTTAACTTTAAATATCACTCAGTGATGCATTATTGATAATCACTTAACTACAGTCACACGGCAGGGTGGAGTAGGGTCAAAATATTGAAAAGCAATACAATGAGTTGGAGACAGGCTATTCTGCGAATCTTCAAAAGCGAATATTTTCAATGGAAATGACACTCAACACTTATCTTTGATGTATGGAAATTCATTATAAATAATATGAGGCAGTAAGACTGTGGTGTGTGTGCTACTGATAAGATTTATCAGTAGTACATTTATAAAGAAATTTTCATCGACATGAAAACATCAAGTAAAGGAGATTTCATCATGAGCTGACATCAGTTACTGGACCATAGGAAAAACCGGCTGAGATTACTGGACGGCTGTTTCGTCCTAGTATGGGACTCTTGAGCAGTATGCGCCCACCTCGACTGGGTTCGAACCCAGGACCTTCTGGTTACAAGGCTAGTGAGCTCGTAGACCGTTAAGCCACTGGGATCCGATTCAATGGGCCATAAATTCTAACTTCTGCCAATTCATGAAAAGTCGTGACCAGTAGGGTACAGCAGGTCAGGTGTGAGGACAAATACTTGCCGAAGACATTGGCTAGGGGTCGCGCTGTGTCATGAATTGGCAGAAGTTAGAATTCATAGACTGGTCATTCGATCGGGTGCCAGTGGCTTAACGGTATACGAGCTCGCTGTAAGATCAGTTCTATTCCCATCCTTGAATCAAGTCAACATGTCCCGGATCAGCCTAGCGTTGTTGCAACCCAATTATCCATGCCTAACGTGTCTATCCTTGCTTGTTTAATGAACTGTGTATATGTGTTTTTACCTCGATCCGTTTAGTCATGCAGTTGAACTCATGACCCAATCAGAGTATTTTGTGAACTGTTATTTTTGCTGACCCATATCTTACTTTGTACTATTCTGTAGAGTTTATCTTATTTATGGATCTTCATCTGTATTTTCCTACCTGGTTAAGTAACCAATTAAATTCTACCTTTGTGCCTATGCTCGGTCTATCTCTCTTAACCGCTCTCTGTTTTATGCCACGCCTTACTTGGGTTCATTCTTCTACTGACTGCTTACCTGAACGGTCGTGTCTGGTTCCGGCTAGTTCGCAATTTTGGCTTTAACGTTATTCCGCTCTGATAGCGGTACCTTGCTTTCTGTTAAGCGTTGTGCTTTGTACTCTTGAAACCGTTAAGGTTTGTTGTATATATAATTATTGATTTGTTTATTAATAGTACCGTAGAAACAGTGACCGACATCTTGTTTGCTCTGGACCGGGAGAGCCTTTATCTACGCGTGACTTAATTTCAAGCGATAGTGCACTTACACTCGCCTTGTAACCAGAAGGTCGTGGGCTGAAGCCCCGGTGGGTGTGTACTGCTGAAGAGTTCCAGACTAGGACGAAACAACTGTCCAGTACTCCTAGCCAGTTTTCCAATGGTTCTCTAACTACTGTCAGCTCATGATGAAATCCTGTAACCAACCAAATCCCTACAAACCAACACTTAAATAACGGGGAGATAGATCTGATGTTAGAGCAAGCGAATGATACAGCGTAGCAGAGATACATGGAAGACGGCATGAAAGGGACACAAAGATACTCAATATGAAGGGACACTAGAAGAAGCAGGACACGGAAGACTATCTGTGCAAATTATGCGGTGAATATAAGACGTATAAAATTTGGCTATATATATAGAGAGAGAGATACCAAACCCTAAATAAACATTCCTTTATCAAGTCTCCCGTCTTCTGCCGATTCAATTTGAGTTTTACTGCACTTCGAAAACCACAGCATTCGTTCAAATAAGCAAAACGAAGGTGGGGGCAGATCACTTCAGTCGAGATATGTCAAAAGGAAACCATTCTCCTTCTTTTTTTCTTCCTCTGATCCTCTATTCCTTCGCATTCCAGTGGGACATAGCATTTCTATCTTTAAAGAGACAGTAGCGGTTGTTTTGTTTTCATTAGGTCGGAGTGAAAGTCTCATGCTCAACCTTTCCTCTTTTTGGTGTATTTGCGTTCTCTGAGCTGGATGATTTATTTGCGAAGCCTACGTTGCCTTACTAGGCAACATCCTCAGCGCATTCTTCAATTTGACATAGTGGATACCTTGATCGTCTTCGCATCCACGATCATAAATTGGCTGTCAAGTGACACAATATCTACTCCCTCATATCACTGCATACAGACAATCACGGATATCAATTCTATTGGGATAATATTCAAATATTAGACAGAGGAAACTCCAGAAAACGTCAGAGAATTTCTAGTAACCTGGTATTCAAGTGAAATGACAATCAGTAGAGACATGGACACTGAAAAGATTAACCAATCCAGAATAAGGAAATCACATCATTAAAACAAAAACATCATTAAACAATCAATGACAATACAGGTAGACTTCAGGGTGACAAAATACACAAAGCAACCAATCACGTTCAAAGTTACTCGGGGAGGTAACTAATAAACTTCAAGTATTCGTTTTGTAGGGGTTTCATCGTGAGCTGACATCGGTTAGAGAACTACTAGAAAACCCTACAAAACAAATACTTGAAAATTAATCTGATTCTCTACTGGTGACTAGCCCTAATCAGGCAGTAACCTGGGATTCGTGAATTGGCAGAAGTTAGAATGGAAGGACCATTGGATCGGGTCCCAGTGGCTCAATGGTCTACGAGCTCCCTAGCCTTGTAACCAGAGAGTCCTGGGCTTGAACCCAGTTGGGGTGAGTGCGTACTTATGAAGACTCCCCAACTCGAACGAAAAAGCTGTCCAGTACTCCCAGCCAGTTTTCCAATGGTTCTCTAACTGATGTCAGCTCATGATGAAATCCCCATGCAATCAAACAAATATCCCTACAAATCCAATACTTGAAATAATTGAATTGACTGTTAAACTAATATAAAACTGCTACGCATTTTTATCGATTTCATTATCATAAAATAGGGAAATAGTATTAAGAAGATGAAACAAGCGATCAAGTGTAGACAGTTGTTGAGATTTTGGACACGACCACTCACCCGCTCAATCATTTATACACACGTACATACATACAAACAAACGCCGAGAGAGTAAATGGCAGCAACCTGTCGTCAATACAACCATTATCATTCCATTGTACAATGGCAGCATTTCAAAATATTCAATGTGAATGTGAATCGACAGGGATGATGAATATAATGCAACAAAATAGTGCCGGTTAAATGCAACCAACAGTCAACAGAACTTCTTTAATCATAAGAATAAAAATAACATAAAATTACTCCTTTTTATTTGCCTATTCAATACTATACTTAGGAGATAATTTGTGCTGATAATTGTTGCCTCATTATACACGCTTACAGGCAAACAATCACAGACACGCACACACCCACACAAATACACGTACACATACACACAAGTATACAATACATCATGTTAACACAAATACAGATAATAAATCGATCGATTTGATGTTATTAGCAATACAAAGTGTGATAATTCTAGCATGATCATAGTTATAACCATTAATTCATAACCGTGAAACATATTTCTGGTGTATGCAAAATGCTAATCTGAATTGTTTTCAACATAGAATATAAATCGAATCGTTTACTGCCTTTAGATAAAAGGTTCATGCATGCATTCATTACAATTTAAACAGTATTTAAACAAAATTTTAGAATTTCCCGTCTATGGATTGGACCGAAGTGCTCGGTCTTAGGTTGACATGTCGGCTTCTTGTGCAAAAGCTTCGACGATGTTTGGGCATTTAATTAGTATTTAATTGGTGGATGGTGACTAGCAGTGGAATCGAGGATGTGAATTTTGACCTATTTGGAGCTCGTCAGCTGGATGTACCTGCATTTCTCAAGTGGGAACGTCATCACTCGCTGAGAAATGCAGGTGCATCCAGATGACGAGCCCCAATAGGACAAAATTCACATCCTGGATTCTACTGCTAGTCACCATCCACCAATTAAGTATTTAAACAGTATATTTCAAATACTGGAGAGGACGTTTTAGCTCGGATGGATGATTTGATTCATAGAGATAGGATGATCATTGTCGATAACCTGAAGGACAAGATCCCGCTGTTGACCAACTCTATATCCGTTTATCAATTCCCCTGCACGTCTGGAACTAGGTATATCGGTCGTTCGACTCGAGTTTTGTCCAAAAGGTGCAAGAACACTATCCTGCATGATTACGAAGAGGTGGAAGTGAAGCAATAAGAAGCGCGATCAATGAACAGAACATCTGGTCGATAATGATCACCCTATCTCTATAGCCTTCGCCTTTAAATTCATCTACAAGCGAAAAGTAATTTGTCCAAATCACTATTTACCCGACTAATCTGTATTGCTGAAGCTTTGGCTATCGAAAGAGGAAAGTCAGATTTTAACTTAGTTGTGTTCTCTGTCTGAGAGTGTTGATTTAATTGCAAAACTTTCGTTGTCCCCCATCTAGACAACATATTCCTTCAGAGCAAGCTTTAATATGAAATGAAATTATTTGAATTCGCCATGAATGATATAATCGTATCCCTTGACAACGTCCTTTGTCATGATTAGTTGTTAATTACATCTCTATTCATTATCATTATTATTGACTTGTGATTTGAAATTTTTTGTCATGTGATTAATTTTCTATTAATTGGTAAATTTAGTCTATAGTAATCTTTTCAAGAGTTTATTTGTAAGGATTAGATTTGTATTTTCAAGTTTCAAAACGGATTGATATCAGTTAGAGAACCATTGGAAACCAACCTGCAGTACTGGACAGCTGTTTCACCCTAGTCTGGGAATCATCGGCAGTACGCACCCACCGAGTGGAGTTCAAACCCAGGACCTTCTGGTTACAAAACATGCTCATATACCGTTCAACCACTGGGACCCGATTCAATGGCCAGCCCATGAATTCTAACTTCTACCAATTCGTGATCTATTTTAGTGTGACCACCAACCAATGTCATCGGGGAACTACATCCTCACTCCCGACCTAATGGACTTCACTGGTGTTCGCGCTAAAAAGCTGGCGAATTGATAGAAGTTAAAACTCATGGGCTGGTCACTGAATCGGGTTCCAGTGGATGGATGGTATACGAGCTTGCCTTGTAACTGGAAGGTCCTGGGTTCGAACCCCGGTGGTGGGTGCATACTGCCGATTAATCTGATATCTATGCAAGACTTCTAGAAATTCCCTGTCAGTATTTTTTGTGTTTCCTCTATTTAAATTTCTGCATAATCCCAGTCAATTTGATGTCCGTACGTAATATTGAATATGCGTCGTTATGACAGAATATATATCCTATCTTTTCACAGTTAATTTATAATCTTGGATTCTGAAACGAAGGGGAGGGACGCCGACTCTGACCGATATAGTGTTTATCACAGTTTATTCGGTTCATTTTGTGAATTGTATTAATTTTATCTTATTTTTCAGTTGGATCTTTTGGTCTGCACAACATCGAATGAAGTGATTGTGCTGGGTGGGTAGCTTGTGAGCTAAATGTGTTTCAAACGGTCTTAGTATTTGATATGTATCCATATATATATATTTATGTGTGTGTATGGTGGTCTCTCTTTCTGTTTACTCACTTAGTCTGTGACCATTTCACTTTGATGAACTTGTCTCCCTTAACAATGTATATTCCCCTTATATTATATATAATATGAGTGTTTGTTGACAGTCCATTGCTTGGTGACATATATCCATATTATATGTGTGGTTGTTGACATGTCTGCTATATTTTGCTATGTATATATGAATCGATACTTCATTATAATTAGCCATTCATGTTAAGACTGTCTATTGATTTGCTCACACACTTGTCTGGACATTCATATATATATTTCGCTCTCACAATCTTGTGTGACTCTACTTTGGTGTGATACCACTTTTGCATTCTCCTTGTGTTTGGAAAATAGAAGTATCATCGCAAACCTAGTGGTCTTCTGATTTCCGCCTTCTTGCGTCAGGACTATTAAATTCTCGTCCAGTACATAGCAATTATTTGGCGACGGGGAAGACTACTATTAACCACTCAGCAGCAGCAACATGACAGTATTCTAGCCTTTATTTCAGAGATATTCTTATACATATGGTAGAGTGAATTTTTTTGTGGTTTTTGAGGATGATTTCTTGTTGATACTAAGACTTGACTCATTGAAAATTCCCATTGTAACACATATAGAAAATCAAAACAAGTGATTCAGTGAAGAGACTCTTTTCAACGAATTTATCATCAAGCTGTGCAATCGTTAATATATGGTTTTTAAGAAGTTATATCCAGTGAGGGAATTGAATCATAGGTGTGAATGCATAAAATAATAATAATAGTTTGAAATTCAATTAAAAACTAAAATGTTTGTGATTATAATCATGGTTAAATGTCAAGTAGCAAAGCAAATTAATGTCATATATAGAATAATTCATAGGATGGATAGAAAGGGTGTGCAATTATAGGATTAGTAGACAAATAGATTAAAATTAAAATAAAAACATAACGTAATATTGTGTGAAATCTGATAGTATAGAATTTAACGTTGTAAAAAAGAATTGATTTAGAATGACAAGTGGAACAAGTGAAGTAATATCGGGGACAGTTCAAAGTGAGAAAAGTAATAATAACAATTGACGTAATAAGGAAGAGTATACAAATTGAATAGACAAAATGAAAAAATGAAAAATTGGTAGAGCTAAATTATGATTGGGGATTACCATATTTTAGCATTGAGGGATTAAGACCATGAAACGTAGAGGGGTTGAACGAACTTTTTCTGTACACAGAGATCTGGCTTTTCTGTTTCGATAGCTAAAGCTTTAGCAATACAGATCAGTCGGGTATGTAGGAATTTGGGCAAATTACTTTTCGCCTTGTAGATGACTTCAAAAGACTTCAAAAGGCGGAGGCTATAGAGATAGGGTGATCATTATCGACCAGATGTTTTGTTCACTGATCGCGCTTCTTATTGCTTCACTTCCACCTCTTGAGTTTAAGCACCAGTGATTAACAATCACATAACTGTAGATCAAATTTAACAACCAACAACTGTGCGTCGGTGGCACAGTGGTTAGGACTCTCGCCGACCATGCACATGGTCCGGGGTTCGAGCCCACGCCGGCGCACACCTGATATCTATGGTCGGCCTGCAAAATTTGGGCTACCGATATCCATGCTGAAAATTCCATACTTGTACCAAAAATACAGTGTGGAATCAAGCTGTAAATCAAAAATAAAAAAAAAATAAAAAATAAAAAATAAATAATAAATCACATGACAAGAAAGTTTAAATTCCAAGTCAATAAAAATGATCAGCGTTAGTTGGCAACTAATCACAATAATGACCAGTAGAAGATATAATTAACACGTCATCACCCATGGAGAATTCAGACAAGTTCATTTTATATTAAATCCTGCTCTGAAGGAAGATGTTTTCTAGATGGCAGACAATGAAGTCTTCACAATTAAATCAACCTGCTCAGACAGAGAACACAACTAAATCAAAATGTAACTGATATATTACCTCGATTAACCGCTGGATTAGAAAAAAGAGCCCAGGCTGATGATAGTCACAGTAATCATGGATATGCCTCTATGCCACTAATATTCTACGCCTGATAGATTAAATCCCCATTACTAAAACTACATAATTGAGAACACACCGAGATGTATAGAAAGAATATATATTCACACAATCACGTACTATTCAAAAATCCTCTAGGTAGGATATGTCAATTAATCAATCAATTAATTATGATCAATAAAGTAGTGGGAGTTATTTTACGTAAGCCAATTCTGATTGGTTGATTTTGCAGACTGGATAGCGCTCTTGGTTTCCACATATGTTTAATAAACTATGTATACATATAATACTATTAAGTATTTGTAAATTGTCGTCTTGTTATCGTTAATATTCTTCATTTCTTCTTCATTATCGTTAAGTATTCTTCATTTATTTCATCTTGAAAATGGGAATATTCGCCTTCCCCAGACATCACTACCTACATAGATACAATCTGACACTTGCTTTGTACCCATCTCATTTATCTTATGTCATATATGTATTTTAAAGTGTTTTTGGGCATGGATTTGATAGGTTTCAAGCTGGGTTACAAGCTGATTTCAGTCAGGGGATGGGATGTTTTGTCCTAGTTTGGCACTCTACAGTGGCACTCACCCATTAAACTACCTCTAGGGATGGAGCGGATAACCTTTGGTCTACGAAAGCTAGCCTATCTACTATTATATCACTGGGAAGGAATCTGGTCACCTATGAGTTATAACTTCCGTCAATCTGCCATGTATATTGCGAAACTGCTAACCGATTTAATACCTACTGGTCACAACTTTCCCCTAGAATCTCAGGCAACAACCTACCTGAATAGGGCCAGTCACTAGTAAACATCCAATTGTTGGCTTACGGGGATTCGATTGGTTTCAAGTTATTTCACGAGCTGATATCAGATGGTGAAAGGTGGAATTCATTAGGATCGACTTTTTGAATTCTATCTCAGAGGCTGAATAGTCGATGTACTCGCCTCGTCACCTGAAGATGCTGGCTGAGGACTCTTAAGCTAACAACTGTTCAGTAATTCCTGGTCTCTAAAAATGTCATCCACTCACGGTAAAACGAGAATTAATACAAGCAAGATCTTGCAGATAGAATACGTAGACTTACAACAACACCAGAGGACTAGCAAAAAGAAATAAACGTCCAATTCAAAATGTTACTCGGCAGCAACTACCCAAAATAATTTATCAAAGATAATATTAAAAAAAAGAAAAGACAGGGTAAAACTGGAGAATGACAAGATGGAAGAATGCAAAACAACAGTCACAATACCATACAAAAGTGGTACATCAGAGGCAGTCCGAAGAAACCTTAAAAATATTGGGATTCGCACCACATTTAAACCGACATATATAATTAAAAATAAGATAAATCATCCGAAAGATCCCATAAAAATGATGGATAAAAACAATGTAATTTACAAATAGATATCTTGTGCCGAGCATCCGTCTAAATATGTGGGTCATACGTCCAGACCACTCAAAATAAGGGTGAATGAACTTGAACGCCTAACTAAAGGTCAGACAACAAGAGAACTCAAGCTTACAAGAATTTAGAAAAAGAAATCATCTATAACTGCACATGCAAGGGACAAAAACCACAATATCGATTGGAACAATGTTTGTATTCGAAAAACTAATATGAACAAATGGAAAGAGGGACTTATATCAAAATCTATATACCTATCCCTAGTGAAATGTTTGTTCTCAAGGGCCCGAAAAATATGCACGAGTGACACAGTGATGAATGAGTTTCGACATATACATTCAGTTTTATTAGCTAATGATTATCCGGAAAACTTTATCACTTGTCACAGTAAGGTAAGACCACACCTAGAAAGGACAGCTTTCGTACCAAAGAAAGCTGTCTTTATTAACCTACCATTCTGTCAGACTGTCAAACCCTCTGCACTCCCTTTATTCACAACTATCCCCCTGTATCTCATCAGGTAGGACGAGAAGTCAATATGAAAACTTATATGCTCGAACCACTAAGTACAAGAATTCTACAATACCCTATTTAGCCCGTATTTTATATGATGAAGACACTGCTAGATGTGAAACATATAAGTTACTATGTAATTAGCAAAGTGAATCGACGCTTTCATTGTTCATCTTGCTGCAATTTTATGGTGTCACCCTTTCTATCGTTTAATGCTATTTGCTATTTTATTTTAGTTGTTATTACTACTATTACTACAATTTTATACTTCATGCATATTTTTTTCCGTATTGCATACAGCAATTTGCTACATAGCTGTTATAACAACGTTTTAACATTATTATTATATAATATTTATTTTTATTATTTTTTGTCGTTTATGAGTAATACAATATTTTACTGAATGCTGAAAATTCCTTGCTGTACCATTAGTACTGTTTTTGGAATAAAGCAAAAATTATTATTATTATTATTCAAGGTTGTCCAGATTATGCAGTTGACAGCTCAAAGTCTTCGCTCAGCCATCAAACGCACATTCTACACCGCATCTCTTTTTCTCATTTGCCGAACATTTTCGATCCCTGTACGTACGATGAAAATACGACATTCTGTGGACTCTACTTCAAACTGTATCTACAAGTTCAATCACAGCTGCGGTGACAGATAGAACGGATAGAATGGTGGAATGTCGTCGAAAAGAACATGTTCTAAAATGGTTATTAAAACACATAAAAAATCCCAATACAATTAATCTGAATAGAAATCCAGCATCATCCATTGCAGAACACTTATTAATGTCTGGTCACAAAATCAATATTAATGACCACTTCACAATTATTTCATCACATAACTCTAATTCAAGGTTGGTTATTAAATGTGATGGAAGCACTTTGGGGGATTAATCACATACAGCCTAAACTGCTGTGTGTACAAAACAAAATAGACTTCAATCTTCGCCTACCCTGGACAACATGACCTATGCAAATATGATTGGTCATCAGTATGTACTTTTGTGTTTTTTATTTAACTGAGTAATTGTCATTAACTTTGTTTTATTATTGGTATTTTCTATAGTTAGGTTTGTAAGGGTTTGTTATGTTTTTACGAGTTATTGTTAACAATGTTAGTTGTAAAGCGGTTGTAAAGAAACTACGAAATGACGATATCATCTCGCGGCGAAATTTGTCTTCTTAATGCCTTATTAGAATCTACATTCATTAAGGTCACACCGGATACATGTAGCAAGGGTGACTCAGCAGCACAACTGTCAACAACTTGGAATATAATTCTGAACACCCACAATGAATGAACAAAAAAATGAACTATATATATGAGTACAAATCATAAATGTGTGAATTTAAAAAACCAAAAGCAATTCCAACAGTGATGTGAACACGGGCAGTAATTATGCTTGAAATATTATCAATAACAAAACTTATCATTGTGTGTAAACTATTGAAATATAATTATACTATTCCACAATGCTCAAACTTTTTACTGGCATCAAATTCAAGTACATTTGTATTAAACTGTTTGATGGTGATTGCTTCAGCAAAACGTAGTAAAACAATCGTAATTATATAACTGGTGGATGATGGTGACTAGCAGTGGAATCCAGGATGCGCATTTCGTCCTCTTTGGGACTCGTCATCTGGATGTAACTGCATTTCTCAGTGAGTGATGATGTTCCCACCGAGGCTCAATCGTAATTATATTTGACAGAAAAAATCATAAAACCAATCCGATACTTGTAAAATTTTGTTTGATTGGATGGAGGATTTCATCATCAGCTGACATTAGTTAGAGAACCACTGGGAGACCTGGGAGTACTGGACAGCTGTTTTGTCCTAGTTAGAGACTCTTCATCAGCACGTACCCAACGGAGTTGTCAGCTTATGATGAAATCCTCCATTCAGTCAAACAACAAAAATCCCTATCAAACCAATACTTGAAAACTAGTAAAAATTTGTCTTCGAAAATGTTTCACATAATGTCAGGTGCAGTTTAGAAGGGGTGATTAACTGGAAATTAGAAAGTGGGTAGAAGTTGGCATGACGTAATAAGTGTGAAGAAATGACCAATCGTTATGGTTGTGTCGGGCAAACAAGAAGTAGTGGGAAGACGATAAAGCGTTTTTATAAAATCTGTATGAAAACGTTATGTTATTAATAAACAATAATAGAGTGGTAATAAAATATGGATGATGGAAATAATAATGATAATGAAATACTAGTAGTAATAACAATAATAATAGTAAACTTACATAATAAAAAGGAAGAAGCAAGATTATAGTGAGAACGCTCTACTCTGGTCATGGTAGGACGAGTGAATGTATATGGTATCTTTGAATGCAGAGGTACGGTTTCGGATACCTAATAGCCGATGATTCAGCTGTGTACAGATGGCTTATTCAAAATACTTTCGTGCGATATTGAGGGACTCTGTGTAGCACGATGAAGCATTCATGCGGTGGTGCACAGATGTCCAGAGTTGACAGGGTGTTCGAGGGTGGAGCTGCTAGTATTCTTCTTTTCTCCTCTGGCTACCTAACCAAGTTGGACAATATTCCAGAATATGTTTGAAGACTGTTTATTAATAAAAATTGTGTTTTCGTAGAGATTTTATAAAAACACTTTATCGTCTATCCACCAGTTTCTGTTCACTCTACACAATCATATTGATTAGTCACCTTTTCACACTTACGTCATGTCAACTTCTGTCTCTATTCTAATTTCCAATTAGTCATCCATTCTAGACTACACCTTACATTGCGTAATATACTTTTCAAGGACAAATTTCCCAGTATCTGATTGTTTGTCTTATGAATTCTTTATTAAATATAATTACGACTGCACAGCTGATGAAAATCAATTGTCGAAGAGAAAATTTTGTTCACTGTTTAGTTCTTTTTCTACACATAGCTGAAGTGGTTGCAATAAGATCGACTAAACCGAAACTTCGCATCCAAATAGAACACGTCCAAACGCTATTCCTACCGTGGCCAAACTTGGATTGATGATTCTTCTTCTCACCAAGAGTGCTTCTTCCCCTTAACCGTCCTGGTTTTTTTTTCTTTCTTGGCTTTTTATTACAATTATAACTATTCGTTATAATTTATACCCTTCATTCAGACATTCTCTCAATACTATCGAATTTTTCATTTATACTATCCGGACTTATTATTAGTAGTGATATGATCTCTTTTCTCAATATATGCATGCCTCCACCTGTTTCATTTCATTCACACATTGGTTATTTCATGATGAACCTCTCATTGCAGTCTTACTATCTCCTGTTTAACACAGGCCACTTTGTACTAGCCACTCACTCACCTGACACCTTTTATAACCTTGAAGTGACTTGTCAATTCTCCTACCCCACACTCTACAAATCCATTCTGACTGATCATCACCACTACTATTATCCTCAATTTCACAATATTTTGTAATCGATTTCAGCCTAGCACGACGTTTGTCACACAAATACAACTATTTATTTTTACACCCCATAACTATTATTCTGTCATTCTAAGTAAAAAGTGTAACCGCCGCATAACTAACTAGTCATTATTGTAACGACAACAAATGCATTATATTTTATAATGCTTGAACTTTCTTCTTTGCCTGACTTACTGTTGATCTAGTAAACCACACCAGGTTAATTTGTTTGTTATTTTTGCTTTTTCAAAATTTAGTTTTTCATTTCCGTATTCATTGATTTCATTTTCTTCCTCTGTTGACTGACACTGTCGGCAGCTAGTACTGACACTTCAACGATGTTTGAAGATTAACTTGAAGTAATTTGGTGGGTGTTGACTAGCAGAAGAATCCAGAATGAAAATTTCGTTCTATTCGAGATTCGTCATCTAGATGTACATACATTCTACACTGAGACTGAAACCGAATTCCCATCGTTTCAAACGTCAAAGCGTTATTCACTAGATCACTTAGGTCACGACAGCCACCTCTTTCTTGTGCAACGGGAATTAGTTGCTCTTCATTTTTGATACAATTTTGATTTTCCCGTTGGCTCATTTGACTGCAGTGTTTGGCTTTGGAGTTTGGAAAGATGGGTGGGTGCTCGAATGGTTTTTCGAATCTCACTGGAATGTGAAGGTACCTTTGCCTGTCGAGTCTCAAATAAGACGAAATTCTCATCCTGGATCACACTGCTAGTCATCAACCACCAAATTACTATAGGTGAGGTTTAGGTGTGAGTTGATTGACCATCAGAGGCAAAACTTGTGCATGTCTGGCAAGGATTCTATCATTGAACCATTTACACAGATGGCGTGCAGTAATTATTAGTTATAAGCGTATTCTTTTAACTTCATATGACTTCAAAGTGCACAGTAAAAGGTTTATGAAGTATTGAACTTAAGGATGAGAATTTGCCTTTTTTTTATAATGCAGTGTATTATCGGAAATTTGAGGAAATAAGACTGTCAGTTCGTTTGTTGTTGGATGTGCGAACTATCAGTCCTGAGAATAATAATGGTGAGTGAACTTTTCATTGTATCAAGTAGAAACCTATCAAGGCAAATAAACCAGTTTAAGTGACGCATTAGAACCTTAGTAATTATTTACAGTGGAACAGAGTGACAAAGAGTTGAGGTGCGGAAAACATTCTTTGTAGGTATAACTACTTTCATGTTCACGAGATAACATGTACAGATGCACATGCTTATCACATGAATCATGGTAATATTGTGCAAAAATGAGTTCTTGAAAAGCTGTTTATATTATTTAGATGCAAGTTGAATGTTCAGCTCACCTTCAATAATGAGATTTTTAGACAGAGAGATAGCATTGTCATTGGATCACCATTGGGTCCTTTGCTGGCTGATTTTTTTATGGCAAAGCTTCAAAACTCTCAATTTAGTCAAACCATCGATCATTTTGACACTTATAACAGATACGTAGACGATATTTTTGTTATCTGAGATAATAACCTGTTCTTGATGATGTCTTGTTTGCTTTCAATAATTCATCATAGAAAAGGAATCTGAACTAAGTATTCCGATTCTTGATGTGTTCCTTAGCAGACGTAACGACGGATCTCTTAAAAGATCTATCCACCTGAAACGTACATAGAATGGACAACTAACTAATTTTTATAGTTGGTTGCTTATCTCCAGGAAAAGGAATCTAATTCATTCGCTATGTTTTAGGATAAAGAACATTTGTAGTTCTGATTGCATTGACTCAGAACTTGACTTCTTAAAAGCCACACTCGCGGAAAACAGTTACCCGAAGCGATTTATTGACAGCAATATAAGCAGTCTAAACTGGTCACCGACTCAGTTCCAAAGAAAACCTTATTCATGAACTTGGAATTCAAAGGTGATCAAGCTTCAGATATGCTCAAAAACCGTCCCTGTATATCAATCAGTAAAGTGTTCTTTGCTGCAAAATTACAAATCACGTTCACCAGCCGCAAGTTGTTCTCCATCTCTGTAAAAGATAAACGCCATCGTCTGATCACCTCTTTGTGCATCTGTCAGTTCACGTATTCTTGACTGTAGCCAGAGAATGCTTTTCAAACGGATACCAGAACATATTCCAGCATGGTTTTACAAGAGAGAAAGGACGTGTGTGCAAAGTTCTATTCTAGAACACCTGATCAACTCCTGTCACTCTGCCAACCCTGAACATGATTTGAAGGTCACCTATCGAAGTCATGCTATCTTGCCGCGTTTTCTCCATTACATATTTCTAAAGACGGCGGAGGCTTTGCCCATTTATGACCTTAAGCCAGACCTTTGTGTACTAAAGAAGTATCTACAGTCCCTATTTCTGCCTATGCCGTAGACGGATAGACATTTATTCATTTATGTACTGTGTTTATTAAGTTAAAATGAAATTATTATTATATCCTTTAATTCCTAAAGGAACATAGGGCTTCAACTGCCCAAGTCTCCATTGCCTTCGGTTTTGTGCCAACTTTTTCACCCCGCTCCAAGTCTGCCCACATGCTTTCATCTCCTCTTCACATGACCTCCTCCAAGTCACCCTCACAATGACGACCAACTCGCCGCTTCCAACTCGGGTTCCACTCGAGCGATGGCTTGTCTAGTGATGTCACTTGATGGTTTCCTCAGCGTATGGCCAATCCATCTCCATTTCTTCCTGCCTATTTTTTGCACAATCGGTTCCTGGTTGGTCCGCTCCCAGAGATCCCTGGTGCTGATCCTTTCTAGCCATCTGATTACTACGATTATTATTGTTATCATTATTACTATTAATATTCTCACTCTGAATTGTTTCCACTTGTCCCACATGTCATTTCAAATCCAAAAATGTGTTTACAATATTGAATTCTATCTTATCAAATTTCACACCATGTTGTGTAACACTTTATATTCGTCTGCTAATCTTATAATTATGTACTCCCTTCCAACATCTATACACCTTATGTATTATTATTTAACATATGACACTAATGGTTTTGCTACTTGACATTTAACTATGAATATAATCACAGATATTTTATTGCATTCCATACTACTATTACTATTATTATTTCATGTATTCACACCTTTGATCCAATTCCCTCACCGAATATAATTTCTTCGAGAAAGCATATACATACGATTGTACAGATTGATAATAAATTCGTTCTTGAAAACAGTCTCTACCACTGCTGAATATTGTGTTCTTTATATTATATGTGTCTAATAGTATTAAAGTATTCATACATGGAGGATCAGAATCGGGACACATTTAATTCAAATATGGACTAAAGATAAATGATGTGTTGTTACGCTATTTTTTCACAAATACATTAGAATAAATAAAAAATGTATCCAAATATCAGTTCACTTACAATCTTTTGATGTTGTTTGACTAAGTAAGTAACATGCCATTTACAAACAGGCCGGAGAATCTCTGTATTCACTTTGGGGAACACATATCAAGTATCACTTTCACTGTCTGCTATAAGTAATTTCTCTGCTTTATTTCACACACTGATTATTCTACTAGCTAAGTTACAAGGCCCAGTGGGTTAAGCTACGTTCGATATCAGTCGACACGAGTAATATTAAACTGTCATGTGAATGAAATAAACATTACAGTCCGCCTATCATCAAAACTAGCTGTCCAGCCAAGACTTCGTCTATCAATCATATTGATACTGAAGTAGAAGGAGGATTTCAGATTGTTATTTGACAATGAATGTGATAATAATTTTCAACTTGATATGAAAGTTTGAAGGTACGAATATAGATTACAAAGGGCTTAGAGACAAGATTTCATAGTATTAGAAAATAGTTAAAACGTATGCAAAAATTAATATTTGATAACTGGAGAAATAACTTTAAAGTCGAATAAAAGGTGATAATTATTTTCAACTTGATATGAATTACAAGAGGCTTAGAAACGCAGGGATAGAACGAATCACAGGTGTGAAAAAAATGAGCATAGAAACAAATTGAAATCAAAATTTTCAACTTGAAATGATAGTTAGGAGGTGTGAATATATATATATATATATATATATGTCCAAACCAAGTTCACTTCTAACGGTTGGAAAAAATTTGGGCTATGGGAATATGATATTCATTATAATAAAGGTGTTTTTGCATTTTCCAATGAATGAAAAACATAAACGATATTGTTGTTTTTACTGACATTTCGCTATTTAATGCTGCTGCTAATAGCTTTATCAAAGTAGTATTAAACAGGAATTTACAAAATCTCAGCATATATATAACAAAGAGTTAAGGGGTGAGAAAATAGACTTAAGTTAAGTTAAAAGGACATATTGAAAGTCAAAATAACAATGAAGATCACTCAAACCAAATATCAAAGGTAATAGTACATCTGCTATGGTATCAAAACAAAGTTTACTAACTTGATCATCGTTCGTTAGTCTGGAGTCATTTTTGGTTGTCAAGTTGGTGATTTTGCAAAGATAACAACATCGTTTTGTTTTTCATTCATTGGTAAATACAAAAACCTTTATTGCAATGAAGGTGTGAATATAGATTACAAGAGGCATAGAAACAAAAAAATTACACAGGATTAAGATATAATTGTAAGATGGTTATTCTAAACCAATTATAAATGTGATCAGGAGGAGCATGGAAACAAACTTAAAATAACTGTTTTTATAACTGGAATAAAATTAGGTGAATTTAATGAAGACTGAGGGAATAAGGATCAGACACACGGCGAACGAAAAAAATGCTCAAAAGGAAAACAAAGAAAGAAAAAAGACGAAGAAGAATGGTATGTTTCCTTTGCTTCCGTTTTTTTCTTCTTCTTCGTCTATTTTTTCTTTCTTTGTTTTCCTTTTGAGCATTTTTTTCGTTCGCCGTGTGTCTGATCCTTATTCCCTCAGTCTTCATTAAATTCACCTAATTTTTTTCCAGTTATAAAAACAGTTATTTTAAGTTTGTTTCCATGCTCCTCCTGATCACATTTATAATTGGTTTAGAATAACCATCTTACAATTATATCTTAATCCTGTGTAATTTTTTTGTTTCTATGCCTCTTGTAATTCATATCAAGTTGAAAACAATTACCACCTTCGATTTGACTTGAAATTATTTCTCCAATTGATGATGAGGCTGACTGACAAAATTCTTAGTTTTAGTGGACTGTTATACAACCCAAAATCAATGGAGAAAATCACACGTCTGTACCGAAGAAGGTGCTACACGTGAATTTAGTGTTCATCGGCGACATTCTAGCCGACAATCTAAAGCAGAGAATACCGAACGCTTTGAAAAAGAATATTCTTCAATTCGACATTCCGATTAGTAAAGAGGTTAGTATAAGTATTTTCCTACCATCCAGTGGGCAACAGTAAAGGATAGACACCAACTACAAACGACCTTGAAACAACCAATCAGATTCCTACAGTTAAAATGTGGTATAAAATTATTAAAAAAAGTGTATTCATGAAATATACATAGAATAAAAATGAATCATACAGGATGAATGTCTCTAATATGCTGCAAAAAACTGGTCCCAGTTTCGCATAGAAGTGGTTATCGACATATTAAACCAATGTTGATACAACACCCATCTCTAAATGGCTATATAGTACATCATTTTGGGAACAGTTTACTGTTCTGATACGTTTTTTAAGCTGAGCCCAGAATCCTTTGATGGAATTTGTATGTGTTCCAGTGATAGGATTCACCAATTCAGAAGAATGGTTGACTCTGTGGTGAATATAGCCTGTTTGGGATGCGTTCTACAAACCCTTTATGGAGATTTGTGCCGTAAAATCCCAGCACCTAAACATGATTTGCTCTATTCCTGTCATGATTCATTTTTCGCTAAATAAGTATCGTTTCGTCAATATTTACGACGACGCTAACTCCCCCAAGTACAGAGGTGATCCTATTTAGCTTTTGCGACGCAATATCACGACAGTACTGATACCACTGCACTGTTAAAATTTTAGTATTCTCCGTTTCTACAGCTGCATCAGATGCTGGTTATGGCTAGTTATAAAATATACGCAATATTTTACTACGGGATAGTTTTGTTTTGGAGAAGGAAGTATCTAAAAAATCACCATCGTGTACAACTTACCAACTCTCACAGACTTCCTCATACAACAGTGGTTTCATCTGAGTGCGTAGCCGTCAGGTTTTAGACCACCCTAACAACCTATTTTCCACACAGAAATCAAAAACCAAATCTGGGTGAAGCTTGCAATGAAGATCAAAAACAACATCCATTACGAATAATGAACGATCTGATTGGTTGGTTCAAGGTCAGTTGACTTTGGTGTCTATTGTATTCTCTTGCCACCCAGTGTTCTCTAATAGCTCCAAAGATAAAATATCTCATTTAACCACGTCTAAGTGTATCTACCAATTCTCTTACTCCTGTGGAGTGAGATATATGGGTGCATTTGTTATCTAAAAGAGTCAAGGAAAACTATTCCGCTTGGCTACCTAAAGGTAACAATAGGTCAATAAAGAGTGCTATAATTTAACATATATTCAACACTGCTCACTCAATATGTAAGGAGAATTCATTCAAATTCATCTACGAGGTCAAAGGAAGCCTCCCAAAAGCGATATTCTTTCTTTTATTGATTTATTTTTAATTTTTATTTTGGCTTTATTCAATGCAGTATTTTTGATACAGGTATCGAATTTTCAGCATGTGATATCGGTAGTCCTAATTTATCAGGCCGAACATTGATATCAGGTGTGCTTTGACCCGAAATCGAACCCTGGACCATGCGCGTGCATGGTCAGTGAGCGTCCTAACCGCTTTGTCACAGTACACCTTTGCAATGTAGAGGATTTGGCGATTTGGAAGGAAAATCTTGATTTATGTACACAGTAGAAACTTCTCTAACCCCTTCTTCTATCCTGGGTGTAGTTCTGAGTTGAATTGTTATCAATATTTTGTTATGTACATACTATTTTGTTCAGTTTTTCGTATGACATTTAGTATCATCACTTCCTTAACTAACGTTCAGTTTAGTCTCTTCACCAACTTACTACATAATTTATTATGATGATACTTGTCTCCAGGCTTTCCATCAACAGCCAACTGCTTTGAATGTTCTTCAGATTATGTAACCTTAGTCTAAACTTAATAATCTTCAAGTCCTTGTTACAACTTGATTATTGATCACTGTTTTGAAATATTTTAATGACGTAAACAATATTCCAAACACATTTTTTATTTCATACATTTATTCCCCTTAATGAATTTGAACAAAACAAGAACTACAGTTTTAGCAGAATAAAATGGTACCATCTTTTATTTCGTTGCCTTCTCGTCAGCTGCTTACATGGCAAAGACATTATTAAATATATCTACAACAACAATTTTAACATACTTGCACAGAGTTCAGTTTAAACAAACAATCATGATTAAATCCTCCATGCAATAAAAAATCAATCGATCAATATACTCACACACTGAAAATATATACATATATAAATATGCAATATTAACCACTATTCCGAACAATAATAATCAAACACAATGGAAACTTTTAGCATTTCACATTCGGAGGAAAGAGAGGTGAAATTATCCAGTTACCAGGGCAAAGAAAGGCTGATAACCGCTTCTTTCTGGACGCATAAGTCAGGTTTCATGCGCTTGATGGAAATGGCTTCAGCAAACTTAAGGAGAATTGAGCTATTTTGTTTATTGATAATTTTGAACGACTTTTCAACGTCCACCTCATGACCCGTGTCGAGAAGATGCCTGGTGATGGCACTGTTTAAAGCATTTGTTCCCTTTAGACGTAAGCTTTTTGGTACATGTTCATAAAATCGTAGATATGCCCTTCTTTCTGTCCTTCCAATGTAACTGCTCCCGCAGATACATGTAAATTTGTATGCACAGTTGGAGGTAACATGAGAAGGATATCTATCGATTTTTGATTGCACCAAAGAGCAAGTTGTTCGATAGACGAGAACTAGCTTAGCTGCAGGATAGGCTATGGCTATTGATATACTCAGCCTTCTGTTGATCATCGCTGCAATATTTCCACCTTTATAATCAAGCTGAAGGTAGACTGGCTTTTTTTCCACTGTGATTTGTTTTACTTTTGTGACTTCAGATCTTCCATACTTGTTGATGAACCTTTGACGATACCCATTTCTCTTCAATATATTTTCAAGGAACTCAAACTCCTCCTGTAGTTTCTCTGTGGAGCATATTCTCCTCGCTCTATAGTACAAAGTTTTGACTAGACCACGTTTAAAGCTATGTGGACAAAAGCTATTAAAATGCAAGTATTGTCCTTTCCATGTGGGCTTTCGATAAATTGACTTTTGAAGACTACCGTCTTCTAGGCGTTCCATGGCTATATCGAGGAAGTGAAACTTTCCGTCACTTTCGTGTTCCATAGTGAAGTCAATATTGGCGTGTGCACCATTGAATAATCTTAGTAAGTGTGAAGCATGATTTTTATTTTTGCACACTATAAATGTGTCATCAACATAACGACAGTAGGACAGTAGTACATTTTTTATTCTTGGTTAACAAACCTAATGTACGCATACACACACACACACACACACAGAAGAATAACTATGAATAATTGTGACTGTACAGCTAAGTGAATGAATTCGCCAAAAAGACAGACTCTTCACTGAACTATTTATTCTTATTTCTAGGACTACTATTATAAATGAGTGAGTGAGGCATAAGGGTGAAATGAAGTTTTTTGAATCAGTATGGTTTGAACTGTGACAAGAGAAAACTGGGTTAGACAGGTGGTGTAATGGTGAACAGACTGTAACTCACTCATGACAAGTGGACATCGACTCTGGTTATTGTAAGGAAATAGTGGTCAGGTTAGCGGTTAGATCACATACCTCATCTGTCAGGAAGACGGACTGTTAGTTTAAAGACCTTTGGTTAGAGGGATTCTGAAATCTAGATTTTCACTTCACCTTTAACCATCACTCACTATATCAACAAAAGTCTATCAATCCAGACATCTCTCAAACAGTCACAAGACATTAATTATTAATAAATGATTAAATCATAAATTGCTAAAAGAGTTGAATTAACACCCTGTTACATTATCACAACTATTGACTTGACAGGGGTCGGTGATTCTGTGGTAAAAATGATCGTTGGCCATGCAACATGGTTCAGGTTCAAGTTTTCATAGACGCCCTTTTAAACATCGTCTGGTTTAATAGCTCGTAATAACCCTGGAATAGAGGGAAGGTTAACTGTGAGGCAATCAACCCCTTCCCCCTCCACCCCGACTAGTGCTACTGAAACTTCAATGCCAAAAGCTTCAAAATATACGTTCTACTAAGAATGCAAAGGAATTAAAAAGAATTGATTTACCATATAGTTTGATTGACTAACAGATCTGTGCTCTAAACATGTCTGTTTGGAATGCAGTCAGTACTTCAGTACTGACTGACTCAAATGACTAGTGTTATAAATGAAAATAACAAAACGGATTTACAAACTACTATTAATTAAATTAATATAACTTTGAGTATATATTTTGTTGCCAAACTATATAAACTATAGAAGCAGTGAAAAAACAAAGATTATTAGGAAGTGTTTCGCCCAGGTCAGAAACTCTTCAGAGGTGCGCCTTTCTAATAACCCAGGAACTCGAAGTTACCAAATAAGAGTGTTCGCCAATCAATCGCTAGTTAGGAATGTCATGTCTCATGAAATATAACTCCTTTCACTTCTCGATACAACATCAGCACCCACCAATGTGATCGCTGGAAACTTGATATTATGCACATCACAAGTATCACTAGGTCCAGCCACTATTATTGGGTGGTGGGGATTAATATTTATGGAGAAATATCTCAGTGAACATCAGTCAGGCTTGATGATGATAAGATTATGTAATGTGATCCTGAAAATTAATGATTAAAAGACGACAGTAACAGGCTTTGGACAATGACTGTATAGTTAGTTAAAAATTCCTTAACACAAAAAGTTGACAAGTATTAGTTGGTAGGGATTAGATAGACTTCACTCAACGTTGCGCAACACATCGGTATCACTTTGAGAACTACTGAGAACAAAATATCATACTGGACAACTGTCTCATCCTAGTTCCAGATACAAATAAGAATGAAATATGTCAGGTGGTTAAAGGTAATCAGTGGAATGCTGCGCACTTGAGTTTCGTGCTTATGAACACCCATTTATCCAGAAGTGTCTGATTCCTCAAATTAACTAATGTTCCAATGGAGATTAGAACCTGCACCACTCACTGCTACAGTCAGAGGCATTATCACTCAGCTGTTCGAGTTGATTAGTGTCCTCGCTATAAATGAACATCATAGAAAATGTTCTAACAAAGATGCTACGGTAAAAACCGCGTCAGGATTTCATGTTAACCAACAGATATTAGTCAGATGCTATCTAGTGACTGGCGAAGTTGACTGGAAATCTAACGAGAAGTGGTGACCACTTGCGTCCACTAGGTCGGGCTTGAAGACAAACACTCGCCAACGAAAGTGGCTGGTGATCGCGCTAAAACCACAAATTCATGGACTACTGAGTCGAGGTCCCATTGGCTGAATGGTCAACCGGCTTGACTTTGCAGCCTGAAGGTCTTGAGTTCAAACCCTGGTGGGTGCATAATGGTAACAAATCCCAAACTAGGGGCAAAACAGCTGTTCAAAACTCCCTGATTTTCTTCATTGATTCTCTAACTGATATCAATCCGTGATCAAACTTCAAACAAGCCAAATCCCGACAAACTAACTCTGAAGAGTTCACTAAATTGTTATAGAATTGAGTGAATCCATCAGTAATCGTATTCTTATATTCAATTTTATCATGTTATTTATTAGTCTTATTCCATGAAATTTAAAAGTTTTGCTTCTGACAATTTTAAAACTGTTTCATTTTCGTGATTTATGTTCTGATAAATTGTGAAGATTTTTTTTTGATTCAAGGAATGTCAGATTACCTATTCTACAGTGATCGAATTTGTACAGAGATAAGAAGCAGATAATTAGAAGCGGAAAATTGATGACGGTCAGTTGACAGTTGGTTACACATTAGTGAAAAGACTGTCTTGTGTTTAGTATAATTTGGGTAAAGAAAAATGTAATTCATTTGATCCCACTCGCAAGCTATATTGTATTGTAATGACAGAAGACAGGGGACAGGCAACAGATCGTTTATTGAGGAAATCAAGAGATATTTATGGATTTTTTTAATGTACATTATTGTCAGTGGAAAGGCAGCCGCTTCTGATTGGTTGTTTTCTTGCTCAAGGTCATTCTGTCAGGAAGTATTAGCTAAATCTTTATTATCAATAGGAGAAGTTATAAAATTCTTAAAACTTTGTTGAGAATCTACATATTTTTACGTTTAAAGACAAATTATACTGTCAGACAAATGGAGTTCCAATGGGGTTCACCAGCATCTGGAATTGTAGTAAACCTGTATATGAAAGCTCTAGAGAGAAAAGCACTAACAAGTTTTAGTTGTCATCCTAGAATATGGTACAGATATGGGGATGACACATTTATTGTCATAAAGAAAGCTGAAAAGGAAAACTTTCTAACAGAGATTAACTTAATTTCAGAATATAACAGTTTACTAATAAAATAGAATCGGTTGAAGGAACTCCAAACTTTCTTGACTGTCTTGTTTAGAGACAAACTGATGAGAAACTAAAGTTTACAGTGTGCAGAAAACCGACACATTCCAACAAGTTTTTGAATTTCCAATCACATCATCCAATAAGAATGAAAGTTTCAGTAGCTTTAAATCTCAATAACAGAGCTAGAAACATTATGACACATAATGATGGTATGGAGAACGAAATATTGTGCGTCGGTGGCACAGTGGTTAGGACTCTCGCCGATCATGTACATGGTCCGAGGTTCGATCCCCTGCCTACGCACACCTGATATCCATGGTCGGCCTGCGAAATCTGGGCTACCGATATCCATGCTGAAAATTCCATACTTGTATCAAAAATACAGTGTGGAATCAAGCTGTAACCAAAAATAAAAAAATTAAATAATAATATAAAGCAGATTTTGATTGGAAATGGTTATCTGGAAAAGCTACTAGATAATATTATCAATAAAAAAATTGAAAAATCGTGGGTATGGACGATAGCTATTCCATATCAAAGGACACAGTTGAACAACTTCAGCGAGTACTTGCTTCATATAATATTAAAGTCTATTTCAAACCCTCAAATTCTCTAGAGGAAGCTTTGGTGCATGTCAAGGATATGGTTCCAAAAATTGTCACAAAGTAATTGTGTCTATAGGATAAAGTGTTCAGAATGTGAAGCATGCTATATAGCAGAGAGCAGTAGACAGGTGAAGGTCAGAGTGAATGAACATAGACTATTCACGAAACGTCCACCTAGAAATGAAGTAGAATTAAAAAGTCTAGAGTAAAGATCAGCTGTAGCAAGGCATGAGATAGACAGCGAAAAAAGACTGATTTCGACAATGTCAAAATTCTTCGAAAAGGATTTCATTCACATAAAGAAAGGTTGACGCCTGTAGCCTTGCACATTTTAATCACATCAAATAGAGTTATGAAGCAAGACAGATGAAAAAAACGAAACAAAAACTCTATGAGCCTCCATGACCTTTTAAAAAATGTATTATCATGTTTATCACAGGTGAACTGGCGTGTTTTCATATGACAAATAACATACACACACACACACTTGTACAAAACTAATCCTTACAAACTAACTATAGGAAAATTAACACAATGACAAAATGACATTATTTTTCTATAGTTTGGTTTTGTAAGGGTTAGTTATGTTTATAGGAGTTGATCACGGATTGATATCAGTTAGAGAACCATTGAAAACCAGGGAGTACTGGACAGCTGATGTTTCATCCTAGTTTGGGAATCATCGGCGGTACGCACCCAATGGGATTCGAACCCGGGACCTTCCGGTTAAAAGGCAAGCTCGTATACCAAACTGTAGAAAATTGTTGTTTTTCTCATGACTCCAATTCGGGGTGTAACATTGACGTAAATTGCTATCTACAATTTTGGCTTGTTAGCAGCCAACTCTCACCACAGTATTACTAGCTGATAATGAATAGAGAAGAATAGCTGAAAGAGAAAATCCACAGACTGAATGTGTTTTCATTACATCTAGAAACTTTCCACTAAGATGGAAGTAAGAAAACCTAAAACACCGAGACGAGAACGGTCAGGCTAAGAGAAATATGAGCAATATATCACAATAGGCATTAAATCTCACTTCAGCGCTTTATGACTTCCAACTTTTGCCCACTCTATAGAGTGTTTTCAATAAGAAACTATCCTCAAACTATAGATACTATCTGTCAAGGTATATAAATAAAACTATGAGAAATTCATCTATAAGTTAATGTTAGAACATGACATATAAGCGAGCAATATTCTTCTCAATTAGATCTTCTTCAGGCTTCACTCTAATTTACATTTTTTATGTTTTTGATTACAGCTTGATTCCACACTGTATTTATGGTACAAGTATGGAATTTTCAGCATGGATATCGGTAGCCCAGATTTCGCAGGCCGACCATGGATATCAGGTGTTTGTAGGCAGGGGATCGAGCCTCGGACCATGTGCATAGTCGGCGAGAGTCCTAACCACTTTGCAACCGAAGCACATTTTTAACTAATGACTGTGATTTTGTGGATCATATAATACTATAATAATAATAGTAATAATATGAATAAGACATTTAGAAAACAGATTTCGCCGCGAGATGATATCTTCATTTCGTAGTCTCTTTACAACCGCTTTACAACTAACATTGTTAACAATAACTCGTAAAAACATAACAAACCCTTACAAACCTAACTATAGAAAATACCAATAATAAAACAAAGTTAATGACAATTACTCAGTTAAATAAAAAACACAAAAGTGCATACTGATGACCAATCATATTTGCATAGGTCATGTTGTCCAGGGTAGGCGAAGATTGAAGTCTATTTTGTTTTGTACACACAGCAGTTTAGGCTGTATGTGATTAATCCCCCAAAGTGCTTCCATCACATTTAATAATCTTGAATTAGAGTTATGTGAAATAATTGTGAAGTGGTCATTAATATTGATTTTGTGACCTGACATTAATAAGTGTTTTGCAATGGATGATGCTGGATTTCTATTCAGATTAATTGTATTGGGATTTTCTATGTGTTTTAATAACCATTTTAGAACATGTTCTTTTCGACGACATTCCAACATTCTATCCGTTCTACCTGTCACCGCAGCTGTGAATGAACTTGTAGATACAGTTTGAAGTAGAGTCCACAGAATGTCGTATTTTCATCGTACGTACAGGGATCGAAAATGTTCGGCAAATGAGAAAAAGAGATGCGATGTAGAATGTGCGTTTGATGACTGAGCGAAGACTTTGAGCTGTCAACTACATAATTTGGTCGCCTTTGAATGGTAGGTTAATAAAGATAGCTTTCTTTGGTACAGAATCTGTCTTTTAGAGATGTGGCCTTTCTTTACTGTGACAAGTGATAAAGTTTTCCAGATAATCATTAGCTAATAAAACTGAATGTAATATGTCGAAACTCATCCAACAATCCGTCACTCGTGCATATATTTCGGGCTCTTAAGAACAAACATCTCACTAGAGAACGTTTATACTACAGTTGGAAGCATTATCTTATGGATTGAAGTACAAAACTATTCCTATAAAAATAAATAAAGTCCAGTCACAGTATGAAAACCTCTATGATCAAATCTCTGATTCAACTCCTAGTAAAGATAATCTAAACTGATTTAAGGTTAAACAGGTGGACATTTCTCACCAATTTCTAAATGCTAGAATACACCAGAAAATGGTTTATTAAAAAACACCACGCCGCTCACTCAAGGAATTAATCGAAAAAGATAATCCTGTTATCCCTAACTCTGAAAAGGGAGAAGGCGTGTTATTATGAACAAATCGAATTATCAAAATAAAATGAATGATATCCTCAAAAATCAGTCCAAATTTCTGGTAGACAATGCTACTGATAATGTGCTGCTTGTGGAAAAGCAGATCAATCGCCAGCTTATTATTTTTTAACCAGACTTCATGATATTTAATTCAATTTTAGATTTTCCCGTCTATGGATTGGACTGAAGTGCTCGGTTTCAGGTTGACATATCGGCTTCTTGTGTAGATGCTTCGATGATATCTGGGCATGTAATCAGAGTTTAACTGGTGGATGGTGATATGTATCCACATATATATATTTATGTGTGTGTGTATGTTGGTCTCTCTTTCTGTTTGCTCGCTTAACCTGTGACCATTTCACTTGTGTGAACTTGTCTCCTTTAATAATGTGTATTCTCCTTATATTATATTATATATAATATGAGTGTTTGTTGACAGTCCGTCGCTTGGTTACATATATCCATATTATATGTGGGGTTGTTGACATGTCTGCTATATTCGCTATGTATATATGAATCGATACTTCATTATAATTAGCCATTCATGTTAAGACTGTCTAATGATTAGTTTACACCCTTGTCAAAAAAAAATATATATATTTCGTTCTCACAATTTTGTGACTTACTTACTTACTTTGGTGTGAGACCATTTATTTCGTCTCCTTGTGTTTGGACAATAGAAGTGTCATCGCAACCTAGTGGTCTTCTGATTTCCGCCTTCTATCGTTAGGACTATTAGTTTCTCGACCAGACCATAACAATAACTTAGCGACGAGTACATAACAGATGGTGACTAGCAGTGGAATCCGAAATACACACTTCGTCCTATTTGGGACTCGTCATCTGAATGTGCTTGCATTCCTCATTGAATGATGGTGCTCCCACCGAGGCTCGAACCCAGTTCCCATAGTTTCAGACGCCAAAGTGTTATCCACCAGACCACTTGGGCCACTAGGCACACCTCTAGGTTTCTACCTAGTACTTGAATGCTAGAGTACTCACTACAAGACCTGATATCCTTATACTTTTTCACTAACTGGCAAATAACACCATGATGGACAAAATAACAGTTCAGTGCAGTATGGTTTTCACTTGTTTTTCGCCAAATCACTTTGAATTCTGACTAATTCTACCGTGAAGTTAGTTAAATAGCTAAAGTCTAGACAAATTAAGTACGTGAGTCAGTGAGAACGTCTTCATTTGGAGTAATGATTCGCTTAAGAGGGTATGTATTCTTCAGGGAAAACTAGTCTTCAACAGAATTCAAACAAGTGATTTCAGAGTTATTTGACAGACGTTGCCCTAGTCAATCAAAAACTCGAGGCTTATGGATCAGTCAAAAATAGGGCGGATATCAGCATACAACCTGACGTTACAATGTAACAACCTTATCTGCCCATATATTGGGAAATAGTTTAGCGGTAGAAGACAAAAGGCTTGGTAAAGGAATGTCTAATTAGAATTTGGTATCTCTACATATGGGGAAATTATGTAAGCCTTATCTCTAACTCACCAATTTCACAGATCTTCTGTGTTGTGCTACTTCTTCCTTTTCACGTCTCCTATGTTTTGCTGCAACGCTGTATTATTTGCTTTCCCTGACATCAAATTTATCTCCCTGCTATCTGATTTTTTTATGCCGATGAACGTCTCTTTATAAATGCACTACTCATAAATCTTACCAGTAGCACACGCCACAATTGTAATCATGTTGTCAGTCATTCTGGAGGGAAGTACTATAAAAAAGAAGGAATAATAGGGGATCAGGTGTCGAAGTGACTAAAAATCGCCAACGGGTCGTCTGAATTGTAGTCTAGACTCAAAGCTTTTCTCTGAGCACTTTCAGTTCAGTACTAATTTGATATTTTAGTTGACTTACGTATAAGCTGGATGGCGAAACTCATTTCTTCCATTTAGATAACATGGAATTTTTAATGACTTTGAAAACAGTGTGGAAATTTATTTGTTTGATTCTGACAAGCGGGTAGGAAGGGGGTATAGGATGCATATTTAATCCTATTTGAACGATTTCAGCTAGGTGTAACCACATTTTCAGTAAGTGATGGTATTCACAGTCAGAATCGTACCCAGAACTCATTATTTCAAACACCAAAGCGCTATCCACTACACCACTAAGGCCACAATCTGATCTCAGTCAGGCAGCGAGAAATATAAAACAACTTCATAATTAATATGACCGTTGCACAAGAGGTGTCTCTCGTGGCCCAAGTGGTCTAGTGGATAACATCTTGGCGTTTGAAACTATGGGCACTGGGTTCGAGACACGGTGGGAGAACCATCACTCACTGGGGAATTCGGGTACATCCACTAGCTGACGAGTCCCAAATAGGACGAAATGCGCATGCTCAACTTCACCGCTAGTCACTATCCACCAACTGGCTTAGACTTTACATGAACCTTGATTTCAACAGAAACTTAAGCTGTGACTTCCTTAAGGCAACTTCATCATCTATGAGAAGAATATTATTTCCAGTAACGCTAGGAGTAGTGTTCTGAAGAAGCCTCAAAGACAAGATTTCAAATCTGATAAATTCAGTGTGCATATATCACTTCGTCTCTTCCTATAGAGCCAGGTGTATTGGTCGTTGGACTCGCATCTTGTCTAAAAGAAGGGTTCAAGTACAGTGTCTCATATGATTGCAGAAAGCTAACAATGGTTCTGTGAGGAATGTAGTAATTAAAAATTTCCAATATTTTCGTATATTTGTTAAATTTATTTAAACTGTGATTATCTTGTAGTGAGAGCTGGTTGCAAGCCAAAACTGTAGATGAAAATTTATGTCAATGTTTACATCCCGAATCACGATCATGAGAAAAACAATAACAAAGCTTAACCTTGAGCGAATCACCAGCCAATCACAGCAGACTTAATGTATGCAAATACGATTCACAGATATATGGCTTGATTTTCTGAGAAACAGCCATAAAGAGATAACGGAATAACCTTCAGCAAGAAAACAACCAATCAGAAGACGCTGCTTCTCTGCTAACAATAGCGCTAATAATAATGTACGTAAAAACCAATAAATACATCTTGATTTTCTCAATAAACTATCTGTTGCCTGACTCTTATCTTCTGTCGTTACAATCTGTCCTCTATTCATCTTTAGTATCACTCAACTTGTAATTTTGTAAGATCCTGATCTAATATAATTACTGCTTGGCATGCTTAATTATGTTATTTTTTCTATTACAAGAATAGAATGTAGGCACTTTGACAACGGATGTAATTCCAATAAGGCATAGTGATTTTGTTTGTATTCCTTTGAGTGTCTCGTGGAACATGCGGATTCAATCCAGAGATATAATTTTACGGGGTGGGGTTGCTAGCCTTATGCCCAACCTTCTCTTTTTACTGGGTTAGTGAGGTTTAGGAGTGAGTCAGTTGGGGATCGAACCTCGGACCATGTGAAAAGCGGTTGACAAGTATTCTTCCATTGAACTACCAATGCCCTATTTCATAAAATACACAGTAGTATAGTACTATTTGTCTATTGATGACGTTATCGAGCAGATTCTGGTGCTCATTATCACGATATCAAGATGACCGTTATTATTACACTGTCATTTACAATCCACAGATTCACTATCATTGGTCAACATCTTGTACACATAAAGCTGTGGTGTGTTGGAGTAAAACCTGAGAAAGATCTAACTCAGAATAATCTTCAGAATAAAAGATTTGTGGGAATTTTGAATTAATTTCATTTGTAAGATTTTTGAAATGAACCAGGATCACAAGTTGACAAAGTCAGAACTCAAGGGAGATTGAATTCTATGCAAGATGTCTGAATGGTTATTGAGCGTGGTTTCGTAACCTGTAGGTCCCGGGTTCGATCCCTGGTGGGATCGTAGGTGCGCACCTCTGAGCAGTCCCAAATTATAGGACGAAGCAGCTGTCCAGTGCTCCCTGGATTTTATTGATCTGTCCGAATCATGTTAGTTCTTGATGAATATCTTATATAGACAAAACAATAATTGGAATGGGTCACAGCGGCTTAATGGTCTACGAGCTAGCTCGCCAGAAGTTCTTGGGTCCAAAACCCGATGGTTGCATATTGATGAAGAGTCCCAAACTAGGACGGAACGGCTACCCTATATTCCCTGGCTTCCCAATGGATCTCTAAGTGATGTCAGCTTATGATGAAATGAAAGCAGTAAGAAGACGTAAATTTTCTGATTCGTGTGCAATATGTATGTATTTGCGCAACACATTCCGAACAATCTGATCACACACGGACTTGTCATAGGAATATATACGAAATTAATAAAGAGTTAAAAGGTGAGAAAAATAAATTCAGGTCAAGTTAAAAGGACATATTGAAGGTGAAAATAACAATGAGGATCACTAAACCAAGGAAGGGAAGTAATAGTACATTTACCGTGGTTTCAAAACAAAATTTACCAAAGAAGGTTTAGTGTGATGACGAATTGTTGACTCGAACGCATAAAGGTGGTGTAAGCTTTCTAGTTGCCAGCTAGGGCTTCCAAAAACTTTAGGATACGCCCAATCACGTTTTATAGATAGGTTTAAAAGATGTGTTAACGCCAATTTTACGTCCTGTCTCTATAATATGTTTCGCAATAGAAGAGCTAAGTCTCCTGTTCTCACCATTAATGGGTCCTGGGGATTTTATTTGCTTCTGAAGCCATTCCTTACTTGCAGAGATCTATGAGTCCTTTCCAAGCATACGTTCAAATTGGTAAATGCAGTGGGATGTGACGTCATTTGAAAGTAATATTGTTCTCTTAGATTGTCTAGTTTTAATCTTGACATTAAGAATATATGAATAAGGCATTTAGAAGACAGATTTCGCGAGATGATATCTTCATTTCGTAGTCTCTTTACAACCGCTTTACAACTAACATGGTTAACAATGATAAAATAAAGTTCATGAAAATTACTCAGTTAAATAAAAAACACAAAAGTACATACTAATGACCAATCATATTTGCATAGGTCATGTAGTCCATGGTAGGCGAAGATTGAAGTCTATTTTGTTTTGTACACACAGCAGTTTAGGCTGTATGTGATTAATCCCCCAAAGTGCTTCCATCACCTTCAATAATCTTGAATTAGAGTTATGTGAAATAATTGTGAAAGTCATTAATATTGATTTTGTGACCTGACATTAATAAGTGTTATGGATGATGCTGGATTCCTATTAAGATTAATCGCGTTAGGATTTTCGATATGATTTACTAGCCATTTTGGAAGATGTTCTTTTCGACGACATTGGAACATTCTGTTAGTTCTACCTATATAGGTGTCACGGCAGCTGCAGTTGAACTTGTAGATACAGTTTGAAGTAGAGTCCACAGAATTTCGTCCTTTAATAAGAATATATAATAATTTAGACTGGGGTAGAATTCATAAGCATTTATCAGTCGTATTGACCGTAAATTCACACTGAGAGGACAAAAACACGGAGATTTAAACTCCAGTCTAAATCACTTCAACTCCTGACCTAACTAAAAAAATATTTGTAGAGTTGATGATTAACTGAAAAACTCGTTCCCCTTTTCTGCATACTTTTTTTTACTTCTATTTTCTGAATTGTGTGAGTAAGCATCAGCTCACACAGATGAGAATTAGAATCTTTAGGCAAAATATCTCTATCGATCTCATTCAGATGAGTCATTCAGTTTTTATTTAGCTGAAAAGAATCCGCAATGAAAAGGTTGGACGACATGATAGAATAGCCTGATACGCATTCCTATTGGTTGATGAAATAAACCTATAATAATATTATTATAGTGGAAGATATGAGGTGAATAAATCAATAACTAAGATAACTAAATGGCCGTTTGGTTTATGGGTAATCAGTTTGATAAATGTCTAATAGTTGCTACAATTTTTTAAACGACCTCAAAATAAAGCGATTATAAAGGTCACTACAACAAAAACCACGCCAGCTATAAGTATTCATAAGCTCACAACTTACTTAGGAGGCTAGAAAGACAATAGCTAGTCGTATTATTGAAAAACAGCTGAATAACAAATGGAGAGAAACGCGTGTTCTAGATTCCCTGCCATTCTAGCCAATTTCAACTAAACAGTACCATTTTAACATTAAGGAAATCTCAAAAGCGTCCACGGTAGGAACCAACTTGTTAACACAGACTGAACATTTTGATTGTATTAAATCAATTAACACAAAATTCAGCATATTAATTCCATGAGTTGTTTTGAAAGGACTAAACTTGTTCTTATGGTTTTGACCACGTAGGATTGATATCAGTTAGAGAACCACTGAAAACCAGCATTGAAGTACTGGAGAGCTGTTTCCTCCTAGTTTGGGAATCATACGCAGTATGCACCCACCGCCAGGGATCAAACCCAGGACCTTCCATTTACAAGGCAAGCCTGCTAGTGACTTGCTACTGGACGGAGTTTCCTAGAGTTCTAGTGAGAAGTCAAGTGTGAGGATGGATTTCCTACCGATGACATTCGGTGGTGGTCGCACTAAAACAGATCACGAATTTTGATAGAGGTTAGAATTCATGGGCTGGTCACTGGATGGATTCCTAGTGGTTGAATGGTCTACGAGCTTGCTTTGTAACTGGAAGTTCCTGGTTTCGACCCCTGACAGTGGATGCTTACTGCTGATGATTCCCAAACTAGGATGAAACAGCCGTCCAGTACTCCAGGGCTGGTTATCTAACTGACATCATTCCGTGGTCAAACTAGTTAAAATAATAATTCCAACCCAATAATCTGTCATGTACGAGACGGTACACTTTCGCATGGTAGGGTGCCTGCTAAGTGTAAGAAGTACAGTTGTTAACAAAACATTTAAAGCCTCTCAAAGTCACAATGTCACTGGTAGAATGATTCTAACTCCCTAGAACACGTGACTATGAAGTAAATACTAGGATTTGACAATAAGATTTAAAGACGACAAAGATATGAGTGTATACGTAATTCATATCTACCATTTGTAAGCAGCTTCACATCGCCTACTGAATATGTTATGTAACTTCGTGTCGGATGATTGCAGGTACTAATCTTTGATACAGTGGTAGAGTGTTCCCCAGCTAAGTAGGTGGTCCACCTTTTAATTTCTTGTCATGGCATTCCTAAACCTCGCCTAACTGATAGTTAGGGAAAAAGGGAGAGGGGAAGGCTGGTCTTAGGGCTAGCAAAACCGCTCAAATTTATAGAAGATAATTCTTATGTGAAAACCGTATCTACTGAAATTTCATATCTGAAAGCTTGAAGCGCTTTGCTCCACCTGGAACGGAATAAAATGCAAAAACAAAATTTTTGTGACAGATGTTGTACTACAGGCGCTGATTTACTGGTCATGCACCCTAATATCTAAGCTGTGACAATCATCTATCCTTCAGTCTTCAATTTAACTTCAACTAAAGTGGAATTTTATGTAGCTGAAGTGTGTTAGATTGGTACTATTCAGTCCTCATGAGTACAACACAAAGTCAATCAAATCATCTCAATTATAATCATATTGACCCATTGTTGATGACATTATCTAAAGTACGTTCGATCTGACACATCGGTATAGATGTACTGGGATGGTGTCTGAGTCTATATTTCAGAAGAATTCAAAGCTTCAGAAAGAGTTTCATCCTCAAATGTACAAATTATTTGTAAATCCTGTTGTGTGAACTACTATCAACAGTGAATATGATCAATATAAAATGGATAGCAATGGGATTCAGGAGGCATATTTCATCCTGTCCAGCAGAAGACTGGAATTCAGCATCCATCATTTCAAAACGACAAGAGACAAAGTTAAACTTTAAGCACCACTAACCAACAATCATCAGCGAATGTCCTCGAACGCACTTATCACTTGAAGGAGGCATTTTTTGTGGTTGGTATACATATATTTATGAAAAAAAAGCATAAAAACTTTATAAACATGTTACTGAGGATAAAAATAGCTATCAGTTTTAGGTTGGAGTATCAACAAAGTACATTTCCATTGTGGGTAAAATTTATTTGGATAAAGTTTCATAGTGTTATGCAGCAATATTTACTGAGCAATAGATTGTGCTCGAAACGTCATCAGTAAATATTAATGCATAACACCCTGAGACTTAATCAAAATAAATTTTACTCACAATGGAATTATACCCTACCACAGTGCACAAGTTCTATTCTTATATCAACAGAAAAATTCAACCACGTTTTATGCATGTAATTATTTAGGTCTACTATCCCTAACAATAACTCTAATCTTTCCTGAACCTAACCGCAACGTGAAAATATCCCTAAACTAACTGTAATCTAACTCGAACCAACTGTAATATCGCCTTTATCAGATTAACCTCACCCTAACTTGTCCTTGGTTTAAAGCGTAACTTTATCTTTCCCAGACCTAAGCTGAAACTTGCCAGATATTTCATTTAATAACATAACACTTCGATGAGCATAATTTATTGATGATGACAAGATTACTTGCCAGATTTCACTAGCTTGCTCAGTGAGCGTTCCAAGGTCATTAATGCAGTCGTACTCCATTGGTAGTTAGTTAGCTTAAAGCTTAACTTGGCCCAACAAGCTACTGTGCACTATGCCAGAGAGCCTCAAAAGCCACCTTTTGTAGCTTCAGCTAGTTTGTATTGTGATGACTTCTCTGAAAGTAAAGACAGTTCCTGTTTTACCCTCATAAAGGAAAAAAATGCAGAATTAGAATTCTGAAGGTAGGCTGAAGAAGTTTTGGAGTCCTGAACGATAGATTTGTACAATTTTTGCCAAATTTTAGAAATGGATACATTGTACATAACTTTTGTTTGAATCGACTTCCCTGTAAAAAATATGAAACTTTCGAATGAAAATATAGTTGAGCTGTCTATCGGTTCACGTTCTCACTGATTCATACTGTCTAATTGCTGCGCTAATCCTTGTATTCTGCACTTTGGAACTTACAGGAACATCTTGTCTTCGTCCAAAGACTCTTCATTAACTCGTAAACAGCTTTTACCAGTTAACACAACCCAGCAGTGAACTACATCTGTGGATTATTTTATTGGTTTGTAGGAATGGACTATGACTGGGTTTTTAAGTAACCATTATCTTTTATAGATTATCTATTTGTAATATACTGTCTCAGTGTTCTTTCATTAACTTGTATTTTTATTCTGACGTTTCGTACACCTATCGAGGGCATTGTCTAGTCCCCTACAAAGTAATAGGGAACAATGCACTTTTCTTATATATGCCAAGAGGATTGAATTTAGAGTTATTGTAATTCACCTTCAATACAGTTTCTTGTATCTGTGCCAAACACGCAAATGATCTGTGGTTCAATCCCCGATCGATGTATTCCTAAGCCTCACTGGTTTACTTACGAATAGTAGGCCTGGAAAAGAAGGAAGATTGAGCGTGAGGTTATCAACCTCACCCTGTAAAAAGACTACCGCTAGTGAAACTTAAAATCCTGAAACCGTATGTTCCCTTCATAACACAAAGGAATATTTAAAATTAGTCGTCGAAAAAAGTCTTCACAAGTGAATCAATATTTAGGTGCTCCATATTATTGTCTTAAACGGGATGTGTCAATTTGTGGTTAGGATGAAATCAGACTTTAGAAAATTTCTACTGTAACAATGATTGACAGAAATGGAAGTCACAAACCATGAAAGGTACAATTGATCGAATGACAACGATTTTGCTTGGTTGAAGGATTTTTATTTGTCTATTTATTTATTTTTATTTTGATTACAGCTTGATGCCACACCGTATTTTTTTGGTACATGTATGGAATTTTCAGCATGTGATATCGGTAGCCCAAATTTTGCAGGCCAACCATATCGGGTATGCGTCGGCTAGAGATCAAACCTCGGAACATGTGTGTGGTCGGCGAGAGTCCTAACCACTGTGCCACCGACGGACGAATTCGACAACGGATTGATATCAGTTGAAAACCAGGGAGTACTGGACAGCTGCTGTTTCATTCTAGTTTGGGACTCTTCAGCCGCACGCACCCACAATGTAGGGTTCAAACCCAGGGCCTTCTGGTTACAAGGCGAGAGGCCTTGTAGACCATTAACCCACTGGGACCCGATCCAACGGCCCATGAATACTAACTTTGATGATGAAGAGGCAGTCCAAACTAGACTGACGAAACAGCTGTTTAGTACTCTCAGCTGGTTTTCCAATGGTTCACTAGCCGATACCAGCTCATGATGAAATCCTCCTACCAATCAAACAAAATCCCTACAAACCAATATTGAAACTATATTTGGTTTTAAAGCATTGTTAACGAAATAAGGGACTTTGTTTCCTATGTTTGCAAAGTGTATACCCCCAAATGAGTTATCTATCGATAAACAGAATAAAAATAGTTTGGGGCATACTTTCCTTTCTACTGTTTGAGGTGTTGGGTAGTGGAGGAAAGTAAGAGGGTAAGGTTGTGAAACTGTATCGAATCGGACGGCTAGGACACACGTTGCATGTACTAGGCCATCGTCCTCTCCCTCTAAGTAATGTTAGCTAACATGGGATTAGTTTAAGAAAGAGTTAGGCGTGATCAGACGAAAACATGGTACCAGTCTATGAAGTCTTTGACTGTTGATTCGATTCACTTAGGGAGGTATAGACTGCTTGGTTTGAGTTGTTAAGATTCTAAAAACGAATGTCTACATGCTCAAAATCGTTCTCATTGACGCAGGTGCATTCAGTCATGGTGATTTCTCAAATCCATTAAACTCTATGTGGTTGCTGTTCCTTTCACATATTTCCCTTTATTATTATTATTATCATTATTATTAGGATTTCTTTACATTTCTTTTTTCACTGTACTTCTAAGTGTGCTATATAGAGTGTGACAACTGGAACTGGTGCATATTTCGTTCAAAGTTCTATGGTAAAAATTCACTTTTGTCCAGTTCCCTGTATTAAGTTGTTAGAAAGACTTATCGCCTATTTGTTCTACATTTGTGTGAGATATATTGAAGATTTTCAGATGGTGAGAACAGTGAGGATAACCTGAGTGTTGTTTAGCACAGTCAACTGCGCTAGTTTACATATGAACTATAATCCAGTGTACACGATTGATTT
Organism: Trichobilharzia regenti; assembly: GCA_944472135.2. Taxonomy (NCBI): domain Eukaryota; kingdom Metazoa; phylum Platyhelminthes; class Trematoda; order Strigeidida; family Schistosomatidae; genus Trichobilharzia; species Trichobilharzia regenti. The sequence goes on from OX235263.1 coordinate 72,146,996, forward strand.
AATAATATGCTAGAACTTGTAAGCCTGTGAAAGTATACATGGCTATAACTGCAATTTTAAGTCGACTTTATGATCCTTCTATCAAAGCAGATATATTCTATCATTAGAGATAATTTACAGTTACAAGTGAGTTTTTTTAGAATTTGAGCGGTTGAACAATATAGATCTGACTTTGAAGAAAGGCTGTGTGTGTTTAGGTGTTGCCTGAAGACAGTTTTATTTTTCGAGATTGATCATGAACTGACTTCATCAGAAAACCACGGAGTAATGGACACATGTTTCGGCCTAGTTAGAAACTCTTCAGAGGTAGGCACCTGTGGTTCTATCATAACCTTCAGGTTCCAAGGCGACCTCGTATACTATTGAACCATTGCAACGAAATCCAATAGCTCTTCGATTCTAACTTCTATTATTCACCAGTGACTGATAACAGGAAGAAGTTGGGAAGGCGTGACCAGTGGTGTTCACGAAATTAGGTAGAGGGAAGGTATTTTAGCTCGCCTTGTAACATGAAAGTCCTTAGTTCGTTCGTCTGTGAGATCATGATGCATACTGCACGCACAAACTATTGTGAGACATCTGTCCAGTACCCGTTGGTTTGCAGTGGTTCCCTAACTGAAAGTTTCATTTTCCTTTTAATGGTACTAACTACCTCCAAACACACGTAGTCTGACAAGTTGTCATTGTTTTTATCAAAAAAATAATCGAAGCAGTTCTTTGAAGACAGGGATAAAATGTAACGCATATATAGTCACTATCTAATCTGATTACTATGTTCTTCATACCTCTCTAGAAATTTTAAACAAAGCTACTCTACTTGATATCCGAAATCCTACTTAACCGATGTCACTCCACATTAATTTGTTTATTAGATATATCACACAGTGAAACAGTATTGTTTACTAGGTGACAAAGGTTCAAACACAATTTATTGTGCATAAACATTTCAATTATAACCATGCAACTTCGAAACTTTAGTTTCTTTAGTCATCTCTATTTATGCTGTTCGTTGTACGTGTAGTTCAATTTCCCAGATGTCTGGGACAGGTATTGATTCATTCCTATTACACGTGTTTCCAGTTGATTTGATAACTAAAGCCAAAGTGATCAATATCTACCTCCATCCATTTTAAAACTGTCCTCTTATCTCATTCTATTGTATGGTTGTGTGTAATTGCATTTAGTGAGTGTTAAAGCTGAACTATTCTCCAGATTTCATATCTTATTAGAGTCAATTAACCTAGAATCTGATAGGCGTTTATGCTCAGCTAGTCTGATTGACCCCGTTCTAGCACACTGACCAATATGTTTCACCTGACAATCATTGCAGGGCATTAGATAAACTAAATTTTGTTTAGTGGGCTCCTGGGGATCCTTTAACTGAAAAAGGCTTATTTCTAATTGAGTTTGTGGGTTTGAATGCCACTTTTATTCCTTCATGGTTAGGTATTCTACATAAGATTCTTGAGGTTCCTTCCTTTTATATAAGTACTAGTGGTCATTTTAATCCCTCAATGTTGATGTTGTCATAAGTCTGTGCATGTTTGACATGCATGCTGTCATTACTGATATAATTACGATTATTATTAATTTTATTTATGCTGTTTCCTTCATACTTCCTCACAAATTTATTCGGGTAATTATTAAGTTTCAAGGCTTCTTTTATGTGTATCACTTCCTGTCTTAGATTTTCCTTGGTACTACTTAGTATTGTGCTTTGTCATTTAAATATTTCGATAATCCAATTTTTACTGGTATAGGACTGGATGATCGGAAATCCAAATATCTGTTTGAATGTGTGGATTTTCTGTAAACACTAGTGTCTAACTTACCATCTTCTTTCTTTTTTACGTTGCAATCTAAGATTGGAAGTTCCCCTTCCTGACTTTCCAATTCATAAGTGTTGTGTTCGAAAAATCTATCTATATCTTGTGTTCTAAGCGCACAGTGAATGTGTCATCTACATACCTCCAACAAACTTCTGGAGTGAAGCCGAACGATTCAATCATATCAATTGCAACTATAGAGCTTCGAAACTTTCGTTTTGTAGATTTTTTCAAGCATTCGTTTTGTAGGGATTTCGTTTGATTGGTTGGAGGATTTCATCATGAGCTGACATCGAATAGAGAACCATTGGAAAACCAGATGGGAGTACTGAACAGCTGTTTCATCAGCCTATTTTGGACTGGCTCTTCTTCAGTACGCACCCACCATAGTGGTTCGAACCCAGGATAGTCTGGTTACAAGGTAAGAGGCCTCGTAGTCCATTAAGCCACTTTCTATTCACTGTCCAGCAATGGATACTGTTTTACTGTGTGATACACCTAATCTTCGACACTTTGTATTCCGCTCATTTGCTTAAGTCAGTCAGTCCGTACTAATAAGACAGACAAGTGAAACAGGGCTATTTATCTTTAAAATATTAAGACATCAATATAAGTTATCCTAACAACAACTGTTACTTGTTGTTTTTCAAGTGGACGGCAAAAAAGTGAAAAAGTGAAGTCACCTTGACATTCTGATATCAGACTTTTCACGTCAAAATTATTTTTATTACTGTTATTATTATTATTACTATTATCAATGTTTATTATGATCACCGTGTTATCCATCTGTCATCCAAAATAACGCTGATATTAAAAACAGATAACTAAGTGCCTTCAATATGCTTTTATCCCCAACAAAACATACTTAAACTAATCGATTTGGCCTACAAGCAGAGCGTGCAAATTGAACAGAATGATGCATCCTAGTCTAAAGCGTAATAATTAGTAAAAAAAACACTAAAAGGTTGCCGTAAAATTCTACATTCTCTGATATTAAAGAGGTGAAGGGATGTCCACTGGGTTCCAGCTTAGCAGATTTCGCGTTCTGAGTCAACTAGAAAATTGTTCTTTGAAAAAGAACTTATCAGAAAACTTTCATTTAATTTATTACTGGCGTATATATAGATTAAAAACAATTAGTCCCTTTGATAAATTTGAATAAGGCAGTAAGAAGACAAATTTCGCCGCGAGATGATATCGTCATTTCGTAGTCTCTTTACAACCGCTTTACAAATAACATGGTTAACAGTAATAAAACAAGGTTAATGACAATTACTCAGTTAAATAAAAAACACAAAAGTACATACTGATGACCAATCATATTTGCATAGGTCATGTTGTCCATGGTAGGCGAAGATTGAAGTCTATTTTGTTTTGTACACACAGTTTAGGCTGTATGCGATTAATCCTCCAAAGTGCTTCCATCACCTTCAATAATCTTGAATTAGAGTTATGTGAAATAATTGTGAAATAGTCATTAATATTGATTTTGTGACCTGACATTAATAAGTGTTTTTTGGAATGGATGATCCTGGATTTCTATTCAGATTAATCGCGTTGGGATTTTCTATATGATTTAGTAGCCATTTTGGAACATGTTCTTTTCGACGACATTGGAACATTCTGTTAGTTCTACCTATATAGGTGTCACCGCAGCTGCAGTTGAACTTGTAGATACAGTTTGAAGTAGAGTCCACAGAATTTCGTCCTTTAATCGTAGGCTAACTTCGGTCAGCCATCAAACGCACATTCTACGCCTCATCTATTTATAGAACAACACATTTAAGCGAACAATATTGTTTTCAATTAGATCTCATCGGGCTTAACTCTAATATACCTATAAGTTTACAAATAAATTCAAATATAAACCACTCATGGTGTTTTGTCTTTAGGATAATAAGATGGTGAATATAAATTGTGCAATTAGTCATAATAGTAATAATAATAATAATGGTCTTATCAATAATAAGGATGAAAAAGTGAGGCAATCTGTGAATAACACAAATCCATTCCAAAAAACACTTATTAATGTCTGGTCACAAAATAAATATTAATGACCACTTCACAATTATTTCATCACATAACTTTAATTCAAGGTTGGTTATTAAATGTGATGAAAACACTTTGGGGGATTAATCACATACAGCCTAAACTGTGTGTACAAAACAAAAAAAAGACTTCAATCTTCGCCTACCATGGACAACATGACCTATGCAAATATGATTGGTCATCAGTATGTACTTTTGTGTTTTTTATTTAACTGAGTAATTGTCATTAACCTTGTTTTATTACTGTTAACCATGTTATTTGTAAAGCGGTTGTAAAGAGACTACGAAATGACGATATCATCTCGCGGCGAAATTTGTCTACTTAATTCCTTATTCAAGAATACATAGATGACACATTTTTGTTCTTTGTGATAATTATTTGAACAGGAACGGGCACAGTTGGACTATCATAGTCAAGGCCAAATTGACCTTGAACAACCAATCAGAATCCAAATGCAAAAAGTCGTATAATCGTTCTCTCATAGACAAGATTTTATTTTGATAAATCACTCAGTGTTGTACAGTAATATCAGTTAATATTACTGTACAACACACTAAATATATCGGACACTTGATATTACATTGTATAGTTGTAGCCTATGTGCTGTAAGAATGTCTTACAATCAATACACAAATGGTCTATAGAGAAATCGTACCATGCGCAACATTCATCCAGGTGGCTGTAGCTCATGGTATTTTGAGATCCATTAGTATTCCTGAAACTATTCCCCAACCTACTCCTAACTCTAACCATGATCCTAATTCCTAGTGCTAACTTTAATCCTAGACCCTAAACCTTAATCTTAAATGCCATAACTCTACCTAACAATATAGATTTGAAGAAAAAGTACCGAAAGAATAAGTTGAATACTGTATCTATCCTTTCCAAGTCGAAAAAGGCAGGCGTAATTTGATGTGGAATGACATTTCAGAACATTCCCTGTGTCTAATTGGTTCTAGAAGGTCAACGTTTGAAAGACCTTGACATTGTCCACGATATTTTAACTTCACCTGGGAACGCAATAATGTTTCAGTTCAATGAAGTACATTCGACTATCAGATTTACGTGAGTAGAAGAATCCCAAAGTAAAATTGCCATTTTAGACGTCCTGTTGATAAGAAGACCAAATTATAGGATAGAAAGGAATTTGCATAAGAAAAGTACTTGGATAGGTCAATGTAGAGAGATTTTCACAGCTTTGTTTCTCTTTGGTATTAAGGAAGTTTGGTAAAGACTCTCAGCTATGGGATCAGAGCTATTTGTTTACAAGATGCGATTGAGGACGTACTTAAGGTTTTTTATTTTATTTTTTATTATTTTTGATTACAGCTTGATGCCACACCGTATTTTTTTGGTACAGGTATGGAATTTTCAGCATGTGATATCGGTAGCCCAAATTTTGAAGGCTAACCATAGATATCAGGTGTGCATCGGCAGGGGATCGAACCTCGGACCATATGCATGGTTGGCGAGAGTCCTAACCACTGTGCCACCGACGCAAGTTAACTGAAAAAACCTACCCTGAAAATTTTATCACTAAACGCATAGCCAGTATAGTAGAGAGGAATTCTCCTGTATCTGTTGACAAGAAGCCTCTGTATGTATGTATACGACTACAATTCAGAAATGACATACCAAGTGAAATAATAATCAACAAGTTGAGAAAATCGATCCAAAGAAAGTTTAATGCTAGTAAGCTGAAGCTTATATTTTCCACACAACCAGCTGTCATTTTGAAACTGAAAGATGAACTACCTAAACTAGCCACCTCCTGTTGTACCTATCAATTCAACTACTCCGGTGGAGTCAGTTATATTGGCTGTTGGTCTAGGAAATTAATTTTGCTGTACTGGGGAACACCTATCAATTTGGCTAAATAAAAGTGTTGTTAAATCCATCAACACTTCTCAACCAGATGACCTCATTCAAGTAGGCTACAAAGCCGCAAAATTAGCTGGTAATGAAAAGTCTTCCTCTATCATCTATCGGGTATCGAATAAATTACCAAAGGCCTCTACATACTGAATATTGCAAAAAGTAAAGTCCATTTCAATTCGCTGAAACCAACGGGCCATCCATTGCTACACTGGTCTGCTGTCGAACCCGTAGGTTCATAAATTCTGTGTTACTTCCCTTAATTTATTTGATATTCGATTAAATTAATGTTATATTTAATGTATATATTTCTCTCTGACTGATGCTTTCATAATGTAACCTAACAACACTATAACTTCGATGCTATTTAAAACAGCACGAACGGTGTTAGTAACAAAATTGTTACGGTCATATAACTGTAGAATCTTGGGTTCCGAGTTGAACATTTCACTTTGTTCTCTGTTGTCTTTTTCTTTCTAGCTTCATGGCTGCCTATAAGCTTTCATTCCCCTCTTACAAGATCTCTTTCATGTCACCCTAGGGACACAGCAAACGCGTCTTTTCCTTATTCAATTTCCATTCGACAGTTTGACGCGTGATGTCACTCAGAGGTCTTCTGAGCGTGTATCCAGTCCATCTCCATTTCCACAGGAATATTTTTAGGCGATAGGTTGTTGGTTGGTATGTTGTCAGAGTCCTCTGTTGCTAATCCTTTCTGACCATCTAACCTTTAGTATGGAATGACTGTAGATAGTAAAGAAAGTCTTCAGTAACCTGTTAAAAATTGCTTTTCGTGACAAGCTGACTCACCGAACTCTGAAGTGAAATAATTTTTTAAAAAATTGAAAGGTTCTCTAGAAGTAGATATGTATTAAGCGAAGTAAAGTATAGATCTTGAAACAGCCAATCCGAGCTTATTGTTGTTGTTGTTGTTATTATTCCGTTGAGTTCCAAGTGGAAAGTAAAGCTTCAGAAGCACATCTTCGTTTAATCTCATTTACTTTTCTAGCTGGTCCTAAGCCCCCAAAAATGGAGAAGTTTGGGAGCTGGTTGGGCTAGCAACACCATCAAGGAAAATTAGTCCACTCACTTCAGTAACTTTACAGCAAGGAATCAGAGTTTCCATAGGTATAACAATGTGGTTGCGATAGCAATATCGAGTTTACTGTTGACAATAAGAATACCATTCAGGATTTACGGTGAAGATTTAACCTGTAAAGCTGCTTATAATATCATTGTATACCTAACTCATACATTACTCTGGCTCCTTACCCTAAATTATGGTTATTTGAATAAATACCGACATTACGAAGATATTGTAAAGAAAAGGATCACGTTTAGTATTCGTACACTGATTGCAACATGTTTTCACCTAAATTAACCTGATTTACTCTGAGTGGCTGCTTCAAAGTCGCTCATCCACTCCTTCACTTGATTTACATTGTGCTTCAACTCTATCGAAAACTGAAGGCTACGTAACTGATATTCACTCATTTATTTATTTAGAACAAAATGACTACCCTGATATCTCTAGAAAAACTGTGGCCTTGGAAAGAACTAGTTTCGGTTGACTTATGTACTGTTAAAACTACTGCCTTAATGATTTCTTTTCCTCTATTTAGTTTATATATTCTTGGTGGTGGTTGAAAGTGGAATTTAGAACTTTCAGAAGATTATGGTTAACTGTCTCTCATTATAAAGTAAAAATTATACTCATTGCCATACATAGCTCGAGTTATGCCAATAAATCAATAAAATGTTGACCATCTCCTTTTCTATGACAAGGGATCAGAGTGTTAGGTAACAAAGCACATATGTCGGCAGAACAGAAAGAAAGGGCTGATTTTTCGCACTTTTGAACAAATTCCAAAGAACTTATGACCTCATGTCATCTGGTGAACATTAGACAATATTTAGATAGTATGTTGTCATTCAAATGAAGCCCAGTCTATGAGATTTTCCTAAAGCAAGTGCTATTAAAAGCCTGATATCGATTATATGCATACAAACAGAGATAGCTGTTGACCTCATGTTACCCTGGTGTTTACGGTGATTTTTTAGAAATGTCCTATGCAATTTTTGTTATATCACTTAGTTTTCTATATCCTTTGTTCTGCATTAAAAGATTAACAGTAGAGAAAAGCAAATATTAACTGATTGACTTTGGTGTTTTACAGCTTGAAGTTCACCAGTCATACAGAACGCATAAGTTCTCTACCGTGGCATAGCGTCGGTGTGGCAACCATATGGAGGGAACTTATAAGTTCATTGATTTTATATTCATTGATTTTAGCCTGTTGACATCATGACCAGTCAGCTGATTATGGTCTTCATCAACTGCCTAACTTATTAATGTCGCCTTGTTAAGCATGTATTTCAGTGTCACTTAAGGTATAAGGCATTAGGAAGATGCTGTCAAATAGTGTATTCTTCAATAATTGTGTTCATTACAGTCCCGCAGGAGGTTAGTCATAACGCCAAATAGATCAACAGTAACCCCTCTGACTGCATCAAACCCCACTGGGAACATGAGTTTCTTCAAGGATGCAGTTACGTCTTGCCAATAAGTGCTAACAAGAACGAAACCTAAGTCTAGGACTTCCTCTCGATAACACTCCAGTAATTAAATATTAAAATAGTCTCTTATATAACCAACATGACAACTAAGATTTGGTTGCTACCAATAAACTGAGAAACAGTACAATATGTATAATTAAAATTCATTAATCAAACCAAAAGAAATAAGTTTTTGGCCTCACTCATCCATTGGTCACGACCTGCCAATAGAACTCCAGTGAACTTCGTTCTGTAGCCAGCTTCTAGGGAGTATCTTGTTTATTTTCAATAGTTTGTAGGGATTCGATATGTTTCATGTTTAACCACAGAATGATAAAAATGTTAGAGAGCCATTAAAAACCAGGGAGTACTGAACAGCTGTTTCATCCCAGTCTGGGAATCATCAACATTATCCGCTACCTTCCAGTCACAAGGAAAGCTGGTTAACCATTCAGCCACTGGAACCTCATCCAGTAGCCCATGAATTCTATTCTACACCGGTCGATGACTATTTTAACACGATCATCAGCCACTGTCATCGACGAGTATTCCTCCTGACTCCTGACCTAATAGATTTCTTAGTGTAGCTGCAGTCAACTTCGTAATGCTGCCTTATTAATTTTTATTTATCATTATGAAGTCCTGACACAGTTGCTACTGTATCATTTTTTGTTAGAAAATGTTCTATTATATACTTTTAGAAAGAGGCCAGTAGTCAAACCGAATAGTTAAGTGGTGACGTCTCTGAATTTAACATTGACTGACCCCGGTTCCAGTCTCCAGTGGAACATTAGTTAATTTGAGGAATCAAGCACTTCTAGATGAATGGGTGTTAATAAGCACAACATTCAAGTCCTGAGCCTTCCACTGATTGTCTCTAACCACCTGATATATTTCATCCTCATTTCGTGTCTGGAACTAGGATGAGAAAGTTGTCCAGTATGATCTCTTGCTCTTTATAGTACTAAGAGTGATACCGATTAGTCACGCAACGTGACTTGAAGTCTGTCATATCCCTACAAACTAACACCTGTCAACTTTTTTTGTGTTAAGGAATCTTTAACTTACCATACAGTAGTCATGGGTTAATGCATTCTGCTGTACTCGCCGATGACATTGGTTGATGGTTGCGCTAAAGTCACGAATAGGTAAAAGTTAGGATTCATGGGTCTCACTGTCTCGATAGTCTATATGTCTGCCTTCTAATCAGAAAGTTGTGGGTTCGAGCTCCGGTGAATATGAGTCGCCAGTGTCTTGAACTGCGACGAAAAAGTCGTACAGTACTCCCTAGTTTTCAAAAGTTTCAGTCTTCTCAACATCTAAAATCATATTCTTTTTTGATTTGTTCTAAAAGCTTGAATCTTATGACATTTTTTTCCATAAATATCAAAATTCCCTCCCACACTTGTCTTTTTTTATTGTTTAAAACAATAATTAATCATCCTAATGTACTTGTTCAATGTTTCAGTGTGTATTAAAAGCCATTAGAAAGTGTTTCTTCTCTTGTTTTGCTTATAATTGTTTGTTTTGTCCTTTTCTAATTAGGAAGGAAAAAGCCAGCAGGCAAAAAATCAAAATCAAATCTTCTTTAAATGTTGAATATTTTATAAATTTTTTTGCAAGAAATGTAGATACCTTCTTTTGACAAATATGATAGATGATAATATCTAGAATTGGTATTCTCGTCATTGCTTTCCCATGAATACCATTAAAAAAAAATAGAAGTTATTGCAAAGGTTGACATTTATGTATTAAGGGGGATAGATTATTAAATTAAAAAGGAAGCTTGGTCATTTAAGAAAAAAAAATTGGTCCTTACAAGCAAATGAAGAGGTGTTCTGAGAAGAGTTACTCTACATTGATTGGTGGTTAGGGTGTAAACACTACAGTAAGATGAGTTCACTTCTTGGTTTTAGTGCAAACTGGATACGCTGGTGATCTGACTGTTTCAAACTGACCAGTAGGGTGCAGCAGGGCGGGTGTGAGGACAAATACTCGCCAGCGAAGACACTGGCTAGCGGTCGCGCTATGTCGTGAATTGGCAAAGGTTAGAATTCATGGGCTGGCCATTGAATCGGGTCCCAGTGGCTTAATGGTCTACGAGCTCGCTAGCCTTGTAACCAGAAGGTCCTGGGTTCGAACCCCAGCTGGTGCGTACTGACGAAGAGTCCCAAACTAGGGCGAAACAGCTGTGTAGTACTTCCAACTGGTTTTCCAATGGATCTCTAACCAATGTCAGCTCATGATGAAATCCTGTAACCAATCAACCAAATCCCTACAAACCAATACTTAAATAGCTTTTTTTGTTAGATAAAGCAATAACAAGACGTAATTTGTCTGAATCGTATAATTTAGTATATGCCCAACACATTTCGAACAATCTGATCATACACGAATTTCTCATAGGAATATATATGAATTTAATAAAGAAGTAAGAGGTGGGAAAGTAGACGTGGGTCAAGTTAAAAGGACATACTCAAGGTCAAAATAACAATGAAGATCATTAAACCAAATAACAGAGGTAGTAGTACATCTACCCTGGCTGGTATCAAAACAAAGTTTACTAAGGAAGGTTTATTGTGATGACAAATTATTGCTTTGAACGCAGTAAAGGTGGTTTAAACTTTCTAATTGCCAGCTAGGGGTTCCTTAAACTTAAGAATACGCCTTAAACACGTTTTATAGATAGGTTTAAAAGATCTGTTAGCGTCAATTTTATGTCCTGTCTCTACAAAATGTTTCGCAATAGAAGAACTAAGTCTCCTGTTCTCACCAATAATGGGTTCTGAAGATTCTGTTTGCTTCTGAGGCTATTTAGGAATATACTCTGAGAGATCTATGAGTCCTCCCTATGTATGTGTGTCCACACGTACATTCAGACTGGTAAAAACTGTGGGACGTGACGTCATTTTTCGCATGTTCGAAGGGCTTAGATAGATATAATGGCTTTACATTCTCTAATATTATGATATTAGCTTTTTTTTGGTTAGATATCAGCCACAATGGTCTAACGTTAAGTCCCTCCAAATGTTAGACAGTTAACTTCACCTTTTAGGGAGAAACGTGATCTACACGAAATTGTTTGTTCACAAGATACTTTTAGCATATTGGGCATTGATGATTTAGAAATTAAGTCGAACATTAAACACAATTTGGAATAATCCTTTCATGTCACCTTCCTTGGTCATTCCATATCTTGTTGATTTCTCAGAAAATATTCCGTCTAACCTACTACACTAAGAAGTTAGGAAAATTGAGCATCACTCAACTTCCACTTCTATAATTGATGAACTCTTGTATCTTACCTGTTGTTCTTTATTCCCCCCGCCCCTCCTTAATTCTTCCTGGGTGACTCGAAAAAGATGATGTCATTATTGATATAGTATAAAACTTGGGCACTGCAGTAGAGTTTAACTCCATTATAGATAAGATTTTATTTTGATAAATCATACAGTATGTTGTAGAGTAATATTAACTGATGACGTTTCGAGCACAATTCATTACTGCTCATAATTATATGAAGGTACTCACACAACTTTTTTACTTCATTTATATACATGAGTGAAACTGATGATTAAACATTTGAATAAAAATGTACATTCAGAAATAATAATATGAGTGTTATTGACCAATTACAATCAGATGGGAAATAAGACGAGTGTTTTTATAGTAAAATAAATAAGTAACTTGATAGAATGTTATGATGTATGTGAATTGAAATAGACCTGGGAGTACTGGACAGCTGTTCCGTCCTAGTTTGGGACTCTTCACCAGTACGCATCCGCCGAGGTTCGAACCCAGGACACTCTGGCCACAAGACAAGCTCGTAGACCATTGAGCCACTGGGACCCGAGGGTCCTGGGTCCGGTGGGTGCGTACTGATGAAGAGTCCCAAACCAGGAAGGGGGGGGAGACAGCTGTCCAGTATTCCCAGGTTTTCCATTGGTTCTCTACCCAATGTCAGCTCATGTTGAAATCCTCCATGCAATCAAACAAAATCCCTACGAAAGCAATACTTGAAAATTGAAATCGAATTTTAAGATTATTTATTAGCCTCCTCTGATTTGAGTGACTGGTGGTAATAAAATCATCCATATCTCTGGTACTATTTGCGTTGAGTCAAAGATTCTTTTCGGTAGTACACATCATGTAAATATGTGATCATTCTCTCATTGAACAAAAATCTCCGTAGACTCAAATTAATTAATTAATCTCAAGGGGAATGAAGTTTTCATTGAAATTTCACAACTTTTATTTTGAATGCAGTCACGAATATTCTCAGCGAGTGGATTGATATTCAATTAAAACAGCTAGTCCCTTTGATAAATTTGAATAAGGCATTAAGAAGACAAATTTCGCCGCAGATGATATCATCATTTCGTAGTTTCTTTACAAGTGCTTTACAAATAACATGGTTAACAATAATAAAATGAAGATCATGACAATTACTCAATTAAATAAAAAACAAAAGTACATACTAATGATCAATCATAGTGCGTCGGTGGCCTAGTGGTTAGGACGCTGGCCGTTCAAGCACATGGCTGGAGGTTCGATCGCCAGGCCAACGAACTCTTTTACCTCGCTAAGCCAGAAATAATGCTGGTTAAAAGGAAAGGTTGGGCATGAAGCTAGCAACCCCATCCTGTAAAAATAATCACCACTGCTACAGAAACTTCAAGCCACCAGCTTCAAGCCTTATATTTAAATAGGTCATGTAGACCATGGTAGGCGAAGATTGAAGTCTATTTTGTTTTGTACACACAGTTTAGGCTGTATGTGATTAATCCCCCAAAGTGCTTCCATCACATTTAATAACCAACCTTGAATTAGAGTTATGTGATGAAATAATTGTGAAATAGTCATTAATAATGATTTTGTGACCTGACATTAATAAGTGTTATGGATGATCCTGGATTTCTGTTCAGATTAATCGCATTGGGATTTTCTATATGATTTAGTAGCATTTTGGAACATGTTCTTTTCGACGACATTGGAACATTCTGTTGGTTCTACCTACATAGGTGTCACCGCAACTGTAGATACAGTTTGAAGTAGAGTCCATAGAATTTGGTCCTTTAATCGTAGGAACAGGGATCGAAAATTTTTGGCAAATGAGCAAAAGAGATTCGGCGTAGAATGTGCGTTTGATGGCTGACCGAAGTCTTTGAGCTGTCAACTGGAGAATCTGGTGGCCCTTGGGTGGTGGTTAATAAAGATAGCTTTCTTTGTTACAGAATCTGTCTTTTCGAGATGTGGCCTTTCTTTACTGTGACAAGTGATAAAGTTTTCCGGATAATCATCAGCTAATAAAACTGAATGTATATGTCGAAACTCATCCATCAATGTGTCACTCGTGCATATTTTTCGGGTCCTTGAGAACAAACATTTCACTAGGTAAAGTTCATACTGGATAGGAACAAAACTGGTAAAATGAAGATATTGTCCATTCATTTTATGTTAGTTGTAAAGCGGTTGTAAAGAAACTACGAAATGATATCATCTCGTGAAGTTCAATTGGTGAGCTACTGAAGTTGAAATAGAAGATAAACGATAAAAACATTCACTTCTGAACTTTGGATTTTCAGTAGTAATGATGTTTTTTCCTACAGTATGTGGTTGTTAGCCTCACATCCAGCTTTCCCTCTTACTATCAACTAAGTGAGGTTTAGAAGTGGTTCGGTTGGGAAGTATATATCTCAATAAGTAATCAATCAATACACAATGAATGATAAAGTACTGGTTTCGAGATAGATATCTTATGAGAAAAAACATCTTTTGAAAAATGCAGGAATAATCCATAGTACTGGTTCGTCTTTTTTGCCTAATTCCATTTCTAATCTCAAGATTTTATATATCGGATGAATCAGATTGTACCGCAAAAGGAAAGATAGATAGAATAAATGATGCATAATTTCTACATATAGCTTAACAGACAAATCACGATTATGTTTATGCTATAGAAATAAAGTATTCAGTGATAAGATAGAGTCTACTGGGAAATAAAATTATACAAGTATGTATGCACTAAGGTATAAATCATAGCTGTATGATTATACAATCATAAAAAGAAATATGAAAAGCAGGTTATGTGGATCAAAAGAAATAGATATCCAGAATATCCGCAAATCTCTCATCACAGACAACCTTTCAATTGATTTCAGGTTTGATGACAGGCAGATATCAGTTAGAGAACCCTTGAAAACCAGGGAGTATTTGACAGTTGTTTCGTCCCAGTGTGGGACTCTTCACCACTGCTCATCCATGACCCTACCACATGGATGGAATCCAAGGTTATGAAGTAAGCTCCTAGACCATTCAACCACTGAAACGGAATCCAATGGCCCAGGAATTCTAACCTCTGTCAATTCATGATAAAAAGCCCCACCAACTAAACAGGTGGTGCAATAAGGAGTGCGGTAATTGAACACCTGGTTATAACACTGATCATTCCATCTCAACAAACGACTCCTGCTTCAAAGTAATCTACACAGTCAAGAATAACTTACCAAAGGCAATATAGTTTCGGCTTCTTTGTATCGCTGAAGCTGTGGCCATTCACATAGAAAAACCGGAGCTGTGCATACAAAAACGAGAATTACTCAACACTTCTTCTATCATGATAACAACTTTGTTGATTTTTGATGACTTAATTTTATGTGTCTGCTTGTTTCTTTAATTTATTATAATTCTTGTATTCATTTGGAACTCTTACGTAATCTCGTATTGTCTACTTTGTTCCTATGTGTGTATCCTGAGGACAACTCAATCATCAAACTATTCATATTATCACGTAACTCCTTTTTTAAAAGCTGTTTGTAACAACTCATCATTTACCTTTGTTACTACTCTAATTTCATTAACACCCAATGTTTTTCACCGTTTTTGTATTACATAACTCCATTCAAAACTTACTAATTTTCACCTGTTTAGTTAAAATAACCATAACCAATTGTATTTTTGTTTGACAAACTTAATGTACACACACATACAAAACAACCATATATATTTGCAATTGTACAGTTAATAAAATGAATTCGCTGCCGCCGAAAAGGAACTCTTCGCTGAACTACGTGTTTTGTTTTCATTAATGCCTGGATGGGGATTATCCATGAATTCTGGAATATAAAAATAATCGGATTTCGAACAGCTCATCATATAGACAGTCAGTAATAGTAGTTTCAGTATTATTATTATTATTAGTAGTAGTAGTAATGGTGATATGTAAACCTACAGTGTAATTAGTTCATATATTCAGGCATATAATATTAACAAAGGTACAGTTAGACATAGTTAGCAAAGCGGAAACAACCAACAGAATTATAATAATAAATTAAGCCATGATGTGTAATGGTATACTATACTAGATTAGAAAATAATACCAAGAACATATGATTGATTGTCACACTATCACATTAAATAATTTAAGAATGTCATAATGTTTATCCGTTAGGCTTAAATCATTCGGGGACCAGACTTTCCATCCATCAAAATGACTGAAGTCGTCTTCATTTCTGACTGTGTGAATCATCGGAAATTATATCAGATGATCACCACATGAACTTGAGCAGATAGTTAATTAGCTTTCAATAAAACTCTGGAGTGAAGATATTGTCTGCTGTTGTGAGGTGTTTTCGCGCGTAAGTATAGCAAACGTTACAAAAGATACTCTAAAGTTGACAGAACACCTTTAAAACAGTCAAACGTGTCATGTGATATGATGAATACATCATTCCTCTAGTCTCGTAATACAAAACCATCTGCACGGAGAGATTCACTTTGTAACTGACCGCCTCCATTCTACCTATACAAACATACTGAACCTAAAGGGTGGCGAGTTTGACTTCCAGTAGCGTATATCATTACCCAAACGTTGTGCAAATCTTGATGGAAATAAAGAAATTAGGTGTAGAATTGGTTCTTCTGACATTTACAACGACAACATTATGCCAAATGACATACACACTTCAGATTATTAATTTATGTGTAAATCCTGTTGAAGAGAAAAGATTTTTAGAACTAAGTAGGCTGAGAATTTCTGCACTATGTGTTCATAAATTGTTTGAAATAAAGATTTATTATTATTATACAATAACTCTCTCAAATTAGGGCCATTGGCACTAGATACAATGGCCCATGAATTCTAACTTCCACCAATTCATGATTTAGAGCGACTACCAACCAGCTGTCCAGTACTCCTTGGTTTTCGATGGTTCTCTAACTGAGGTCAGTCCTATGTGGTCAAACTCGTAAAAACAAATTTAATCACTACAAACCAACTCTTGAAAATTAATCTGATGCTCGCTAGTGACTTGCTACGAGACAGAGTTTTCTGGAGTTCTAGTGAGGAGTCGTGACCAGTGAGGTCGAACCAGTCAAGTAAGAGGATGGATTTCTCACCTGTGATATTGGTTGGAAGTCGTGCTAAAACAGATCACGAATTGGCAGAAGTTAGATATCATGGGCTGACCATTTAATCGTGTCCCAGTGGCTGAAGTGGTGTACAAGCTTGCCTTGTAACCGGAAGGTCCTGGTTTCGAATCCCAGTCAGTGTATACGGTGGATGAATCTCAAACTAGGATGAAACCTGCCTCAAAGTTGTAAGAGCGGAAAACGATGGAGAATCCACAAGATTCAAAAACATTTGTTTCAGCATCGAGGACAAGATATTACCAAGTGAAAAGTCATTTATCCGTTGAACAAAAACATGGTTTTCGTCGAACACATTTACCAGTAATCCTCGCCAGCTTAACTGATGTTGTTTAAATGAAGAACATCAGATTTCTCCTCTCGTATACTTGCGTTCATGGATAGAGTATTCAAGTGAATTGCGTATCTTCTATCATAGCCAAAGTCACTATGACCTAGAACAATCAAGTAGAATTCAGATGAAGAAAAGTTGCATAACTGTTAGAAAAAATGTGTTAAATAACATTACAAATATGATATTGCCCTGGATAATTGTCTCTTATGTGTTGTAAGCATGTCTCCCAGTTACTCCGAGGATAATCCATAGCGAAATCACCACAAGACTCTTCAAACCTTTAGGAATTGACGTCTCACACAAACCAACAAAATCATTTCACTCAGTTGGTTCTATGTCAGCCAAAAGACTCAACAACGAAATAAGGTAAAATCAACATCATTTACAAAATTAATTGCAACAACTGCGAAAAACACTACACTTGCCAAAGTGGACGTCCCCTTCGTCTTCGTATCCATGCACATAAGCTAGCCGTCAAAAGACATGACATCCACTCCCTTATATCACTACATACAGACAACAACGGATATCAGTTCGACTGGGACAACCAGCGTTCAAATATTAGACAGAGGAAACACCAAGAATGCTAGAGAATTTTTAGAAGCCCGCCTAGTATTCCAGTGAATCGTCAATTAATAGCCACATTGAGATAGACAAAACTTACTAACAGATAAGAAGGCAAACACACAATGAGTCAAAGTTCAAGTCAAAGAAACAATCAGTTACAATACAAGTAACCTAGAATGTGTGAAAACACACAAGAACAACCAATTAAGTTCAAGGTCACCCACCAGGAGAGATGACTAATACACTCGTGGAGAAATCTCAAAGTTCACTTCAACAAAATAAAGTATGCGCTGAAGATGTTGCCTAGTAGGGCGATGAAAGCTTCGCAAATTAACCACTATCCAGCTCAGAGAACACAACCACATCAAAACCATAGCGAAATTATATCATGCTCAATAAATGTATTCATTTAGATAACTGTAGATCATGGTAATTTGGGATCCATTGTTATTCCTGACAATTTTCTTTGACCTAACCAAAACTGTAATCCTACCCCTAACCCTAAAAACACTAACCTACCTACAGTTCACGGAAAATACCCATCCAGACATGAATATAAGAACAAAAGGCCTGGCGAAAAGTCTCTTTTCGGCGGCGAATTCATTCACTTAGCGTTTATATATAATTATTTTTTGTGTATGTGTACATTAGGATTGTCAAACAAAAATAAAAATTAGTTAGGGTCATTGCTTACGTCATCAAAGTGTTTGAAAAATGTGATGAATAATCCAAGTGTAACCAGGGAGTGAAGATTGGTAAGTACTGACAAGGGTTACGTGATGTGAAAGACACCCAAAAAAGTAGGATGAAAATGAAAGAGTATGAAGATACCCGTCTAAAAAACCAGATTATGTAATATGCAGAAAGAGTAAATAAAGAGTCGGTTAAGAAAAAGATGTTACTAAGAAGTCATACAAAAATTCAAAAAATTCAAAAAAAAATCAAAAAGTATTAATGACAAACTAGTAAAACTTGGAATTATGCCAAAGGTAGAAGAAGGGAGTGGAGAAGTTTCTTCTATGTACATATATCAGGGTTTTCTATCCGCATGGCTAAGGCCTCAACAATGGAGAGTATACGGAAGCAGACCCATTCGTTTTGGGATGCCTCTTTTGACTTTGTGAATGACTTTAAAGGAATCCTATTTACATACTGAGTAACTAGTGTTGAATATATATTCAACTGCAGTTTCCTTGCTCATGTGGAGCAAAATGCATAGGTCGTTCGACGAGTGTTTTATTTAAAAGAGTCAAAGAACATTATCCCGCTTACCTCTGAAAAGGTAAAAATGGATCAATAAAAAGTACTCTAATTGAACATATAGCCAACACTAGTCACTCAATATGT
The DNA here is from genome assembly GCA_944472135.2 of Trichobilharzia regenti. Taxonomy (NCBI): domain Eukaryota; kingdom Metazoa; phylum Platyhelminthes; class Trematoda; order Strigeidida; family Schistosomatidae; genus Trichobilharzia; species Trichobilharzia regenti. Next base: position 72,165,977 of record OX235263.1, read on the forward strand.
AAGGAGAATCCATTCTAGATCATCTACAAAGTCAAAAGAAGTCTCCCGAAAACCTTAAGCTTCCGAATACTTTCATTGTCGAAGCCTTACTCATTGAAGAAGACTTTGCGAAGTGGTCACGGTACGTTGGGAATTGGCAGAAGTAAGAATTCATGGGCTGGCCATTGGATCGGGTCCCAGTAGCTAAATGGTCCACGAGCTCGCTAGTCTTGTAACCAGAAGGTCGTGGGTTCAAACCCTGTCGGTGTTTGCGTACTGACGAAGAGTTCCAAACTAGGACTGAACAGCTGTCGAGTACTCCTTGGTGGTTTTCCACTGGTTCTCTAACTGATATCAGCTCATGATGAAAGCATCTAATCAGTCCTTATGTACACACAAACAAAATAATTATATATTAATGCGATTGTACAGCCAAGTGAATGAATTCGCCGCCGAAAAGAGACTCTTCGCTGAATTTTTTTTTGTTCTCAATTGACAGTATCGATTTAAAGAAAAAAGAACCTAGAGAATAAGTAGAATCCTATACACACCGTCACCAAGACCACAGAGACAGACAAAATTTGAAATGGAATGACTTTTCTTAGAGTTCTCTAAATCTGATTGACCCTTCAAGGTCAACCTTTTTAGACGTTGACTTTAGCAATGATAGTTTAGCTTCACCTCTTAATATTTTAACCATTAGAATTCTAATCTAATACATGATTTATTGTCTAATTGCTGTAGCAGATTAGACAAAAAAGATAACAGTTCAAGTTCGAACACAAATAAAAAAGTAGAAAAAAGAAATGTGGTGAAATTTTAAAGAGCGAAGAAGCACACGACAGAGAATATTTAATGAAGATTGCTAAGGAAAGTGAATAGCATTCGTGTTATTGTAAAAGATTTTGAACCATTGAATACTATAATCTAAAGGACGACGGCCAGTCTGTCTACAGCTCTATATCTGACTCAGACCATCAGCCGATGACTTCATGGATTTGTGACATGTTTTGATCTGACCACTACATTAGTTTCAAATTTGAGCACGTGATCTGGATTCGATTCCTGCTCGACGAACTCCTAGATTTCGTCCAGCTTACTATCGGTAATTAATAAGCTCAGTAAAGTGACAGGGTTGGGCATGAATCTAACAACTTCACTCCATGAAACCAATACCACTACTAGTAAAACTTCCAAGAGCTCAAGCCCTATGTTCCATATGAAACCCAAGAAAGAGAGGAAGAATAAGTAATTCCGAATTTTTAAGATTTCATAACTTTCCTACATACCTTACAATTAGCTTGAATGTGAACTATGTCTGCCGAAAAATATTGCAGTATAGAATACTGTGGTTGTGTGCAATGGAAGTTATGAAATATATATAGCAGTATTCAGATCACATAAATATTATTATAATCATCATTATGATATTATTTAATTTATTTTTTGATTACAGCTTGATTCCACACCGTATTTTTTGGTACAGGTATGGAATTTTCAGCATATGATATAGGTAGCCCAAATTTCGCAGGCCGACCATAGATATCAGATGTGCGTCGGCAGGGGATCGAATCTCGAACCATGTGCATGGTCGGTGAGAGTCCTAACCACTGTGCCACCGACGCACAGTTATTATTGAATTGTAACAAATTAGCATCATACTTACTTATCACAGGAAGTAGGCGGATGTGTCAAAACCGATTTGTACAGACTTATGGTTTATTGATATATGTAGGGAAGTGGGTGAACGTTTTGATAAATTAATTTGTGTGGAAGAATGTGTCAGTTCGAATGGGTCAGTTACTGTCATAGGCTGAACACCAACACAAAAGGCTCGCATAACATTTGTGAATCTAAGGCATATTAAGTACTGGTAATTTATTGGTGTACTGATGAAATTGCATTTTAGCTGAACACCAACTCTTCCATCTTAGTTTATGACCACGACATATGTGGATGAAGGTAGGAAACATTGGAGGATTATAGTGTTTCTACCATTGGTTCTTTCATTCTTATACTTTAGATGAAGCAGCATGATAAATGCTGTTGATATTAAGGGTAGATTGCAGAGCAGAGCAGGTAATTCAGTCGATGAGTTGTGAAGCCACATTGATTTAGTTGGCTGGGACGAGTTATGCACGCGTGGGTGGTTTGAAAAATCATGGCACCAATATGTAAAGCCCTCGACCTGTTGGTCTGAGTCTTTATATCATTGTTATGACAACTACATATCACCCACTGGCTTAATCCATGTTATTTGTCTTCGTTCCTGTTTAATGTCGAATTTTAATGCTTCCCTTTGGGATTGTACGATGATATTGATAAGTTGGTTTCTTTGTTTGAGTAGATCAAGGTCACTCTGACCTTGAACGGTCCTGGAGAATTGTTTGGTGTGTTTATTTTTGATGACAGAGTTTTGATCCCACCATGTTGGGAATATTCTACTTGTCAAAAATTTAAAACAATTTGACCCTTTTATAAGTTTGGATAAAGTTATTAGAAGACGGAGATTATCTGAAAAGCTGTGTGATGTGATGTATTAGCGCTATACATTTCGAACAATCTGATCCCTCACACATTTACTTGTCAAATCGATATTTATATGAAAAAGTCAAATTAAACAAAGTGACAAAAAAAACGGATTTAAGAATGATTAACACAACTTTTGGTAATCCAACCAAATAAGGATTACCAAGGTAGGTTAAGAGTAACTTCTCACCTAGTAAAACTTCCTGGCATGGACGTTACCGATAAACAGGAGTTTAATTCCTTGCAACCCCTGGGATCTGACTTTCCAAACCTTTATTAATTACCCAAGATTCATAAGGTTGATAATTCATTACGTCCAATTCTATCAATGTTTCACTCTCCGACACATAAATTAGCAAAATGGTTAGCTGATATTTTAAGTTCAGTACGCAATGAATTATGTAAGTTTACTTTGAAAGATACATGTGAATTTCTTGACTCTTTTGTAGATATGAACACAAAAGATAGGAAAATGTATTCATTTAATAATAATAATAGTAATGATTTACTTTATTCCAAAAACAGTAATTGTGATACAGAATGGAATTTTCAGCATTAATCACAATATTGCATCTAATCTCCTCAAATTATAAATAAAATTAATCACACAGAAACTTTTTCACATTTACAATACAGGTAGTGTCAAAAACATGCAGCATATAAAATGGAACTAGCAATAATAATGATAACAGCTAGGGTAATAATAATAATAATACAAGTTTTACGGGTTGATCACGGATTGATATCAGTTAGAGAACCATTGAAAACCAGGGAGTACTGGACAGCTGCTGTTTCATCCTAGTTTGGGAATCATCGGCAGTACGCACCCACTGGGATTCGAACCCGGGATCTGATGCTCGCTAGTGACTTGCTACAGGTTGGAGTTTCCTGAGTTCTAGTGAGAAGTCGTGACCAGTGAGGTCTAATTAGATGTCACGTGTGTGGATGGATGTCCCACCAACGACAATGGTTGGGGTCGCGCTAAATCACGAATTAGTAGAAGTTAGAATTCACGAGCCATTGAATCGGGTCCCAGTGGCTGAATGGTATACGAGCTTGCCTTGTAACCGGAAGGTCCCGGGTTCGAATCCCAGTGGGTGCGTACTGCCGATGATTCCCAAACTAGGATGAAACAGCAGCTGTCCAGTACTCCTGGTTTTCAATGGTTCTCTAACTGATATCAATCCGTGATCAACCCGTAAAACATAACTAATCCTTACAAACCAAACTATAGAAAATAATACAAGTGAAAATTTCCGTTGGCTTGTGTCACACAGTATTGGCAATGTGGTATAGAAATCCTAACATGTTTAAAAATATTGAATATAATGTTCTCTTTACATGATATGGTGAGGGGAAAACAAAGATTACAGCCGTCATGGAGATAAGTTGGTGTTTGCAATTATGAGAGTAAAACAGAGAAGTAACAGGACCATAAATATAATAGAAGTAATAAAAGTAAAACTTGAAGGTATATAAGGAAGGATGGATGGAGGAAATTGTTTATTTACTAGATGAAAAAGGTTAGTTAATTCTTGCCTGACACTATTTTCATCACATAAAATACGTGCCAAGTATGGTATCATAGAATTCTTATACTTAGACGTGCGAGCATACAGTTTTCTGAAGTTACTCCTTGTTCTACCTGAGGAGATGCAAGGTGAAAGCTGAGGGTAAAGCGGATGCTCCAAGTCAGACAAAATCCCTTTAGCAAATTTATTGCACGAAGTCAAATGCCTATCGACAACGACGTTAACTATGTGGTCCACTGGGACACCACTCACCCTACTGACAGTCTTCAGTATTCTACGAATTGTGACATAGTCTTTTTTAAGCAAACCAGGAAAGAATAAGGGTGAGCAATAAAGAAGAATAGGTAGGATGCAAGAGTTTATGAACTGTAAGAGGAGGGTTTGAGTTATACCCGAGTGTCTTAACTTCTTAATGTAAAATGTCAGGCGGAATATTTTACTGGAGATTGCTAAGACATGGGAAGACCAGGAGAGATCAGAAGAGAGAATGAGTCCAAGATACTTAATTTCTGATTTGATTCCTATATCATTGTCGTCAATTTTACAAGTGTCATGAGAATCGATGACTTCTTTTAACTGTCGTTTACATCTTAAGCTGAAATCAACAGTTTGACACTTAGAAGGATTCAGTTTAAGACCGTTAGACTCAGACCATTTGCTGACTTCCGATAGAAAGCTATTTATTTTAGTACAATCTAGCTGGGAGTTAACAGCCATTGAAACCGTTAAATCATCAGCGTACTTCACAAAGTTTATTTCATCAGAGTGAGGCAAGTCATGCAAGAAGAAAGAAAAAAGAAAAGGAGAAAGAACAGCACCTTGAGGGACACCAGCTTCAGTAGGCAATGAAGTGGAAGACTTCCCTTTATATACGGTGTACTGCTTTCTATCTGAGAAATAGGAATGTAACCAGTTAACAGCCCAACATTCTGTTTGACTAGCAGCAAGTTTATTTAATAAGATGTCCCTAGGGACCGAGTCGAAAGCAGATGTATAGTCTAGGAAGGCGCAACGAACAAATTTAGCCCCCTTGTCTAGACTGGAAGCAATGTTATGATATAAGACGGCAGCTGCATCTAAAGTGCTTCTACTGTGCTTATAGGCAAATTGTTTAGGGTCATTAAAGGATTTAAGCGAAGGTACAAGACTAAGTAAAAGTAATTTCTCCATATTGAATTGAATTTTTGATTTTCCCGTCGATTGATTGGACCGAAGTGCTCGGTCTCAGGTTGACCGAGCACTTCGGTCCAATCAATCGACGGGAAAATCAAAAATTCAATTCAATAAATAATATGACCCGTCGCACAAGAGGTGGCTCTCGTGGCCCAAGTGGTCTAGTGGATAACGCTTTGGCGTTTGAAACTATGGGTACTGGGTTCGAGCCTCAGTGGGAACATCATCACTCACTGAGAAATGCAGGTACATCCAGCTGACGAGTCCCAAATAGGACGAAATGCGCATCCTGGATTCCACTGCTAGCCACCATCCACCAGTTGTATAGTAATTTCTCCATAGTTTTCAAAAAAGGAGAGGTGATAGCAATGGGTCTAAATTTGACACATGCTCCAGTGGATGATTTAGGCATGGGTACAACTTTAATGTCCTTCCAAACGGCAGGCACAATATTATCGGAAAAAGATTTGTTAAATAGATCAGTAAGAGGGTGACACAGAATATCAGAACATTTTTTAAAAATAATACTATGTACATAATCAGGACCTAAGCTCTGGGAAGGGTTTAGAGACTTGAGGCACTTTTGAACATCATTTGTGTTAAAACCTGGAAAGGGGCTATTATTAACACAAGTGATGCTGGGAAGCATGGCATTTGAGGGAGAGTAAATAAAAGATTTGTTAAGAGTACATACATCAAAAGAATATGGAATATTGTTTATCTGCTTACCACCAGTGATTTCCTTAAATAGTTTCCACATATTAGAAGGATTTTTGCAGGATATGAATTTCTGGTTATACATTACATTCAACCTCTGCATTTCAGACTTAATTAAGAAGTTAGTTCTTTTTACACCAATTTTATCTTTCATCTTATACAGTTTTTCCTTCTCTCTACGAAGCTTTTTAAGTTGAGGCGAGGAGAAACGGTCAAATTTGACGAATAGTGTTTCTTTTGGACAACAGATTTCAAAACAGAATTTCAGATAGGATGTAATATTAGAGATATTGTCATCAAGTGAATCATCATTAAACAAATCCCATCTTGTGTCACTGAGCATGTTTCTAAGATGATGTACGTTCTCATTTGAGTAGCTTCTGTGAACAACTTTCTTAGACAAGTTTGAGAGGGCTTTACTGTGTAACTTTCCGTAAATTTTGGGTAAGACTCGTACAATACAATGATCAGAATTGAAGAGCGGGGCTCTTTTACGAGCTTCGTATATTCCAGAATCATTTATAAATACTAAATCAAGTGAAGTATTTTGTCGAGTTGGGAAATTAACAACATTTTCATGGCCCAGCAATGTAATAAAACTGCAGTCACAGGAGTTGAAGTCACCAGTCACTACAGATAAGGAGTTACCAAACGAAGCAGCAGCAAAAATAGTGAATTCATCAGCGAAGATAGATAGTTCTGAGGGACTGCAACAAGGTGTGATATAGATATTTGTGACAAAAATGAAGCTATACTTAGGTAAGTGTTTAGGTCGACATTTTACAGTTATACAATCAATATTGTCATTTGAGAATTTGAAGCAGACGTTGTTGGCAGTAGACCACTGAGAATTGATAAAAGTGGCAAGACCACCACCTCTCTTCTTCTTTGAGCTGCGTTAATTCTTTGTTTACTAATATACCATTGATTAAGACTGCTGATATTCTTTGTGACTACATATCTTCTAGTTGTTTCTCATTTCCTTTTCCTTTAACTTATTTGAAAGATTTATTACTATTATGTACTGACAACGTCCATTTCACGTTTGAAGGTGAACATTTTCGACAAGTGGATGGCGTTGCTATGGTGAGTCCATTAGGACCTTTGTTAGCGGACGTTTACATGTCTTATGTTGAGAACTTATCCCTTGATTTAATTTCTAAATTGCCCTTTTATAAGAGATATGTAGATGATATCATTTTAATATGCGACAATCATGAAGATGCGAATCGTCTATTAGACAGATTTAACTCTGTACAGAATCATATTAGTCTTACATGCGAGGAAGAAAGTCGCAACTAGTTTGCATTTTTAGACATACATCTGAGTCGGAGAGGTGATGGTTCACTAAGACGATCAATTTACAGAAAGCCAACTTGGATAGAGCAGTACCTTAATTTTCACAGTTTCTGTCCATTACAGTATAAGAGAGGCTTGGTGAAATGTCTATTTAAGAGGATTCAACGTATTGGTACGGCTGATGTTGTAGACAAAGAAGAAAAAATATTGATTGATGCTCTTGTTGAAAACTGATATTCTTTAAAATTTTTAAACAGATGTAGAAGTCAGTTAGTCTCTAAACCTACAATCCATACTGCCCCTAAGAAAAAGGTTTTCATCAAATTACCATATAACGGGGAAATAAACAGTAGGATTTTGAGACAAAGGTTGAATTCGATCATCCGTAGAACCTACTATGCAGAGCAGCTTGTAATTGTCGAAAAAGCTAAAAATATGCTTCCCTTCAAACCTTAGAAAGTGCACAAGTGATTATGTCACATCCCACACTATTTAACAATTTTCGTGTGTGTGTGTGTGGTCACACATACATAGAGAGGAGTAATCGCGCTTTGCATGTAAGGGTGGAAGAGCATTTCCCAAAATGGCTAGAAAAACAAATAAACTGTGAAAAACCAATAGATCCAGGTGTCAGGCTACCAACTTCGTCTATAGCTATACACCTAATCGAGATCAACCATAAGATTGATGTTAACTCAGCCTTTGAGGTCATCTATAAAAACTGTCAAGGGCGCTTTTTGAAATACTCCGTGGCTATAGCTATTCATAAACTTAAGCCCCCTTGTGTATTCAAAAACAGTTTATTATTACTCTTAGTCTACCTTGGTAATCCTTATTTGATTGGACTACCAGACGTTGTGTTAATCATTATTAAATCCTTTTTTTGTCACTTTGTTTATATTGTTGTTGTTATTATTATTAATTCCTTCATGTTCCCAGTGGAACATAGGAGTTCAAGCTAGAGTCTTGAAGTTTCTGTAGCAGTGGTGATTATTTTTACAGGATGGGGTTGCTAGCCTCATGCCCAACCTTTCCTCTTTGCCAGCTTTCTTTTTACTGACTTAGCGAGGTAAAGGAGTGCGTTGGTGGCCGGGGATCCAACTCCGGACCATGTACATAGTCAGCTAGCGTCCTAACCGCTATGCCACCGATGCTCTTTGTTTAATTTAACATTTTCATATATATATATATATATATATATATATATATTCGACTTGACAAGTAAATGTGTGAGGGATCAGATTGTTCGAAATGTATAGCGCAAATACATCACATTACTTTTCAGATAATCTCCATGTTCTAGTAATGCTATCCAAATATTCTATTTGATTCTCAGGTATTGATACAGTTGAACTTCGTTTAACTAATTTTGTTCTACAATACTTATTTTGTAACATTTAGAAAATCAAAACAAGTGATTCAGCGAAGAGACTCTTTTCAACGAATTTATCATCAAGCTGTACAGTCGTATATATATGGTTTATCAGAAGTTATATCCGGTGAGGGAATTGAATCTTAGGTGTGAATGCACAAAATAATAATAATCATATGAAGTTCAATTAAAACTAAAATGTTTGTGATTATAATCGTAGTTAAATGTCAAGTGGCAAAGCAGATTAATGTCATATATAGAATAATTCATAGGAGGGATAGAACTTGAAAAAGGATGTGCAATTATAGGATTAGTAGGCAAATCGAATAAAACAAAAACGTTACGTAATATTGTGTGAAATTTAATAGCATAGAATTTATCGTTGTAAAAAGAATTGATTTAGAATGACAAGTGGAACAAGTGAAATAATACCGGGGACAGTTCAAAGTGAGAATAGTAATAATAACAATTGACTTAATAAGGAAGAGTATACAAATTGAATAGACAAAATGAAAAATGAAAAATTGGTAGAGCTAAAATATGATTGGGGATTATCATATTTTAGCATAGAGGGATTAAGACCATGAAAGTTGGAGGGGTTGAACGAACTTTTTCTGTACACAGAGATCTGGCTTTTCTGTTTCGATAGCCAAAGCTTCAGCAATACAGATGAGTCGGGTACGTAGGGATTTAGGTAAATTGCTCTTTGCCTTGTAGATGACTTTAAAGGCGGAGGCTATAGAGATAGGGTGATCATTTTCGACCAGATGTTCTATGATCGCGCTTCTTATTGCTCCACTTCCACCTTTTCGTAGCCATGCAGGATAATGTTCTTGCACCCTCTTGGACAAAACTCGAGTCGAACGACCGATATACCTAGCTCCACAAGAGCAGGTGAATTGATAAACGCACATAGAGTTGGTCAACATTGGGATCTTGTCCTTCAGGTTATTGAACAATAATGGTCGGCTAGTAAAAGCTATTCTCAGAGAGGCAGCAGGGAATGTTCTTTTCAGGGACTGTGATATCCTTCGTTTCATGATATCGGAAGCTAAGTCCCCTTTGAATTCTAAGCTCATGTAAAGTATTTTCTTGGGAGCGGTTGATAAGTCACGTTTTGTAGGCTTTGAATGTATATTCTTATCTATAAAACGTGGTGGAAATCCATTTTCCATTAGGATTTTCCTCAAAGTGTATAACTCATCTTCCACAGTATCAGTGCTACATATGCGCCGAATACGAGTGGCAAGCGACCGGACCAGGTTTCGTTTTCGACCAATAGGTACCCAGCTATAGAAATTTGTCAGTTGACCATTCCATAACAGCCTACGATAAATCGATCTCTTCAGAGTTCCATCGGTCCTTCTTGATAAGTTCACATCGAGGAAATGAATGCTAGACTCGTTCTCCATTTCGAGTGTGAATTTTATCGCAGGATGGCACTCATTAAATACATTTAATATATTATTCAGGTTACAATCAATATTACAAATAATAAAGGTGTCATCTACATACCTTTTATATATTTGAAAGCTTTGGATCATAGGCTTCAGGGAACCATTTTCTAGACTGGACATAAAAACGTCTGCAAGGAGAGGACCCAAGGGAGAACCCATCGCAATACCATCCTTCTGCCTGTAGATTGTTTCATTGAAAGTAAACTGTACATTCAATGTACATCTCAAAAGTAGTTCTTTAAGATCTGTAGTAGGTATCCCTATGTTCAATTTGTTGTCTTCAATATATTTGCATATAAAACATATGGTCTCTGTCAGTGGAACGTTCGTAAATAAGGATTCTACATCCAAAGACAACATTTGTTTATTCGACGCATTTATATCCTGTATACATTCAACAAATTGGAAGGTGTCCCGAAGGGAATGATTAGATAGTTGCCCCCTGACTGGTTCGAGGATTTCAGCTAACCACCCAGCTATTTTGTACTCAAGAAACTTATGTGACCTTTATAGCTGCCTGACGGCATTGTTGAGGTAACGTTAATTTTTTGGTATGTTATTACTGTCAAATAGCACCGTAAATTTTATCTCTCATGACTGTCTTATTGCTGTCGTTCGGTCATGTTGTACTAGAGAGTAACTCAAGAAAGCTTTGATGAGCTTTACAGTGGGACGCAAAGATCGGTTTCCTGAGTTCAGTTGCCAACACGTCTGTTTTGGAAGGTTAGACATGTTATCGATCATTCAAATTGTGATGGTCTTCACCAATTTTCTTTGAATATTTCTCTTTTCCCTACATTTTTGTCTATTAAAATTTTGTTATTGATAGGATCCCGCATAAAATAGTATATCATCATTTCTCACGCATGTTGGGATTTATTGTGTGATCAATTACTTTTCACGGTTGTGGTAAAAATGTATAAATATCATGCCTCGTTTTCCCAATGAATGTACATTACGGCATCTTACAGTCAAAGGCGAACCTTTGTCGTTTGATATTTGCATGGCTCAGTGAAATTGGAGGTACAGCCAACAAATTGGCATATTAGCGTACCAGCCGAGTATATCGCCGTTATTTACAATTACCAGGCACAGACATAACAAAGTGGCGACGGGAGTTATTCACTTCACTGCAGACATAACAATTACTCATATTATTTTTCTAATTCTATGTTTGCTCCTGGCACGTGTGTCAGCTTGAACTGATGCTCTGTTTCACGAGTTAAACCAGTCAGTCAATCATATAACGTGTCGTTATTCTAGTGATATTGTGAGTTACTATGTCTCTTGTTGAATTAAAGTTCAGTAATGATACTCACAAATGAAGACGCTAGGTAACGGAAACACATTATTTTAAACCTTGGAAGTTGGGGTAAGACTTCTTCATAAAAACAGTCATATTATAAGCTACATGACCTTAACTCAAAATTGATGATTAAATATTTGAATGAAATCAATATAAGGTAATGTACACTCAGAAATAATGTTAGTGTTATCAATAAGATAAAGTAACATGGGAAATAAGATGCTTTTTACAGTAAAAATAAGTAACTTGTTAGAATGTCGTAATGTGAATTGAAATACATTTTAACATTATTTATTATCCTCTAATTTGACTGGTAGTAATAATATCTTCCATATTTCTGGTATTTGTATTGAGTCACTTCTATTGCATGTGTAGGGTGTAGACTCGATGTACCAGGCAGGATTCAATAATCAATCTCTCTCTCTCTCCGCCCACCTATATGACTTCTTAGAATTTTAACCCTCTCCCACCGTATTGTGTGGTTGTGTGTTAATACATGCCGTGCAATCGCTGAGCCTTTTTCCTAAAATACTCATCTTCGTGCGAGTTGGAGTTGTACTCTACCACAGTACCCAAGTTTTACCTTCTACTGAACTTCATTGAGATACGCTCGTTCACAAATGCTCCAACAACAGCTAAATGACGGTTTTCTGAGATGAAATCTACAGTACTATTCAACAATACTAAGATACCATGTAGTCAAAACTATCCCCAAAGGTGCCTTTAGGCACCTAACAGATCAAGATTTCTCACGTTTACAACAGATCCTATAGAACACAATCAACCTTAGGAAGTACTTGAGGATAAAGTAGAATATTCGAAACCAAGTGGGATCAAAACTCTGTCCATAAGAATCACCACCAACTATTCCTCCAGACAGTCAAACAAAATCAAGTCATAAAACAATATCAATATTATCACACAACCACATAGGGAAGCATTAAAATTAGAAATTAAACAAGAACAAAGATAAATAATATGGATTAAGCCAGTGGGTAATATAAAAAAGTCAGAACAATGATATACAGTCCAGGAGAAAGAAGAATAACAACTGCAAAGTTAATTGAAGCGTTCAAATAAGTCTCAGTATTGCAAATGGTCCGTTCATGAGGGATTTTCCAAAAAGTTAATTCCATTACAACACATATTCTACACCATTTCTATTTTAAAGTAATTTTGGAGCATCACTGCATGCATACTTTCAAATCAATTAAAATATAATATATAATTATTAATATTATTCTCTTGGGTTCCGAGTGGAACATACGGCTTCAACAACACATCTCCACTTTGTTCTGTTTTCTGCCGTCCTCTTCAGCTGGATCCCAACTAACCGAACTCTCTCATCTTTTCCTCACCACACGATCTCCTCAATGTCACCCTCACACTGACGACCCACTCGGCGCTCCCCACTGAGATGTCACTCGAGGGCCTGGTGTGCGATATCATTCTGCGGCCTTCTCAGCGTATGCCCAAACCATCTCCACTTTTTCCCACATATTTGTTGAGAGATTGGCTCTTGCATGTTGGTTGGTACCCATAACTTCTTGTTGCTTATTCTTTCTGGCCGGGCATTTGATCTTCAGTATGGAGTCAGTGAAGGTCGCAGCTGTTGATGAAAGTCTGCAGTGACCTGTTGGAAATCCTTTTCGTGATACGCACGGCAAGTTTCTGACCTATGTAGAAGGACCGACTTCACATTGGCGCTGAAAATCCGAATCTTGTTCCTCATACTGGCTGAGTAAAACAGAAGATTTCCAAACTGGTTTCAGATTGATGGAGATGTATCTTGCCTTTCCGATTCTGACTTTGACATCTTCGTCCGTTCCGACTGTAGTTGAAATGATGTTTCCCAGATAATAATAATAATAATACAGCATCTAATAATCGATTTAACATATGGCTTATATTTTGTGAAATGGATTACCTTCGTTAACTATGTTGATAACTGTACGTACGTATTTTGGACATATGATTCGTCATTCATTGGTCCAAATTTGCTAATCGCTGATTGGTTACTTTAGTAAAACAAAAATGTTATTTGTACGAATTAGGTGAGAGAAAGATTTATAATGCCACAGATTTATCCGTAAGAATAAGCATGAATAATCAGACATTAATGGACTATAACTACTGTTGATGTGGTCCACAATGACAATGAAGAGTTGACACATATGATAAAGATTTAGGAATTATCAAATCAACACTATGCCACGTGTTATTATAAGCTGGGTACTTTTAATATGGATTATATGCTCTTTCCTGTCTATTCTGATAAATATTATAAGTTTTCTTAGTCCATATTGGTTAATACGTATTGAAACACCAGAAACGCGTCGTTTAACAACATGTCCATATATTTATACGCATAATAATAATAACAATAATAATAAATCAGACAGAGAAATGATTCAGTTGACACCACCATCTATTGGACCATGGTTTCGATGTCAAAGTACCTGTTTAAAGTTATTCAATAATAATAATGATAATAATAATAATGATATATTGAATTGGGAATTATATGATGGTAGTTTGTTAAAGTGTCAATTATCTATGTGGGGATTTGGTGCTAAACCTGCTATAGCCAACAATATAATCTGGTTATCTGGTTGTATCAGTATGATTGGATGTATTCTCCTGTGTATATCATTATTCTTTATTCTGTTGACATTATGTAAGCGAGAAATATGTGATCATAGTGTATTCAGTTGTACTGGATCATTACTCGGCAGTGCTGGTGAGTACTATTTCACGTATAATTAATTAATTCTATATGAGTATATATATTTATACATATACATAAGTAATGTTTCTGTCTATCCTTAAATTTTTGAGAGTATGTAGTGAGTGGGTGACTAGTAGTGGAATCTAAGATATGCATTTCGTCCCATTTGTGACTCATCGACTGAATGTGCCCCTCTATCCCCAGTGAGTGATGGTGTTCCCAAACGCCAACGTATTATCTACTAAGCCATTTAGGCCATGAAAGACACTTCATTATGCAGTACGTATCAGTAATTACTTGTTTTCGTTAATTTTGTTTTTCCCGTTGATCGATTATTTTCAACCGAAATGCTCGGTTTCTGTATTGATAAGCTGGACACGCCTAGTGGCTTGGTGAATTGTAGACTGATTTTTGAAACGATGGGTGTAGGGTTCGATTTCCAATGGGAACACCACCATTCTTTGGGGATTGAGGGTACATCCAGATGACAAATCCTAAATAGGACGAAATACGCATTCTGGATACAATCACTGCTAGTCAACATCCATCAAATAACATTATTTTAATCCTCAGATACTGTCGAAGCGTCAGTACCAAGGTTCAACGATAAAATCAATCACCAGGTTAAACATGTATGTAACGTGTCTCACATATAACACTTGTAGTTCTTATTCATAAGTTAACTTATAGAAATTAAATCAAACTTTAGTCACTTTTATGGATTGTGGTTTGCCTTTTTGAAACCCTCCATGTGAGAACTGTTATCATCCATAATCTTGGGTACGATTATAACCCTTTGGAAACCACATTTGAAATCTTATGCAGAGGGAACAATTTCAGATTACACTGAGTAAAATCACATTATGTAAGTTGTCATAACTTCTGTGGATTGAAGAAGTTCTTAGCTGAGAAACTTCAATGATAATTAGACTTTCATGTTGTACAGAGGCAGAATTCACACCATTTGTGGTGTAGATGTTGTATCCGAGTGGTTATCGATCATAGGGGTGTGTGCTGCACAACATATCAATTCTCTGTGTCACTCTTTATGGTTGTAGGATATGGCAAATGAAAATGGAAGATATTTAAAAGTTACTTGTCTTCGACCCCAGGCGTTTGCATTCTACCTCCCACTTTAATTGGTACGATGGGGGTGAGTAATATTGTGGTTAAGTGTTGATTTTTAAGTAAGGAGGCAAAGTCAATCGATGTGGTTGTGAAGCTACATTGAGTGAGTTGGTTAGGACATGTGTTACGCATGCCTAGCCATTGTCTTTCTCTAAAGAAAAGAGCTAGTGGTGGTCAAATCAAAACTTAGAATCAGTTCATGAAATCTTTGGCAGTTAGTGCTAGCTACTTAGGGAGGTGTAGATTGCCTGGTTGGGGTCCTCGGGATAATAAGAACCAATTGTCGGAGACAATTGGTGATATGGCTCAAAACTGTTGCTTTCATTCTTTGTAACCTGCCATACCCATTAAACTATCTAGTTTCTCAAGGTTACTGTTGTTTCTCCCAAACAGTTTTGATCATTAGGGTTCCCTTGAATTTCTGTTTTCCTCTCGTTCCTCTGGGCATGTACTACAGATAAGGCATATCAATTATAATATATTATCATCGGCACTGAAAGAAACATCAAATATCAGGGAAATAAATTTTGATGTCAAAAAAGCAAATAATGTTACAGCGTTGCGGAGATACTTGATGTGAAAGGAACACAAAGAAACACAATATGAGGGAAGGCCAGAAGTATCACAACACGGAAGACTATCTATGCAAGTGGTGCTTTGAAGATAAGGTGTAGGTAATGCAGCTAAATAGAGATACCAAACGCAATGAAATATTCCCTTACCAAGTCTCTCGTTTATCTACCGCTACACTTCTACCTTTTTGTGCTTTTGTAGAGTGTGGTAAATTGAACAAATGCACTTCTGTGCAAAGTTCTTTGCTGAAACTTATTCAGTCAGTTAGTCATACAAATAAAAGTACAAGATACAGTTTCACTGTCAGGAACTCAATTAATCACAACAGAATGATATGAGTAAAGCGAATATAGTTTTTCTTCTTTGAGTTTTCAATGCATGTGAATCGGTAGTCAGTGGAGCTATTGAATTAGTTGTCTGTTCTCTTAGGAAACCAGCAAATTAAGCAAAGAAATGTTTACTTATCAAGTAGGTTGTTATCAACTGCTCCACTCTTATATGTAGCGTTTGTTAAACGACATATAAATTATGAATTTATTGGCGATTTTTTATTATTATTACCCCATTGGACTCCCAGTGGAACATACGGCTTCGACAGTGCGTATCCATTTTCTTCTGTTCCCTAAGTTCCTCTTTAGACAACCTCACAATTTCAAAAAAGATCCCGTATCCTCCTGACACGATTTCCCTGCATATCTCCTTCTGACGCTAATCTCTTCGTCTCCTATTTGTCTTCCAAACGAGTAATGGCCTGGCGCTCGATGTCATTCAGTGGTCTCTTCAGCGCGTATTCAGTTCTTCTCCGCCATCTTCGGAATATTTGTTAGGCAGTAGGTTCTTGACTAGTTCATTACCAGAATCTCGTGTCGATATTTCTTTATGCCAAGTCATCTTATCTCCATTATGGAGGCAGTGAATGCAGCTGTTGACAGAAGTCTGCAATAGTCTGTTAAGAATGCTTTTCGTGACACCTGCGCTAAGTTTCTGACCTATGCAGAAGAATAGATTGACCTAGCAGTGGTGGTGAAAATCGGAATTTCGTTCTTTATTCTGAGTCCATCAGATTTCCACAATGATTTCATTGTGATGGACGTCTATCTTACTTTTCCAACTTTTTTTGACATTCACATCCGTACTGTTACCTGTAGTTGAAAAGATGCCTCCTAGATAAGTGAAGGAAGTGACGTATTTCAAATTTCTTCTATGGATAGTGATTAGTGCTTGTTGTTGTTGCTAATGGTTGGTTATCTTCACCACCTCTGTCTTCTCTATGTTTATTTGAAGTCCTGTTGTCAAATATCCGGATTACAGAGATCCTTGACGTGTCACTGGTTTCAGAATACTAAGCCTAATACTCAGAATACTATGCACTGTAACAGCCGCAGAATACCAGAAAACGGTTAGACAACAGGACTGTTTATTCTTCAACCGTTAACGAAACAGATTTGCTTACAATGGCTTATCAGTGCCAAAGTCCTTAAATAAGCATTAATATAATGTACAACAATACTTGTAATCGTATTTCTCCAATCTTCTACCAACCAGTACACGAGTAAGCACAATGACAACCTTCTTGTCTGTCGCTAATATGGAGACTAGTTCGAATAAACAAACAGTTCAGTGTTCACCAACACTGAAACCTAGTATACAATTGGTGGATGGTGGCTAGCAGCTGACGAGTCCCAAATAGGACGAAATGCGCATCCTGGATTCCATTGCTAGCCACCATCCACCAATTGTATACTACTTAAATTCCCAGACATCGTCGAGGCATCTGAACAAGAAGCCGACATGTCAACCTGAGACCGAGCACTTCGGTACAATCAATCGACGGGAAAATCAAAAATTCAATTCAGTAACACTGAAACCTGTCTTTGCTGCTTTTTCTGACAACTTGTTAGTTTTCACCCTTAGATCGAGTTTGTATGAAATGGAACATGTCATCCGCGAAGTCCATATCTTCTAAAGTCTTCTCATGGGAATCTAGTTGTGGTATGTTACGTATAACAGTAGTTTTTCTGGTCAATATATATATATATATATATACATATATATTCTATAAGCAATCCCATCACGATATAAACCGTCGACATTGAAACTAGTTGATACATATCCTAATTTTACACCGAACATTAATTTCCTCAAGAATGAAGAGATCCCATGGGAATCAGTGCCAACAAGAGAGAAGTTTATATGCGGAAGAGCTTCCAATCAAATTGTCTCTCTCCTTAAATGGGAAAATATCTACCTGACATTTTATGCTATTATCGATATTTGATTCAAAGCAATGTGATGACGTATCAACCCACTTAAAATCCAGTCAAAAGATTATCATAGATAAGTGAACAGTACTGTTAAAAGAAAGGTTAAATATCAACCCATCATATCTATCTTCCTTGTTTTAGAAAACAAAAAATCGATTAAAATTATTGTTTCCTGTGGATATCATAAATCTCCAACAAGAAAACTCATCTTCCTTCATGTTGTTGTATCTATAATTTTTGTTTGTAAAATGACCCCTCAACTTTAATACATCTTGACCAATACTCTCATAACAAGAAAGAGAAAAAATGATGCAAAGTTTTATAGCTCAGGAATCCTGCTTTTCTAATCGATTGTTTTTTTAAATCACTGTATGACCTTCAATTGGATTTTAGCAGTTTCAAATCCAAATATTTTTGTAGGTTAGTGGAAATTCCTCCCTTGAAATATATACTTTTTTAAAAGGCTAGACTGATTAATTAATTGTTTAGAAGTGTACATTTGTCACATGATTTAAAGGAGAGCTTTGTGTGCTTTTGGATGTGTGTGTGTGTGTGTGAGCGCTTATTACTTATTGCGGCTACTCACACAGTAGAAGTTGACTTTCTCCTGAAGTACTTGAAACGGAAAGCGAGTTAGTTTTTCATGACATTTGAGCCCATGGGACAAATACTTGAGGCCGGTCACACACACACACACAGATAGACACGGTTTGTCTAAACTGGGTTTTAGGCTTGTTTCCGTGTTAGTAAATTACTTCCTACCACGGACCATCGTCTTGCGATGTGTTTCATTCCCGTCCTATCGACTGATGAAAGCTAGAATGGTGGCTCTGAGTTATATGTTTATATATATTTTTACGAGTTTGACACGGATTAATATCAGGTACCAGTGGCTAAATGGTATACGAGCTTGCCTTGTAACCAGAAGGTCCTGGGTTCAAACTCCAGTGGGTGCGTACTGCCGATGTTTCCCGAACTAGGATGAAACAGCTATCCAGTACTCCAGTGCTGCTTCTCAATGGTGGTTCTCTAACTGTTATCAATCCGTGGTGAAACTCGTAAAAGCAAATTTAACCCTTACAAACCAACTCTTGAAAAAGATGTATATATATATATATATATATATATATATATAGAGAGAGAGAGAGAGAGAGAGAGAGAGAGAGAGAGAAAGCAAATTGTCTGAGCAATGTAAGGAATATTTTCAAGGATGTGTCATTATAACTGTAAATTCTAGATAACTAAAATTAAAACTGAACAAAAGTCAAGTGAACAATAGTGGTAATAAGGAGTAGAGATTTAGTAAGGGGTGGGGGTAGGAAAGAAAATATTATACAATTAAGAAACAAAAACGCAAAAGAAGGATGAAACGAAAATTACGTATTTGGTGTTAAGATAGGTTAGATCCACTGTAGATTTAATGACTGAACAAACTTCTTTTGTTTGAAGAGTTCACGATTTAACATGTGAATTACCGCCATTGCTTTTATGGTTTCAAGAATTTTGATTCCTACTGTTTTGGCAAGATTCCCACATATTCTGTAGATAAATTTCAAATTCCTTTGTGGGTCGGCTTGGTGTTCAGATTCGACCCGGTGTCTCAGAATAGAGCTGTGATAGAATCTCTCTTTTCTCCTTTTTGAAACCATAAGGGTAAGTATTCGACGATACGTCTGGAAAGCAAACGCTGGATACAGCCGAAATACTTAGCTCCACATGAGCAGGCTAGTCAACAGTGGTAGCTTATCCTTCACGTTCATCGGAATGATTGATTTAGTAGAGAGTTAGTAGAAGTTCAGCCACATAGAAGGTTTTCTTCAGTGAGGGAGACAAGCGGTTCCTCAGTATTTCTGCTGACGGGTCTCCTTTGAATTGTAGATTCAAGTAGAGTAGTTTTTTTGGGAGTAGAAAGTGTGGGCGGTTTTAGTGGTTTAGATTACATGAATTTCATGATGAAACGTCCTGAGCGGCCATTTTTGAGGAGGTCTCTCTTCAGAGTGTTCAGCTCCTCGTTCATAGTGTCAGGGCTGAGAATTCTGCGGATTTCGTGACTTATTGAACGGATCAGGTTTTGTTTTGTATATAGAGACACCCAACTACGGAAGTTAGTAAGTTGTCAGTTCCATGTCGACTTTTTGTAGATGGATCCTTTTAGTGTTCAATCTTGTTCACGTCTTGTTAATTGGATGTCCAGAAAAGATATTTTTTTATTGGATTCCTTATCTAGTGTGAATTGAATTACTGGATAGCAGCTGTCAAAGAGGTCCAAAATATTCTCCAAAGTCTCCTCAATGTTGGAGAATTATTAAATCCTTAACCCTATTGTTCACTTGACTTTTGTTCAATTTTAATTCTGGTTGAGCTCTACTCAGCCCCGTCAATTAGATTATGTCACTCAGCTTGCTTATTTAACTTTATTTTAGTTTCCAACCGATTGACGAAATTCGTAATTTAAAATATACAATTCTAATGACAGATCCTTGGAAATATTTCTCTTGGTGTAAGGACAAATTACTATATATATATATAAAGGTTGTGGATCCAATCCCCCGAAGGGTAGCGGGTAGTCATTGTCGGTATATCCCAGAGTTGGGTGAAATAGCTGTCCAGTGATCCTGGGTATAGGATCCTGAATGAATAAAGATTGAAAGTGAGGAAGAGACTCGAACCCAGAACACGGGTTTGGTTGAACAGCGTTGTACTATTGAACCACAGACGCTATCAGCAGACATCTCTGAACCCTACGTCTCGTGCTTGTTGGCATTCGTCAGCTAGATATATATTCAAAATTGAAGGAAGTCATTTAGCCTCTGGGATTCGAATCGACATCGAACACTGTTGCTGTCTAAACTCAAAGATACTTATTTTACTACAATATTTGTCTTGAAATTGAGATGAACTGGACATAGACTGAGGAAACTTTAAAGTGATATCACATGGCCATCATCGCAAATAGCTGTTACTTTTTGCTGTCGATAGGATATTTTGTGACTATGAGTAATTCAATGACGTTTTGGTTAGCTGAGGAATGGAATGGGAAAATTGCTTTCTAGTTTTCAAACCACAATATATCGGTTTTAGTTGCTACATTGATCATCACTGTTAACTTTTCGACTGTTCCATATTAATGAAAACAAAACATGTAGATAAGCGAAAATGAATTCGCCGAAAACAAACTCTTCGCTGATCTACGTGTTTTGTTCCATATTAGATTAGTTCCTTTTTTAATGTAACACAAAGTGATACAATATTGATAATTCGAGGATATTTAGAGCACAATTTACTGCTTATAATCAAAAGAATGTCTTCATATGGCTTCAGAAATAGCTTTATACATCTTCACACCCTCTTTGCTATTTATCTCAATTTTCCATATCTTCAGTATAGGCGTTGCATAATTTGGATTCCAGGTGTTTAGTTTTGATTCGACGAATGTAGATTCGCTGATTAATGTCTGTGTCTCCCCCTAACTACATTACTTCCTAAAACTCTTACTGTATCCAACGCTATTTTGTGAATATATATGAAAGTGAATGCATTACAATGGCGCAACTTTCTTCGAGGTTATATTTAAGTTATTAGGATTAATCATTCCAGCTGTAACTAGATTTCTACGTTCCACTAATCTAGATGACCTCACAGTCATTGCATGGCATTTGTTAAATTATACCATTTTTTTCAAGTAATAGTTTTGTAGGAAATTTTGTTTGATTAGTTGGAGGATTTCTTCATGAGCTGACATCGGTTGAGAACCTTTGGAAAACCACTTAGGAGAACTTGACAACCATTTCATCCTAGTTTGGAACTCTTCAGCAGTGCGCACCCACCGTCACAGTTCTAACCCAGGACCTACTGGTTACAAGGCGAGCGAGCTCGTAGACCATTTAGTCACTGGGACCTGGTCCAATGGCCAACCCATGAATTCTAACTCTTGCCAATTCATGACATACCGCGACCACTTCGCAATGCCTTCTTCGATGAGTTACTGCCTCACCTTGAACCTGCTACATCCCACTGGTTACGTCTTCCCACTAGAACCCCAGTTTAACTGCCTGAATAAGGCCGGTCGCTAGTGAGCATCAGATTAATTTTCAAGTATTGCTGTTTATATGGAATTTAGTGAATTGAATTTATTGGGTTATTAAGCCGACAAAGTGTATCTCTGAGTGAGTTCGCTGTTTGGTTTAAATAACACCTTATTTCCAGGTATACTAAAAATTTTACATTGCTGATGCAGTAAAAATCTCTTTTTTCAACACTTCATCCTCTTTTCTCATACCGGTAGTGTTTCTACTGCTGCTATTTTTGTGGTTGACGTTATGATGATAAGCAACAGTGGGTCGTTGTTTGATTCGTATGTTTGGCACTCTGGTAGTTCACATTGCCGGTCATAATAGAAGTACAAAATCGATAGCAATGACAAAATATTTACAGGATTGATTGCAAACTGACATCAGTTGGAAAACCACTGAGAAACCTGGGAGTATTGAGTAGCCGTTTCGTCTGACATGGGACTGACTTCATCGCTACGAGCTCACCGGGGTTCGAAACCAGGACCTTTCGGTTACGAGGCAAGCTTGTAGACCATTCAACCACCCACTGGGACCTGACCCATTTTTTGATAATCTTATCTCATATTGTATATTTATCTTCAGAGTAAAGTAATTTCTCTCACCAGTTAATATACGTACTTTTAACGTTATGATAATACGATGACATACAATAGGAAAAAAACAGCTTATTTACACAGAGTTGATACTTTACAGGTAATAGTAAAATGATATGGACATATGTTACCGAAAAAATAATAAAAAATAAAGTAACTATGTCACAATGTGACCTACAGTAAAACGGCATAAATATCCTTAAGCCTTTATACATATCTCTAATATGCTTTTAAATACAGCGTACAAATGTCAACCTTGAACTAGTCAAGGTCACAGTTTGTTGAAATAACTAGACTGACAGTCATCTCCAATCAAAAAATTAAAAGGGAAAAAACATTTGTCAGTAATTTCATATTCTCATACACGATATTTTTTGGCCTTTTTTAAAGTAAATATTTAGCAGCTGTTATCACATCAAACGTTAAAGTGAATTAGAGACTAGATAAGCTACTGTTTAGCACAGTAGTACTTATCTTGTCTTTGAATCTATAATAAAAGATGGAAATTCAAAATTTCCTGTCTTTATCTAAGACTGATGCGACACTTTTTTCTACGTTTACAGGAAACCCACACACTCAAACAGATATTTGGACTCCGATCATCCCATCCTGTGTCAGTAAAAATAGGATTGGTGAAATGTCTAAGTAATAGAGCACTAAAACTAAGTAGTACCAAGGAAAATCTAAGACAGGAAGTGAGGTGTATAAGAGAAGCTTTGAAACTTAATAATTACACTGACAAATTAATCAAGAAGTATATAGGGAAATGTGAAAATAAAATAAATAATAATAATAATAGTGATAGTGATAATAATAATATTAATGATGATATGCGTGTCAAACATGAGCAGGATAATGAAAACACCAACAATAAGGAATCGAAATCATCAGTAGTACTTCCATACAGGTAAGGAATCTCGGAAACCTTAAGGAGAATTCTTGACAATTCAGGCAGGAATAAAAGTGGCTGGCATTTAAACCCACAAACTCATTTAGAAACAAGCTTTGTTGGTTAAAGGATGAATCCTGTGGAGCCCGTTAAATAAAACAATTTAGTTTGTGTAATACCCTGCCTGCAATGATTGTCAGGTCAAATACATAGGTCAAAGTGGTAGAACAGGTGCAGTCAGACTAGCAAAATCCAGATTGGTTGACCCAAATAAGATAAGAAATTTGGAGAATAGTTCAGGTATAGCATTGCATGCAGTTATACACAACCATACAATAGGATAATGGGATAAAATGACAGTTTTAAAATCTAATGTCACAGGGTGGAAATAGAGATTGATAACAGAAGCTTTGTTTATCGAATCAACTGAAGAGAGTAGGTGTAATAAGAATGATTCAACACCTGTCCACCCAGATATCTGGAAAATTCTACTACCCCAACGACGACAAATAGGAGAGAACAAAGAAAACTATAAAACTCAAGTTTCGAAGTCGTATGATTATAATTGATGATATGATTATGAACAATAAATTTTGTTCGAAAATGTGTCATCCAGTAAATAATACTGTTTCACTCACTGTATGTGATATATCTAATAAACAAACTAATATGGAATTACTTACTACCACAGTGTCCAAGTTTTACACATATATTAAGATTTACAGTGGTTAATCCGAGCCAGAGTCTGTAAATAAACATTAATATAAGTATTGTACAACAATACATTTAATCGTATTTCTCCACTCTTCTGCCAACCAGTACACAATCGATTAAGCACAGTGACAGTCTTCTTGTCTCCCGCCAGTATGGAAACCAGTTCGAATAAACAAAATGTTCAATGTTCACTAGCATTGAAAAAGTCTTTTTTAAAACTGTTAGTACTTTGATTTGCTTTGGCTTTAGACTCGGAAATTTTGTCAATGACTTTCTCTGGATAACCATTTTCACTCAGGAGTTGTTCTAATAATAATAATATTTGAGCTCTTCTAGTCTTAAAGACATTTAAGATTGAAATACTAGAGTTATTTATCTCTTGTCCCAGTGAATAAGTCATAGGGTCGTGTTTTGGTTCAGTTTGCTTTTTTGTCGTCCCCACATATTCAGACATCATTGCAGTAAATCAGTCTACAAAATGAAGTCAATTTTAGTCGGTCTCATTGAAAAAAAGAAAAAGAAAAGAAAAATGAGACAGTGATTCACTGATTTGTTTGATTTCACCCTCAACCCCTTTCTCCCTTATCCTTCGTACACCATGACCCTCTACCTTCATGAATGACAAATTAGAAATTAAGAATAAATAATCTAATGGTAAAATCTGTTATAAACGCAGAGGAGAACAGGAAGAGAAAGAAAAAATGGCTGTTTATCATTTACAAAATGTATCAACTTTTACAACCAGTTAGCACTTTTATGTGTTGCTATAAAAAATAAAAACGCAAAGGCGACACAGTGTCACAATTAAACAATTTCTGTCTCTATATTTTGTTGCTTAATCAGACAGTTCACTTGGTTCTTTCCTCTCTTGTTCCTTATTGTTTTGTCTACGTCGATGATTCAGCGACTTATTCTTTCACTATTTTTTTTTCTCTCCAAGTTTCCCTTTCTGTTCATCATCCTCTTCCCGCACCTACTGCCTATTTTTTTCCCAATGTCTTTTCTGTCTTTCATTTTAGTGATGCCCTATGTTTATCTATGGCTAGAATCATTCACAGAGGTTGGAATGGATGGGGGAGGAGCAGGTCGTGGCGACGGCAGAGTATGCAATGCTAAGGGGAATGTTTAACTTAAATGTGACAAAAAGAAATTATCTCTATATATATGTATGTAGGCTAGCCGGCTAAACACGCAAACAATCAGTAAGGAATGATAATATCATATAGTTTTTTCTTAACATTTTCACAGTTTCATATTCCCACAACGTTTACATTGAGAGAAAAACAAGCAAACACCACATATTTAGGCTTCTGTTTAACCCTAATTTCCCTTTTTAAATGGTCATAATAATAATGGTAAAAGGGCTAAAAGAAAGGATATTATGCTGTCTGTACTGAGTGGTAATCACAAAAGTAAGGATTATTGACAGAAATTAAAATACCACGAAGAACTT
Organism: Trichobilharzia regenti; assembly: GCA_944472135.2. Taxonomy (NCBI): domain Eukaryota; kingdom Metazoa; phylum Platyhelminthes; class Trematoda; order Strigeidida; family Schistosomatidae; genus Trichobilharzia; species Trichobilharzia regenti. The sequence goes on from OX235263.1 coordinate 72,191,756, forward strand.
TTAGTTTTGTTTTTTTGTTTTGTTTTAGTAATATGACTAATTTTACTGTTTTCTTTTACATTCTCCTGAAACAAAATGACTAATTTTCATTTTTAAACTACAAGTTCAGGATGTCTATATTGTAGTGTAGGCGTGCAGATAAAATTCCATTTCATTGTATTCGGTTCCTTGAACAAAAGTGCACGTGTATGACACATTGTTTCATTTTTGGCAGTATATATATGAAAAAACAAACAAAACAAAAACTACTTTTCATACATTTATGGTATTTTAAATATTCTATTTTAAAACCAAAAGGTTAAAATAGTTGTTTAACTAATCTACTAGGATTTGTCAACTTGTGATATCCATTTGAAACTTTAGCGACACTGTAAACGAGACTTCTGTTATTATATCAACAACAAGACATTCGATGTCTACTTTAAAGTATCGAATGTTTGTCTGTCCAGTGTCGTGCTAGTGGGGTGAGATTTAGGGTTCAACAGAACATCTATATATTCTCCTGTTCCCTGGAGTCGTCCTTAGCTGCCCTCCCCCATGCCATTCCACTTAGGCTTTCATCTCTTCACCACACGATCTATTTTATTTTATTTAAACGCAGAAAAAACCTTGGTACAATATGGCACCAAGAAAGATGTGCCACACTAAATTTCATTTATTGTGTGAGGGTTGAGATACTGCCCGAGCGCCCAGACCGAAGCCTTTGACTTGGAGTCTAATCCGCAAGGCAGCGGAGCAGCTTCAGAAGCTGCATTCCCATAGTTGCCGTTGACCCATATGTGTTCATACGCCATTTAATCCCATTAGATTCTGGAGCCCATGTACCCCATAGCAACTGCTTTTAGTCTAACCGTATCCAAACAACCTTTCTGACATGGTAGGACCTGCAGGGACATGAGTCTCAGCCAGTTTAGCTTGTTGGGTCACTGCGGTATTCAAACCCTACCACCACGACAAGGTAGCAGTTGTCGGCCAGGTGCGGTTGTCGACCACACGATCTCCATGTTACACCAGAAACCAGGAGCAACCTGCGGTTTCCTATTTGATTTTATTAGAAGACCTGTCGTGTGATGTCACCAAGCGGTCTCCCGGTGTTCCCGACATATTTGTTGAACAATAAGTTCTTGGTTTGTTTCTTCTCCTTTATAATTCCTTCTGAACATTTGATCTTCAGTATGGTGCCAACAAAGGGGGAAGCTGTTGGTAAAAGTTTGAAGTGGCCTGTGAGAATGCTTTTAGTGATGCAACCGTCAAGTTTCTAGCCCATATGAAAGGTATGACTGGCTTGACATTTTTTCCCCTTCACGTTCCCCAGAGAACATAGGGCTTCAAGCTAGTGGCTTGAAGTTTCTGTAGCAGTGGTGATCATTTTTACAGGATGGGGTTGCTAGCCACCTCATGCCCAACCTTTCCTCTTTACCAGCATTATTTCTGGCTTAGCGAGGTAAAGGAGTGCGTTGGTGGCCGGAGATCGAACCCCGGACCATGTGCATAGTCGGTGAGCATCCTAACCGCTATGTCACCGACGCACAAAGTGCTTAGCTCGAGGCCTCGCCGAAACACGAACTCGGTTCGCTGGCTTGACACTAGTGTTGGAAGTCCGAATTTTGCTTAGTGTGGCGCGGAGTGCTGCAGATTTTATAACTGATTTAAGATTGAAGGTCTGTGTTGCCTTTCCATCCCTGACTGGCTTTGAAATCTTCATTTGTGTCGTCCGCCTGTAGTTGAAACGATCTAGCCTTGAAAGGAGAAGGAAGTGACACCTCTTTCAAATATTTCCTGTTGATAATAATTGGTGATTGTTGTGAGTGCTTATTCACAACGAACTGGAGAATTTAGTTGTTATAAGGTGAAATTTTTTCCTATACCAAAATTTTGTGTTGATAATCCCGTTATAGTGGGTTACATAAGGTTATCTGGTTAGTAATGGTTTGTAGTGGAATCCAAGATGCATATTTCGTCTTATTTAAGAAATATCAGCTGGCTCTACCTGCATCTCTGTTGAATGATGATGTTTCTACTAGAACTCGAATCTTGGGTCAATCGTTTCGAATACAAAAATTATATTTAGCGGGTTATGAGTGCCACAAGTTGTGCAACGGGTATTAGTTTTTATTTCTATAGGTTATTTAGTATTTTTCGTTCATGTATTTATTTTAGACTCAAATTCTCGGTCTCTGTTGAAATGTTTATGACTTTCAGTATGGACTTCTAGTGACCTAAGGAAAAGTGCTGTAGATTTTGAAACGATTTACCAATGCTTTCGAATTCCAAGAGGAACATCGTCACTTATTTAACACCCAGTTGAAGAATCCCAAATTGGACGAAATATTTCTCCTCCATACGTGGTAAAATTGTAGACGTCTTATATTCTTAGTGGTATTGCTTGGCACTACATCAAAAAACCTAAATGATGAACTGACACACAAGGAGAAGAAGCGTTGGTGTCAAATAACTCTCTTATAACATTCATTAGGAATATAGAAGAAGGTTGAAAGCCAAATAAAAATAGAATTGAAACTAGTGCAGATAACATGAATAAGAAAGAATATAAGGCGTCTACATTTTTGTTTATATTAGGTGGGGACATCTAAAACCCTACATAGGATTCTTAATAAAGCAGGTATAAGAGTGGCACTTAAACCTACACACTTACTCAGAAACAAGCCCTGTAGGTTAGAGCTTTTTGGGTCCTACTGACCCAATTATACAAAATAATATAGTTTCAAAAGTACCTTGCAATGACTGAGATCAACTACATATGTCAAACTAGTAGATCGATGGTAGTCAGATTATTGGAATATAAGAATTTAACTAAGTGTAGAATGATTAAACCTACAAAGATAAGTAATTTAGGAAAAACTCAACATTTGCACTGCACGCATTAACACACAACCACAGAAAAGGGTGGGATAGAGTTATAATTCTGAAAAGTAGCATAGGTAGATGGGGAGAGAGAGAGAGGGGCTGACTACATCATTCATGGAGGATTCAAATTCATTTCATACTAAAACCTGTACTGAATATGTTATCTAGCAGGGGGGGACGACAATAGCTTCGTAAATAAATCAACCATCTCAGAGAACACAACTAATTCGAATTGTAATTTCACGGGGTGATTACTCTTGAGTAAACAAAAGCCCACCAATTTTCAGGGATATTGTTCTATTGCCTTTTACATACACAAATTGTGACTCGCTACGCGCTTTATTATACACCCTAATGCTGTTCAGTATAACTCTTTTTTGTCTAAAGGACAACTGTTTAACATTTTTTAACTGCTGTACTAATGTGTAATATTTTTCTGTTTGAGACAATTATTCATATGAATTTCAAACTGTGACTAAGATCTCTGCCTGAAGATTGTTCCGTACATTCCTCCATAGAATTTTTTGTTTCATAACCGCTGAAGAAACACACACACAAACTGAAAATTGGACCCTACTTAATTTATCATGTCACTTGGTTGGTTTCATGAATAAAATTGAGGGAAAAAACGTTTCATTAGTTCATTGGTGAATGGTGGCCAGCAGTGGAATCCAGGCTACACATTTGGGACTCTTCATCTGGATGTACCTGCATTCTGCAGTGAGTGATTATTTTCCCGCCGAGGCTCGAACCCAGTGCCCATAGCTGACGAGTCCCAAATAGGACGAAATGCGCATCCTGTATGCCACTGCTAGTCAACATCCACCAATTAACTTCTAATTACAAGCCCAGACATTGTCGAAGCACCCACACAAGAAGTCGACATGTCAACCAGAGACCGAGCACTCCGGTCCAATCAATCGACAGGAAAATCTAAAATTGAATTAATCGTGTCGTTAGTGTTTATCTTTTCCCATTGAAAGCAGTGAACACTAACGTAACTTAATTTTATGAGACTGACTCATACTGCGTGTAGGAGAGTAAAATAATTTATACTATTCATTCTTTTATTTTAGTTAATTGTGCATCTTAAATAAATAATTTGATTATATGATTTATTTAATAATTGAAATAGGTATACGATTTTATTTAAATTATGGGCGGCGGAAAGAAACTTTTGGATACATTTGATTTATTATTATTATTTTTCTTATTTCCACTTCATTAATAAATCATTATTTAAGCGTACATTGTCGTATAATTGAATTATCAGAGGGAAATACAATTAATTATATTAAATTGTTGTTTTAAACTACTGTTGCTTCAAATTTGAATTCGCGCGGTTTTTTTAAAATTACAGTGAAATGATTAAATTCAATCTACAGCATTTTAAGCATGTATTTCTAAACTGTAAAGTTAATCGGAGAAAATAGTAATCGTTAAGACTAGTTGAATTTTCATGGTCATTATTTGAATTATTATCATTATTATTCTCTAGAGTTCCGAGTGGAACATATGGCTCCTATGGCACGGCACTATTTCTCTATGTTCTGTGCAGTCTCTTCAAATTGACTACACAACTGCCCCCCCACAATCTTTTATTTCCTCTTCTTACAATTGCCTTTATGTCACTTTCAGACATGCGATTCACCAGTTCGCATTCATATCTCACTGTAGGGTCATTCAGAGATCGTCTCAGTGTATGTCCAGTCCATCCGCATTTCATTCTGCATGTTTGTTGGATAGTGGCTAGTCGGCCTGTTCACTTCCTATGAAAGTTTTTCTTTACTTCTCCTTTCTAGTCATCTGATCTTCAATATCGAGAGAGAGAGAGAGGGGAGGCAGTTGTAGCAGCCTATCGCAAATGCCTTTGGTGACGCCGGCCCCAAATATCTGAAACATATAGAGAAGCATTGATATGACAATAGTGTTGAAAATTCGGATCTTGCTTCTTTCGCGAGGTGTTGTTGTTGTAGTTCTCACCGATTATTCGTCAATAGATTTGTGCGGTTATATTCAATAATACTAACACAAATAATGCCTTTAGACAGCTTTACAGACCCACTTCGTGCTCAGTTAGAAAAACAAGTACTACAGAACAAGATTAGTTAACTGAAATCCTACCGTATGAAGCAACTTACATTCAAGTTGAATATTCCCAACAATATAATGGAATCAAAACTCTGTCACAGTAAGAATCACGCACCAGAGAATTCTTGCAGACAATCCCAGGTTAGATTGACCTCATTGAGAAAAAAACACTACATTATCGATGCCATCACACAAAATCACAAGGAGAAGCGCTAATATTAGAGACTAAACAGGGACAAAGACAAATAATAAGGATCGAGTCAAAAGAGGATAGGTGAACATCAGACCAATGGTATACAGTCTAGGAGAAAAATCGATAATAATTGCTAAGTGAGTTAGAACTTTTAAATAAGTAACAACATCGTAAATAGATCGTTAGGGAGGGATTCTCCAAACATTTATTCTGTTACAAGCAATACGGTTACTTTTTGTGCGGTAGGATTGTGAACTCCACACCCAGACTTCCATTTATTCCGGTTTAAAAACGGGATAGTGGTGAACTAGGCGAGATAAGCAGGATAAAAGCTACTCTCGTTCCTTTCTGTTGTGTTTATATTTTAAGTAATGATTTAGCTGTTTTTTCCCGCCATGACACATATTGTAAACAATGCAACTCACAGTTTTCATCTAATGTTTATCCTCTGGGAGTTAAGGATTCCTTCTAGTTGTCATATCAGTATTTTTGTTATCTCAATACTCTAGAAGATTGTATAATTGTTATTATCATTGCCTTTGGTTCTAAATGGGACATATAGCTTCCCAGAACATTTCCATTTTATCTTGTTCTCTGAAGTTCTCTTCAGCTGACTTGAAGACTACTCATAAGCTTTCATCTCCACCTCAGATGCCCAACTCACCGTTTCTCATTAGAGTTCCACTCGACCTATGGCTGGGCGCGCAGTATCACCCAACAGTTTCCTTAGAGTGTGTGTAATTATGTGATAAAGTATTTATTACATTAACTACTTATAGTTGGGAAGCAGATAAATTAACCCCATGAGTTGTCTTCATTCGTTTCTCTTTTCCCCCAGTAAACTATCTCTACCGAAAGAAAGTGAACATCCAGGTATTCGTTTGTAGGGATTTGATTGATTGGTAATAGGATTCCATCATGAGTTGACATCGGTTAGAGAACCATTAGAAAACCACCAGGGAGTACTGGACAGGTATGTCCTCTGTCCTAGTTTGGGACTCTTCAACAGTACCCACCCAAAACCTTCTGGTTACAAGGCTAGCGAGCTCGTATACCATTAAGCCACTGGGAGCCGATCCAATGGGTAGCCCATGAATTCTAACTTCTACCAATTCAGCATCATTGTCGATCTGTTTTAATCCCTTTGTAGACGTGTGTGTAAAAGTGTGTGTGTGTGTGCGCGTGTGAACAAAGGTAACTATTTCCCTTGCTACTGTATTAATACTAACTGAATTATTCAGTGTGAATTTCTGGACAAATAACTCTATGCGTGTCGTGAACACACTTGGCGGGGAGGGAGGTGGTTTATTTACTAAAAGACAATTTTTTTTCTCCTTTTTGACACTTTGTTATTGTTTGCTTTGTTGCCGTTTTGTAAAATGTAGAACATCATTTTCTGTAGATATTGTGTATGTGCTATAGTACTGCAGTAATACTCATCAATTCTGTATGTTCAATTTTTTTAAATTGTATATTGTTGAATTTTGTAATTCCTATCAAGTAGTTGACAGTTTATACAAGGGAAAAGAAAGAGAACTAGGGAATATGACATTATTGTTTATTGTCGACAGGTTGATGAATAATTGTTTTTCCTTTGGACATATTAAAAATAAACAAATATCATACATAAGTTTAGGGAAATTTTTGCCCTGTTTTTCCCTCTTCAATTGAAGTATCCTTACAACAAAGACAATGTGAAAAAAACTGCCTATTTATTTTACGATTTTAACGCGACTACAATCAGCCAATGTCATCAGGTAAGTATTTCTCCTTATAATTTACCTTAGTGTGGGATTCCAGTGGTCTTGGATTCTCACTAGAACACCAAGCGACTTCATCCTGTAGCCAGTCTCAACAAGGAAGCATCAGATTTACTTTCAAGGGTTATTTTCTAGGGAGTTTGATGTGTTTCAAGTGTTGTCATGCTAGTGACTGCCTACAGGATTGAAGCTGACTAGAGTTCTAGTAAGAATTCGTGACTAGTAGGGTCTGCCAGGATGGCTGCAAGGACAGATACTAACGGATGACATTGCTTGACCGGTTGTAGCGCTAAACTCATGAGTTGATAGAAGTTGGAATCCATGGGCCATTGATTTGGATCCCAGTGACTCCATGGTCTAACAGCTTAACTTGTAAGAGGTGGGCTCGACCCTTGGTGGGTGTGTGCTGATGAGGAGTTCCAAAGCAGGACGAGAGATATGCCCAGTACGTCTTGGTTTTCAGTAATTCTCTAACTGAAATCAATCCATGATCAAACGTGAAATAAATCAGATGCCCATAGATTAACTCTTGAAAGTTGAAAGCAATTCTAATTTGTGAGTCATTGGGTTTCAACCTTGTGTTAATCTAGTAACATGAAGATCCTGGATTCGATCTCTGATGAGGTAGTGGGTTTTCTGTACTGCTGTAAAGACCCAAATTAGAACGAAACAATTGTACATTATTGCTGCTTGATTAACAAAATGAAAAATTTCTTAGTGCATGTTACTGTCCCCCACCATTGATTATCCTATGATCTTACGTAATGCTTTTCATATTTCACAACACTACTCGCATGTTTTCCCCTCCCACTGATTATAATTCATTCTCTGTTAAATGATTTTTGAAATAAGTAGATAAGCACAATATTTTCCCAGTTGGTGGATGGTGACTAGCAGTGGAATCCAGGATGTGCATTTTGCCGTATTTGGGACTCACCAGCTGGATGTACCTCCATTCAGTAGTGAGTGATGAGTATAGTATTCTACCTGAATTCACTGGCTTTGCTGCTCCTCTTTAACAATAGAATGAATATTATTGACTACTGTCCAATCTGTTTTAGCAGAGACATTCAACTGCATCTAACAGGGATTCATTGAGATGAGTATTTGTATACTACTTATATCAATCAGTAGTGCTTGTTAGACAACCATAAAGAGGTGATCTAAACACTGGATAACCGTTTCACTCATTTGAAGCCGTGCTTATCAGCGGTATACCAGTTCGACTCATCTGAATCCGTTCAAACCACATTATTTCTGTCTGCTTAGCTACTCGGGCGAACTGGTGTTACCATAATCTAAAACCACAGTTCATGTGATCTGCCTGATACCAAAAATGGGGTAATCAAGAAAGGAAGCATAAATGCATGGAGCTATATACTACTGACTGACTAAAATTAGTAGTTATATACCGCCCACATGACAATCAGGTTAAATAATATGAGTTCGTTTCATCTTGTGGATTCTCCTCAACTGTGTACATCCTTAAAAAAAAAACATATTGTAGGTTACAGAATTTCTAAACATACTTTCCACAATGATTTCCAGTTATAGACAGAAAATATAATCAATTTAATTTTGATTCCCTTGGGTTCCGAGTGGAACATAGGGCTTCAGCAACACATCTTCACTTTGTTCTATTTTCTGCCAGCCTCTCCAGCTTGGTCTGTGAATACCCAAACTCTCTCATCTCTTCCTCACAGGATCTCTTCCATGTCACACACAAGCTTGACTTACTTATCGCTTCCCATTGGGATTCTACTCGAGCAATGGCTTGCATTGCGCGAGATATCATTCGATGATCTCCTCAATGTATGCCCGACCTATCTCCATCTTCTCCTGCATATTTGTTGGGCTCTTGGTTGGTTTGTTCTCAGCCAGAGTTTCTTGTTACTAATTCTTTCTGGCTGGCCATTTGAGCTTCAGTATGAAGCCAGTAAAGTAGGGAAGCTGTTGATGAAAGTCTGCAGTGACCTGTTGGAAATCCTTTTCATGATATGCAGCACAAGTTTCTGACCCATATGGAAGTACTGATTGACTTGATATTTGTGTTGAAAATTAGTGTTGAAAAGAGCAACTATTTATATTAGTAATTAGACAAGCAGGTAGGATCGAGTTCAGATTCGCTTTGGAAACGAGGATGGACTATAGACAAAATACAAGAAAGAACAACAGGTTGAATTTATGCATACTATGGTGGAGAGTTCAGGAGGACTTGTGTGTGTATGCGGGAGGGGGGTGTGAATAGCGAAGTAAAATTATAAAATAGATAAAATAATTTAATTTAGTAGATTTGAAACCTTAATAGTGAGTTCAACTCAAGATTGAATGAAATATTACGCAACCAAACAAAACACCAAAGCACATTAAGAAAACAATTACGGTTACCAGGGTAGTGAGAGATTAGTCACTCCTCCTTTCTGCATACATATGTTGCATCTAAGTCTTTTGATGACAGTGGCTTCTAAGAACTGAAGTTTTCTGTGTGTATCGATTATTTCGAAAGCCGTGAAATAGAACCAGCTCGTATTATACTGCAAATATCTTTGTTCTTTCTTTATTCAAACTGATAAAGGGAACTCCTTTTTATTCCTTCACGTTCCCAGTGGAACATAGGGCTTCCAGTTAGTGACTTGAAGTTTCGCTAGCAGTGTGGTTTATTTTTACGGGCTGGGGTTGGTAGCTAGCCTCGTCTGGAACATTCCCTCTTTACCAGTCTTATTACTGGCTTCGCGAGCGAGGTAAAGGAGTGAGTCGGTGGCCGGGGATCGAACCCGGACTATATGTGTAGTCGGTTATCACTCTACTGCTGTGCCACCGAGGCAGAGAGAACTAGTCGTATGAAACTACTCATCTCAATCAATCAGTAGTATGTAGTTTCGTGCATTTATGCTTACTTCGTTGATTACCATTAATGGCAGAAAACAGATCATATACTATGATCCGAAATAGTTTTTGTTTCCAAAGGAAAATATGGTGAGCCTGCACCCTTAGAACCGTATACACTGCAAATTTGTATGGCGTGATTTCTGATCAATATATTATCAATCAATAAAGCAGGATGCTCAGTTTTGCTCCATCGTCTCATTTGGTCACTATGGTGTTAAAGGGATATTGAAACTTCATTTGTTCAAGACATTACGCATAACTTTCAAAGATATAATTGATCTAGTGTAATAAATCAACAGAGTGAATTTCAATATACACATGCCTTCGGTGTAACTATCATTGTAAACTGTAAAAGAACATGATATTAGTACGAAACAGCTGTTTCACATTTCATTCTGTCCTATTTAAATGATTTGCCAGACAGTGTCAATCGTTATTGGCAAAAACAACCTTCATATTCGTTATTTTTCTCTCATTAACTGCTGAAATGAAATTCTAGGTAGGAAAGGGATGTCCTTTTGAACTAAAGCTTATATATATATATATATATATATATAAAACTTGGGCACTGTGGTAGTAAGTAATTCCATATTAGTTTGTTTATTAGGTAAATCACACAGTGATGAAACAGTATTATTTATTGGATGATGTTTCGAACAAAATTTATTGTTCATAATCATATCAATTATAATCATACGACTTCGAAACTTGAGGTTTATAGTTTTCTTTGTTCTCTCCTATTTGTCGTCGTTGGGGTAGTAGAATTTTCCAGATATCTGGGACAAGTGCTGAAACATTCCTATTACACGTATTTGCAGTTGATTCGATAAACAAAGCTTCTGTTATCAATCTCTCCCTCCACCCTGTGACATTAGATTTTAAAACTGTCATCTTATCCCATCCAGCCTATTGTATGGTTATGTGTAATTGCATGTAGTGAATGCTACAGCTGAACGATTCTCTAGATTTCTTATATTATTCGAGTCAACTCATCTAGATTTTGCTAGATTTTTATGTTCGGCTGAATCTGTTCTACTACTTTGACCTCTGTATTTGACCTGACAATCATTGCAGGTAGGGTATTAAATAAACTAGATTGTTTTGTTTAATTGGCTCCACTGTCAGGATCCTTTAACCGACAAAGCTTGTTTCTAATTGAGTTTGTGGTTGGTTTGAATGCCAGCCACTTTTATTTCCACCTTGTCAAGAATTCTGCGTAAGGTTTACGAGGTTCCTTCTTTGTATGGAATTACTACTGATGATTTCGATTCCTTATTGTTGGTGCCATCGTATATATATATGATTTAATAGTATGAAATATTCCCATATCATGAATTAAAAGTCAATCTGAACGAAGAATACTCTTTTCAATAATTTCTCCTCTTCACGTTCTTACAATCATAAAATATAATGCATTTATTGTCGTTACAATAATGGCCAGTTAGTTATGCAGCCGATACATTTTAACGTAGAATAACAGAATATTAGTTATGGGGTGTCAATATAAATAGTCGTATATGTGTGACAAACGTGCTAGTTGACTGAATTCGATTACAAAATATTGTAAATTTCCGGTTTACTCGGTCTTATGACTGCAACAGCTTCAGATATGCGTAGGAGACGTAAGCGAACTGTACGTGATAACGACTTCGGAATTCGGGATATAAACCACAGCTGAAGCTGGTTGCAGCAATAAGATCGACTAAATCGGGACTTTGTATACAAAAAGAATATGCCCAGAAGCTGGTTTTACTGTGGCTAAACTTGGATCAGTGATTCTTCTTCTCACTAAGAGTGCCTTTTCTCCTCAGCCCTCTTGGTTTCTTTCTTCCTTTCTTTGCTTATTATTACAGTTATTATTATTATTCGTAATTTATGCCCTTCATGCAAATATTCTGTCAATACTATCGAATTTTCCATTCGTACTCTCCGGACTTATTATTAGTAGTGATATGATCTCTTTTCTCAATATATGCCCTCCACCTGTTTCATTTCACTCATTGGTTATTTCATTATGAACTTCTCATTGCAGTCTTACTATCTCCTGTTTAACGCAGACCACTTTGTACTAGCCGCTCACCCTGACACCTTTTATATCTTTGATATGACTTGTCAATTTTCCTACCTCACACTCTATAAATCTATTATGACTAATTCCCACCACCATTGTCTCCTATTTCACAATATTTCAAACTAGCACGTTTGTCACACAAATACGACTATTTATTTTGACACCCCATAACTAATATTCTGTTATTCTACGTAAAAATGTATCCGCTGCATGACTAACTGGCCATTGCTGTAAGGACAACCAATGCGTTATATTTTATAATTGTAAGAACGTGAAGAGGAGAAATTATTGAAAAGAATATTCTTCGTTCAGATAGACTTTTAATTCATGATATGGGAATATTTCATACTATTAAATCATATATATATTTTTTTGATTTACAGCTTGATTCCACACTGTATTTTCGGTACAATTATGGAATTTTCAGCATGGATATCGGTAGCCCAAATTTTGCAGGCGGACCATAGATATCAGGTGTGCGTCGGTGCGGGCTCGAACCCCGGACCATGTGCATGGTCGGCGAGAGTCCTAACCACTGTGCCACCGACGCACATATATATATATATATATATATATATATATATATATATATATATAATGAGTTACAATAACAGTTTGTTGTTAAAAACATTTATTGGACAGAAAGGAACAAGAAGGATATGTTGTCGGCTTTCTCAGCTGAGTCATTTCGCGCACATCACTGATGAGTTTGTTTCTAAACGAGTGAAAAAGGGCTGTTGCGTGTTTAGATCATTTGATCTAGCTAACAAGCACAAATATTACTACTGTTACTTGATGTGGGTGTGTGCGTCGGTGACACAGAGATGGAATGCTCGCCAACCACACAGGTGGTTCGGCGTCTGATCCGCTGCCACTAAACGCACCCTTTTACCTCTCTCGCCAAGCCAGTAACAAGACTGGTAAAGAGGGAAGGTTGGGCATGAGGCTAGCTAGCAACCCATCCCGTGAAAATAAGTACCACTGCTACAGAAACTTCATGCCTCTAGCTGGAAGCCCTATGTTCCACTGGTAACGTATAGGAATAAATTAAATAAAAAATAATAACCTGATGTGAGTGTTTTTCAAATACTCATATCGACCAGTACTATATACTATCACTGAAAATCTGGAGTCAATATATTTAAATCTTCTGTATCTATTAACACGAAGCCTCTCACTATATATGACTACAATTCAAAGATGAAATAATAATAACTAACAAGTTGAGAAAATCGATTCAAAGAATATTTAATGCCAGTAAAGTGTAGCCTATATTTCTCAAACTACTAGTCATGATCCTGAAGCTGAAAGAAAAAGTACCTGCCTGAACTGGCCACCCGCTAATTGTAACTGTCGTTTCAACTGCTCCTATAGAGCCAATTATATTGACTGTTCCTCTAGGAGGTTAATTTCTTGTTCTCAGATACACCAGCCCTTCTGGTGATAAAAGCTGCAGTTGAAACCATCAACATTTTTCTAATGGATCACCTCGTGCAAACACGTCACACGACTAGCAGCATTGAAGGGTCTTTCTCTATCATCTATAGAGTGTCAGATAAGTTACTAAAGGTTTCTACATACTGAACATTCCAAACAACTGAGGCTACCGTAATTTGCCTAGGTCAACTGGATCTTTGTATGCGAAGGAAACAGGTCTAGCCAGCCACTACTGCCAACCCTGGCCTGCTATCAACACTATAAATTCATAAATTCTGTGTTACTTCCCTTAATTTATCTGATATTCAGTTAGTTTTGTGTTACATAAATGCATATCATCTTTCTATTACTGATGGTTTTGAAAGATAATTACCTGTTGATACTATTGATTCAGTGTAATTTAAAACAGCATTAATGTTGTTAATAACAATATTCTTTTAATTATTCTGGTCATACAGATGCAGACCCTTGATGAAGAGGTATTTATCGAAAAGAATATTCTTTGTTCACCAATCAGTCTTTTAAATCTCTAACAGGGTATAACTGATGACATTCTCAACATTCCCACAAGTTACAGGAATTTATTATTAGATGAAAGCGGTTAGACAACCACTGGAAATCCTACTGGGAATACTGGACAGCTGTGTCCTCCGTCCTAGTTTGGGACTCTTCATCAGTAGGCACCCATCGCCAGAGTTCGAACCCAAGACCTTCTGATTACAAGGTGAGAGACCTCATAGACCATTAAGCCACTGGGACCCGATCCAGTGGCCAGTACATGAATTCTAACTTCTGCCAATTCACGAGTACTTGTCCTGACACCTGACCTGCTGTACCCTACTAGTCACGATTTCTCACTAGAGTCCCAGGTAACTACTTACCTGGATAGGGCCATTCGCTCGTGAGCATCTCATTGATATTCAAGTTACTAAAGAAAGCAGATTATTTGTTAATATTGTAAAGCAGCTAATTTTCCTTCCTGAGCTTTGTGTAACTCCCTCATTTTAACTGTACATGACTAGCACGAGAATATTCGGTAACGATATTGTACATATGCAACTCGATATACACAAATATAGAGGGGAAATACATCTACCATATTAATAAAACTAAAATTTCCACTTCTCCGCATAGTGCTTCTTTTGTCTTGTTTTCATGTGTTTCATGTTGTTTCACAAGCATCGTTCATTTCTTCTTCTCTTCACCATTCGTTATTTTTGCAGATGATATGGAGATTTATGTATTTATTTATTTACTACTTATAAATCTTGTCAGTAGTCCATTTCACGTAGTCACGTGATTGGTGAAGTCACTGACTTATTTAGTTATTGAATGAAAGTTTTTATTGAAGAAAAAAGAATCTAGACATTTGAAAACAGCATGTATTATAACGTGGAAGAGTTTTTATTTTTGAAAATAAATCAATACAGTTTGTTAAATGTTCAACAAATTTAAGTTTGAATTGTTGATGTGAATGAAGTGTTTAACTAGTACTTAATTTGTTAGTAGTTAACACTTGACGGTTATGTGAATGGACTGTACAGTTGATTTGTAAAGTTTCTTACATTTAGTAGAAACATTTAATGACTTACTATGGCTATACTGATTAAGGAGTTGAATCAGTTATTATTACATAAGTAATTCATGTACATTCTTCAAATTACCTCTTTAGGTAAAAAGTCGTTTATAATAAATAGATCAGTGGTGTAATTGAAATCATAGAACGCCTTATCGAGATCGTTCGTTTGGCAAAATGATAATTTGTGATCAAAACTGAAACAAATCAAATCCCAACGTACTAACTGTTGAATTTGATTGAAGTTCTATAGTGAGAAGTCATGAGCAGTGTGGCTCACTAAATCGACTGGTAGCATAAATACTCATAGATGATATTGGAGGGTTCGCGATTGCACTACAACTGCTAATTCACTAAATTTAGTATTTATGGGCCAGTAAAATTCTGGCGTAGAAATAATGCTGGTAAAGAGGAAAGGTTGGGCATGAGGTGGCTAGCAACCCTATCCTGTAAAAATAAACACTGCTACAGAAACTTCAAGCCACCAGCTTGAAGCCCTATGTTCCACTGGGAATGTGAAGGAAAGAAAAATTCTGGCGTAATTAACTGAATGGTGAATGAGGTTGATTTAGGAACCGGAAAGTCCCGTGTTCGACCCTTGGCAACGGGGTCGTGGTAGCGTACTGATGAAGCGTTCCTTAACAGCTGTCCAGTGCACCTTTGGCTACACCACACGTGCTCCTGGGTTTGATCCCCGGTAGACCCATTGTCAAATATCGCTAAGCTGCTATTACGCCTAGTGAAAAGGGAACAACAGGCATGTGGCTAGCAACCTCATCCTGTAAAAGACTAAATTATTGCTACTGGGATATCAAAGCCTAGTTTTGAAGTCCTATGTTCCACTGGGAATGTAAAGAAATCGCGTAATAATACTGATCTATTTTATAAAATAATTCAACTTTAGTCTTTTTCCCATCGGGGAAAAGACAATATGATACGTTATGATAAAAGTTTGAAGTTTAGTTTAACTAAGAAATTCATGGTACTTTCTTGAACACAACAAAATGCATTTGACTATTCCTTTTTTTCCATAAATTGACACTCTTCAGTCCGAAGTACATTAACAAATTGATTTAGAAAACTTTTACCTGGATAGTTAAAGTATCATGTATCAGAGAAAAAGATTATTGATGATTGGTAATATTTTTTAAAAATAATTGAATGTATCTTAGTAAAAAAATTATTTTGGTAAAATCTTAGCGAGATTGAAATGAGTAATTCCAACGTTTCGTACATTCGGCGATCACGTCCGAACTTCTTCAGGGAAATTAATCGAAATTAACATAACAGAGGTTTATATATAAAAAAGGAACATCTCTTGTTTTTAAAAACACTTTGTCCAATCATATGATTCATAAAACAAGTATCAACAAGTATAATAAACAAAATTGTATGAGCTGTGATCAAAATTTCACCTAAACACCATAATTTTGAAAATACGTCGAATCGTAAAATTCTAGATACCAACAGTATGTACAGACATGAAGGTGTGATGTTAGCTGACGCACAGGAAATCCTGATTAATAAATAAAAATGGATATTGCATGGAGGATTTCTTCATGAGGTGGTATCAGCTGGAGAACCATTGGAAAATCTGGGAGTGCTGGACGCCTTTTCCTTCCTAGTTTGGGACTCTTCATCAGTAGGCACCCACCGCCACGGTTCGAACCCAGGACCTTCTGGTTACAAGGCTAGAGAGCTCGTAGACCATTGAGCCACTGGGACCCGGTTCAAACTAGGACGAAACAGCTGTCCAGTACTCCCAGGTTTTCCAGTGGTTCTCTAACTGATGTCAGCTCATGATGAAATTCTCCATGCAATCAAACAAAATCCCTACAAACCAATATTTGAAAAAATGGATATGTATCACTAATTAACTAATAATACTTGGTCAAAATTCCCAACTGTCTATATCTTCTTATGGAGACGTTAAGAGATGTTTCACAACTGTCTACCCACACACAGATACACACTGTGTTTAAAGTGTTTAACAAAGGTAGACCGATATTTGTAAGTCCGAGGTCTGTTATTATACTTGTTGATACTTGTTTTATGAATCATATGATTGGACAAAGTTTTTAAAAACAAGAGATGTTCCTTTTTTATATATAAACCTCTGTTATGTTAATTTCGATTAATTTCCCTGAAGAAGTTCGGACGTGATCGCCGAATGTACGAAACGTTGGAATTACTCATTTCAATCTCGCTGAGATTTCACAAATATAATTTTTTTTACAAATGTCTACTTCTCACTTGGCACCCAAATATTTTAGAACTGTTCTGTCAAATCTTGTTGATGTAAATTGTTGTCTACAATTTTGGCTAGCAGACAGCTCTCGCCACAGTTGCATACCACTTATACCAACCAATGGTGATTATAACTTAGTTTCCAAAGGAAGCTGCGATGAAATTTCACCTCTTGAACTGTGTAGA
Organism: Trichobilharzia regenti; assembly: GCA_944472135.2. Lineage (NCBI taxonomy): Eukaryota > Metazoa > Platyhelminthes > Trematoda > Strigeidida > Schistosomatidae > Trichobilharzia > Trichobilharzia regenti. Next base: position 72,209,074 of record OX235263.1, read on the forward strand.
TTGAGAATCGTTGGCTGATTTGTAAGGTGTGAATTTTATTTGTGGTATGACCAATTCGCCGAAGTAGCTAGCCAGCCAGCCAGCCAGAAATCACGTGTGGTTTGAAGTGATCCAGCCGACTGAGCTGAATCAAACCAGCCCCAAATTGGCGAGAAAGCCTTATGATGTTTAGTTCACCTTTACCTGGCTATCTGGCAAGCACTACTGGTTGGGATGTGAGTGGCATACAACCTATTCATTTCGGTTAATCAGTAGTATATAGTTTTATGCAAGGTTGAATGAATGCTGATTATTTTTCGTCTAAAAGAATTGATTTTGCTTAATTTATTAGCAGAAATATATATATTATTTTGTTCAATAAAATGATGCAGAATTGAATAGTGATTCATTTATGTTTGTCACTGATTTTGTCAAAAGAAGCAATCGTATACTGATGAAGCCTATTGTCAACTTTTCATTTGTCCTGGACTATAAAATGCTTATAATAGTCTATAGATAGATCTATTTCGATTACAATTAGTGCAATGGTAATAATTACTGAATAAATAACACTAATAATACTGATGATAGTAACAATAATAATACTGAAGACCTGCATGACAAACAAACACAAAAGGATGACAGCACCAACAACCAGGAATTTATATCATCAGCGGTACTTCCGTACAAAAAAAACGAATCTCAAAATCTCATGTAGAATTCCTAACCATGTGGGAACTAAAGTGGCATTCAAACCCGCAAACTCACTGAGAATCAAGCTTTATCAGTTAAAGGATCAATCCTGTGGAGGCCACTAAACAAAACAATTTAGTTCGTCTAATACCCTGAAATGATTGTCAGGTCAGGCATATAGGTGAATATAGTAGAACAGGGTCAATCAGACTAGTCGACCAGAAAAGCTAATCAAAATTTAGATTTAGTTGACTGGAATAAGATATAAAATCTGGAGAACAGTTCAGCTATAGCATTATGGTAAAGTTCAACAATAGCGTCCCAAGTGTGCGAACGCTCCAATGACCTCAAACGCATCCTAGTAGTTGGATTACGGCACCTGTTATTATCAAAGCTGAAATATCAGTGATATTCACCAACTAGTAAGCGAATTTCACCCAGATCACGTTCTTAGGTACTGCTTGGGCAATGTGTTAACAGCTCACTAGGGTTAGGATTAGGGTTAAGGTAAGTATTGGAGTTAGGGTTAGTCAGGGTCAGAATTAAGATTAGGGTTAGACTTACAGTTAGGATAAGAGTTGTAATTAGAGTTTAGATGGGGTTAAGGTTAAGATTACGGGGAAGATTTCGAGTTGATGTCATTTGTTTTAATTTGTTTTATTATCCACACTTTCCTGGTAAGTAGTCGTTGATCCTCTTAATGGAAACCACAGTAATTCGATGGAGGCTTTAAGGAGGACTGCACAACAAGATAACAGAGATAAACGATTCACAAAAACAGCTCATCTTCAGTCACCTCAGTGAATACATGTGCAGAAATTAGTCTAACTTAGCAACTGATACTCCTCACTATAATTTGGACACATTTTTAAGTCATGTCAAAAAAAAATACCCTGTTCAATGTGTCTTCATGCATTTTCTTGCAAGTATACATCATTTTTCATGCAAAAATGCCTCATTTATATGATTGGTTGGCTCAAGGAGACTTGTGCATTCGCATCCCTTGGGACGGTATTGTTGGACTTTGCCAGCATTACATGTAATTTCACCCAACCATACAATAGGATGAGATAAAGTGACAGGTTTAGAATCCAGTATAAGAGGTTGGCGGGAGAGATTGGTGACTGTGGCTTTATTTATCGAATCAACTGGAAATACATGCACCAGGGATTGATTCAACGCCTGTCAACGCAGACATAGGGGAAATTCTACTATCTCTCTACGACGAACAGAGTAGAATAAGGAAAACTATAACACAGAATTTTCGAATTTACCTAGTGAAATTGATGAAATGGTTATGCACAATAAATTGTGTTGGAAACTTTGTCACTCATAATACCTTAACACTGTGGGATATATCTAGTAAACAAATTAATATGGAGTCACATCGGTTAAGTATGATTTTAGACATCAAGCTGGGTAACTTTGTGGGAAACTTCTGAAGAGATCGAAATAAAAATGCTGGTAGATTAGATAGTGACTATGTGTTATTTTTCAACCCTATCTGCATAGAACTGCTTAGATTATTTTTAATAGAAACAGTGACAGTTTGTTAGACAACGTGTGTTTGGAGGTAGTTAATATCGTTAAAAAGAAAATGAGACTCTCAGGTGTTGGTTTCCAAGGATTTGATTGATTTCAAGATTGATCGTGAATCGAGTTCAGTTGAGAAGCAATGAAAACCAACGAGTACTGGACAGCTGTCTCGTAATAATTTCCACGTGCAGTATGCACCATGACCTCACCGGCAAACGAACTCAGAACTTTCAAGTTACAAGGCGAGCTTGCATACCACCCATCCATTGGGTCGGAATCCAATGGCCTATCAGTTATAACTTCTCTCAGTTCACGATAATATAGGGTGACAATCACCCAACGTTATTGGTGAATATTTGTCATCACACTTAATTTGGCCGACACCGCTGGTCACACCTTCCTAATAGAACTTCAGGCACCTCCATCCCGTAGTTAGCCACTAGTGAACAATAGAAGCTGGAATTGTTGTGTCATCGGATTCCGTCTCAGTGGATCAGTAGTAGGCAAGCCAGCCTTGTAACCTGGAGATTCTGAGTTCGACCTCTGGCGGAGTCATGGGTGAATGACTCCGAAGAGTCCCAGTTTGGGACGAAATAGCTGTCCATTACTCTCTGGTTTTCACAGTCGTTTTTTGACGAATTCATTTCGTGACCATTCTTGAAAATAAAACTGTCTTTAAAACATCACTAGTATTTTTAACTTACTTGGTAATCTCTTTTGCATAGGATTTAAGTCGTTTTCATACAGGTTACTAGTGTTGTCAGGTATGAAGTTATAAAGTTGGTCAGTCTATAGTACTTAACTTTGGAGGGAAATAAACTTTTTCTACTACATTAGATTTTATTCGCATTTAACAGCTATTATATTAGTAAGGTTTCTTAATAGTTTGAATTTTTCTGTAACCATAGCACTACGTGACGCAAGTTCAAGCCTCACAGAAAAATCAGTTCCTTTAGGGTTGCCAGATAGGTCTCAATGAAGAGTGTCAACAAGCACAAAACTCCAGTCCAGGACATCTTGGAGAGATTACCTACAACCAACTGTCAAACAGTTATTCATGTACATTTTATCATAAATAGGTTTATTTTAATTATTTGACAAAAGGAAAAGTCACACTAACCTTTGATTTCAGTCAAAAGCCACCTTGGTATTTTAACGTCAGTCGGTCAGCCAGATATTGGTAACACAGCTAACTCATCAACCATGTTCATTTCAGTTTATTGGTTTATTTTTGGATGATTACTGTATCGGAACAATCGTCAAAGATCTACAGGTGAAAATCAACAAGTTGGGAGAGTAAGCAATGAAGAACTGACTTCAAGTAAACATAGACAACGCGTCGGTGGCACAGCTGTAGAATGTTCTTCAACCACGCCTCATGTGGGCCGGGGTTCGGTCTCCGGCCACCGAGGCACTCCTTTACCTCGCTCACTAAGCCAGTAATAAGACCGGCAAAGGGGGAAGGTTGGGCATGAGGCTAGCTAGCAACCCCATCCCGTAAAAATAAATACCACTGCTACCAAAACTTCAAAGGTCTAGCATAAAGCCCTGTGTTCTACTGAGAACGTAAAGGAATAAAAGAAGATGAAAGAAACATAGAGATGACATTGGTGGTGAAGATACTCAATTAATAATGCCACCACCACCACCATCAACAACAACAACAATAAAGAGCACCAATCACTGTTAACAGGAGAAATTTGAAGGAAGTCGCCTGTTTCACTTACCAGGTCTAGGCAGCATCATTTTGACTTAAAGGAGACAGGGTTGAGGATGTTAAAGCCAGCCAAGATAGGAAAAGCAAGACAGACTCTCATTCCTCCGAAATTAGTGTGGTAATGAATTGAAATCAGAACAAAAGACAAGGTATGGACCACCAATCTATTGTCAAGTTCGTTAGTGCTACTATATGTTTCAGAGACTTGATCTGTCATTAAAAACATTTCCAACAGGCAACTGTAGACTTTTATCAACAGCTGCCCTTGTTGACTCTATACTGATAATCCGTTGGATGGCTAGCTAGAATGGATAGGCAGTCCTGAACTCTGTCAACAAAACAACCAAAAACCGTTTACCCAACCTTTATGCAGAACGGAATGGAGATGGTTCCATTATGGACAAAATTTATTTTGATAAAGTCTCACAGTGTTATACAGTAATATCTACTGATGACGGTTCGAACACAATTTATTGCTGCTCATAATCATACCAAGGTACTCACACAACTTCCTAGCTTCGTTTATATAATTCCATTATTTTTTGTCGCTTGACTTGATTGGTAGTAGTATAAGGCAAAAGACAAGAGTCACGTAACAGATCCTTTATTAAGGAAATCAACACGTATTTATATATATTTCATGTACATTATTATAGCTTATTCAAGCAAACAACACAGTCTTCTGAGTGGTTCTTTCTCACAGAAAGTTAACTGTGCATCTCTTTGTGATTGTTTCTTGAATGTCAGATCATCTATATGTCAACTGTATCAGCCTATGCAAAGTCTGCTGTGATTAGTTATTGAATCAGTCTTGTTCATATTTTCTCACGACCAATATTAGCAACATAAACATTGACGTAAATTAATGTCTACCGATTGGCTAGCAGCCTGCTCTCACCACAGTAGTGTTTTCCATATTTTTGGTATGAGTGATGAGTCATTTCTGTTGCATGTGTTGGGTGTAGACTCAATAAACCAGGATTCAGTAATCTCCCTCTCTCGCTCTTTACCTACCTGTATTACTTCTTGGGATTTTGACTCTGTCTACCCACCCTATTGTGTGGTTGTGTGTTAATGCATTCAGTGCAACTGCTGAGTCTTTTTCTAAATTACTTATCTTGGCGACGTCAACCATTCTAACCTTAGCTAAATTCTTATGTTCCGACAGTCTGACTACCTTCGGTCTACTAGTTTGACCTATGTAGTTGACTTAACTCATAGCCACTGCAAGGTATTTTGTAAATTATATTATTTTGTCTAATTGGGTCAACCTACAGGGTCCTTTGACCTACAGAGCTTCTCCCTGCCTGAGTGAGTTTGTAGGTTTAAATGGACATGGATCGGAAACAGAATTAGAAGACAGTTGAGTGGCATTGCTGATCAGGTTTATTCTTTGTATGCAACCCGAGTGGGAAACGACGTATTAGATGTAGGTCCCAGGGTGACATTAAGGAGTTTGTGTGAAGAGGAGAGGGAAGCTTGAAAGCAATTTGAATACCATTTAGAGACGACTTCTAACGACAGAATGAAATGGAGATGTGCTGTAGGAGCCCCAAGTTTCGCTTGGAACACAAATGAATCATAATCATATACTATATCAGACAATACAGTAGTGTATGTCGGCGATTCGGAAGTGTCATTTATTGATCATTCTAAGTATTTATAGCCATATTTTATCGTCCTATTTCCTATAAGTTCCGAAATGAATAATACATCTGTGAATTCATGCGTGTACATATAAGCAAGCTTATTACAAGGTTGACAGTGTAAACATCTTCACAAGTGATTTTACCTATCCCTACATTGAAAAGATAACATTTTTTCGGTAGCTTTTATGTACGACAAATGACTCACGGAAGATGAACAAGTCAAATAATAATAAATTTAAGATGACATGCTACTATAAACACGCCTTTTTTGCGGTTTTACTGGACGAAAACATAAATTGTTTACTTATTTGCATGTTCTTCGTTTGTTTTCCTGAATAGGAAATCATCTTTCCTTTCATTATTCAGTTATTTTCTTCGTATTTAAGTTGTTATTTTAAGTAGTGTGTAACTTGTAATACAGTTGTTACACATTCTCCTGATATCTACGATGTACTGTTATGAATTATAATAATCTCTGAAAGACATCAATGAATGAAATACTCTAACATATATTCTATCGATTGTTGTTAATCTGTTGAAAAGTATTGATGCCGATGTGATCAAAGTGATCTGAACACTGATGAACAAGCTGTTGACCAGTTTTTGTGGTCAAATTCATCTACAGTTTGACCGAAACAAACTTACTATAGTTTGGTATACGAGCTTGCCCTGTAACCGGAAGGTCCCGGGTTCGAATCCCAGTGGGTGCGTACTGCCGATGATTCCCAAACTAGGATGAAACAGCAGCTGTCCAGTACTCCCTGGTTTTCAATGGTTCTCTAACTGATATCAATCCGTGATCAACCCGTGAAACAAACTTAGGCTATCCGGGTTTATGAATTCTAATAGTACTGTACATTTTACTAGAATTATTAGTTTTCGGCATTGAATTACATCATTTCTATTCACCCAGAAATGATTACATTCGGTGTATTTTTTGATCCTATTCATAATCGTGTCTACAGGTTTCTTTTATCCCCTAATATGAATGCAGAAAATCAAAACAAGTGACTCAACGAAGAGACTCTCTCCAACAACGAATTTATTATCAAACTGTACAATCGTATGTATATGGTTTCTCTAAGAATTTATATCCAGTGAGGGAATTAGATCAAAGGTGTGAATACATGAAATAATAATAGTAGTATGAAATACAATTAAAATTAAAATGTTTGTGATTATAATCATAGTTGAATTTGAAATGGTAAAACAATTAGTGTCATAAATAAAACAATTCATAGGATGTAGTCCTGATACTGTAAAGGAAGAGCTAATTCTTTTAAGAGAATAGAGAATAGATTTCCGACACGATTTATAGACAAGAATCTACAGTCAAAACCCATGAAATGTGACTTGTCATCCGTAATCAAGAAAATACTGTACATTAGCTTGAAATTCAAAGGTGACCTAGCTTCCGATATCATTAAAAGAAGGATCTAATAGTCCTTGAAAAGGACATTCCCTGCTGAATAGTTGAGAATAGCCTCAACCAGTCGACCATTACTGTTCAATAACCTGAAGAACAAGATCTCACTTTTGACCAACTCTATGTGCGTTTATCAGTTCACTTTCTCGTGTGGAGCCAGGTATATTGGTCTTTCGACTCGCGTTTTGTCCAAAAGGGTGCAGGAATACTATCCTGTGTAAGCTTACGAATAGGTGGAATTGGTAATTTATTATTATTATCATTTTTATTTTTCTCGTAGAAGTATGTTTTGAAGGTCGGTGATTCTGTAAAATCAGTGATCTACCTGCGTGAATAAGCGTGTATACATTTTTTGAGAGAAAATCGGACCTTCTACAGACTTTCAAACATAAAAATCATAAAGATGATTGGGAATTCAAAGCCCCTATATCACTACCATATAAAAAGGGAGTTAGAATTCATGGATCAATTCAACGGGTCCTAGTGGCTGAATAGTCTACGACTTCTCTTCTTTTACCAGAAGGTAGTGGGTTCAAACCTCAGTGGGTGCGTACTGCCAGTGAGTCTCAATCTAGGACGAAACAGCTGTCCAGTACTCCCTGGTGGTTCCCCAATGGTGCTCTAACTGATATCATTCCGTGATCAAACTTGAAACAAATCAACTCTTCAGAATGATTCAAGATAATGTTTTAAATGTTACTGAAACACCTAGGTGGGGGGGGGGAACTTCACTGTGTTGAACACTTAAATCCTGAAATACAAATATTTCTTAGTGTTTCAAAATTTTTCAGGTCAGCACATCTTCTTGTAGCTTACTCACTCAGTTTATTATGTACCTGACTGTGGATCACGCTTGAAATCTCAGAGCTTAGAACTCAAGGCTTACTGGCTAGTTCCAGGTTCAGGATGATTAAGAATGCTGTGATTCCCTCACCGGGCGAGAGGCTCTCACCACTACACCTAGGTGGGTTGAATCTTCTGACGAACCCTAGTGTGACTCGATTGAGGCGTGTAGTTTTTGTTAATGAGCAAGTCCTTCTAGTCCGCTGCTTTTTATTGTATCAGAGGCTTTTGTGAATAACCACACTTATGCAATCATTAATCTCTTACATAATACCTTTATGAAAACTCTTAGATAACTAGTTTTCTAAGTTTTGCCTATCATATGAATCTTTCATTTTATGTTGTACACACAAATTCAATTTTAAATTATAAATTCAGGAAACCAAAATCGTCGTCTAAGATTATGAATATGCACATAGCTAATCAGATTATTGAGATTAATGATTCAACGAGTATGGATAGCACAGCTGTTATGAAATAATAATAATAATCATAAGACCAATCGGATATAACTGTGAAGTGTACAGCTGTTTTGTGTTTTTTGTTAAAGTTTGCAAGCATGCAGACAAGTGAGGTTCATCTGTGTCGTTCTACTTCGAACATATTTTACTTCTTTTTTTTAATTATCTAATATCAACTAGAGAGTTTTGTCCTTTGTGCTTAGAAATTTGGTGATGAAACTTATTGTTTAACTAGTGCTTATTACTGGTTGATAGTGGAAATTAGACAGGTCAATCAGGATAGCTTATTAGGTAGATCCTTAAAGTGTTCTAAACATCAGTCAATTGTTTCATACTGGTCGATAGTCTACCTTCTTGAAACGATTTAGTTCAGTGAAGTTTTATGCTTGATTGGAGGATTTCATTATGAGCTAACATCAGTTAGAGAACTACTGGAAAACCGCTGGGAGTACTGGACAGCTAGCTGTTTCGTCAGCCTAGTTTGGGATTCCGCTTCACCAGTACGCACCCACCGCCACGGTTCGAACCCAGGATATTGTGGTTACAAGGCTAGCGAGCTTTTAGACTATTAAGCCAATGAGACCCGATCCAATAGATAGCCCATGAATTCTAACTTCTACCATTTCGCGATATGTGTAGCACAGCTGCCAGCCAGTGTTATATGCAAGTCACCGTTCTCTATCCTGACTTAGTGGATGGATCCCTCTGGTTGCGAATTCTCACTAGAACTGTAGGTAACTTCCTGTATAGTTGGCAGACGCGAATAACGAGATGTTGGAGTTCATGGGCCTTTGAATCTGGTTGACTAATGGTTGAATGGTCTACAAGCTCACCTTGGGACTGAAAGGTTGTCATTTCGAACCTTGGCGGTGAGGTGCTTACTGATGAAGATCCCCAAACTAGACTGACAAAACAGCTGTCCAGTACCCCTTGGTGGTTTTCCAATGGTCTTCCCGCTGAAGTCAGTTCATGATGGAACCTGTAATCCGATAGTTGGCAGAATATACCCAGCCGGTCATTACCCATAGCGTAATCGCAGTGAAATGATAGCTTGACCAGAAGTTGGCAGTGGAACGCCGAACTAGTAATTCACAGGCGGCTGGTTTGAAAATCGCCGCTGTCAGTTATTAATCCCACCATATCTGCAAGTAGTCTGCCAACCGAAGACCATCATAGACTGCCTCACCATCAAGGATTTATTCGTTAAAGAAATATTTCTTTCGTACTCTTAAGACACTTACACTAAATAAATCAGTGACATATTAATACTTACCATGATGAAAAGGTCACATTTCTTTCTGAGACACTGTGAGTAAAGCAAGAACAACAAGAGTGGTTTGTACAGAATAATGTGGTACCATCATTGTTTATTTCGTTGGCTTTTCATCCGCTCACCTGCGTAAAGCTTAACTAAATTAATAACTTTATGTACAGAAAAGTTTTAACATACTTGCAAACTTTACGTGATATCTGTTGACTGGAAGTTCTGGACTCAGTGAACAGTGTTCAGAAAATTACGCTTATATAGTTTTTACACAGCGAGTTCAAGTTTAAACAAAGTGAATGTATGCATACAATGGCAAAGAAGTTACGTAATAAAGACGAGAGATGTGTAAGATGATGAGTACTTAGGGAATTGAGTGACAATGTACTGAGTTCAGCTCAGATCGTAGAAACAAGAGGCAAGCAAAATTACTTGATATCAAAGTGGAGTTGAGAGATGAGGATGCGCCTGTATTCCTCACTCTGAAACTAGAACCCATCACCCATCGTTTCAAACGCCCAAAGCGTTATCCATTAGACCACTGGTCCACGAGAGCATTTCTTGTGCAACGTACATCGGTTATTGTTTATTTTTAATTTAGTTTTCAACTCCCAGCTGATTGATTGTACTGAAATGTTTTGCAGATATATCCAGATGCCGAGTCCAATATAGGATGAAATTGACATCATAGATTTCACTGGTAGTCACATCAACCAAATTACGTCATGCATGCATCTGTGTCTACTATTTATTTTATTCCTTTGTATGCCGAGTGGAAGACAGAGCTTCAGGGTCGAGCTTCTGAGTTTCAGTAGCAGTGGCGTTCCTAGACGCTGAACTTTACCTGTAATAATACTCGCTAAGCGAGGTTTAGGAGAATGTTGGTCGGGATGGAACCCAGATTAGGTTAGGTATAGGTGGTGAGTGTTCTACCACTGAATCACCGACGAACACACTGACTCTGTTGATATTAGATAGTTGGAGGCAATCGAAAGGAAGCCGCACCTGACCTAGGTTTCGTGCTAGTTGGCACTAATCAGCAAGGCATATCTGCAACCTTGAAGGAACTCATGTCCCTTCTGATATTCGAACCCGCGCCAGTCAGCGCTGCAGTCAGAGACGTTACCACTGAGCTATTCGGGTTCGCGATTGACATCCTATAGGACTGTAGTGGATATTTTGATTTGACACTAGTAACTAGTGTGATGTGTCTAGTCAATTCTTTGATGCAGACTGAATTCTATCAGTCAGGTTTGTAACGTGGCCACCATTCTAGTTAACTCGCCATAATTGGCAGGAAGTCTTGGACCTAAGTTTCGTGCTAGTTTCAGCAGGGCGTATCTGCAAATTTGAAGGAACTCATGTCCCTGGCTTCCTGACGATTACCTCCAACCATCTAATATCACCAAATCAATGTGCGCCGTGATGGGAGCTACCTAGAATGGTGGCCACATTACAAACCTGATTGATAGAATTCAGTCTACACCAAAGAAAGGACTAGATGCGTAACACTAGTTACTAGTATCCAATCAAAATACACTGACATTGTGTTTTTGAATGGAGTATTTTGATATATTTACTAATGAAAAATACAGACAAGAAAATAAAGGAATAATTTTATAGTATCTGTGACTGAAAAAGTCCTGTCAAATGTTGTGTTTATTCATACCATTTGTTTATTATTAATCGGTGTCCATTAAATCACACAAAACACCTAATTTTGCCATATTTTCGTTGTTCAGTAGAAGAAAGTGATTAAATTATCCCTGTTATCCCTTACCCTCTCTCTTCATCTCTGTCTGTCTTTCCTTCACTGTTCCTTCATAAATGACATTTCCATGCTCTGGTTTGCAGGGATTTCATTGGTTACAGGTGTAACCACTAGTTGACATCAGTTACACAATCGTCAAAAATCCAGGGAGTATTCAACATCTGTTTCGTCCTAGCTTTGACTCTTCGTCAGCACTCACCCACCGGTGTTCGAACCCAGGACCCTTTGGTTACAAGACGAACTCTATAGTCATTCAACCACTAGAAGCTTGTCTTGTGGCTGAAAGGCCTTGGTCCAAGTCGTCTTTGTGAGGGTGGGTACACACTACTAAACAGTCGTAAACTGGGATAGAGTAGGTGTCCAGTACTCCTTTGTTTTCCGAATGACATTTTATCGAATTGTTTGTTTGTATATCTGAGTGTGTGTGTGTATGTGTGAACGTGTTCATCATGTTTGATTGCGTCAGTATATTGACTGATTATGTCCAAAATTTCGACAACTGTCTACACTTGACTGCGTGTTTCTTTTTTCCATCTTGTTACCATTTAACGGCAATGAATCAATAAAAATGTTTTACAGTTTTATTAGTTTAACAGTTATTTTTTTTAATATTTTATTTCAATTATATGAAATGATGCAAAATGTGAACAGTCTTCAAGCAGTCATTGTTGGTGCCTTATTGATTTCTATTATCTATCAATCGTGTTATTACGAATTAATAGTGATTGGTGTATAGTTGGGGAAGCAAAAAAACAGACACAGACAAGTAGGTGACTATGTTCAGATGAAGTGAATGAATTATGACACTTGCTAATTCACCAACCATTAAAAAAGAATGAATGATAGCCAGTCTGTTCAGCATACTACTGATTTACAAAAAGTAGTTGAGAAGTATAAGAATAAAACTTGGGCACTTTGACAGAGTATAACTCCACTATGGATATATATATATATATATAATTTTCCTTCACGTTCCCAGTGGAACATAGGGCTCCAAGCTAGTGGCTTGAAGTTTCTGTAGCAGTGTTTAATTTTTACAGGATGGGGTTGCTAGCCTATGCCCAACCTTTCCTCTTTACCGGCATTATTTCTGGCTTAGCGAGGTAAAGGAGTGCGTCCAGTGGCCGGGGTCGAACCCCGGACCATATGCATGGTCGGCGAGCGTCCTAACCGCTATACCACCGACGCACCCACTGTGGATATGATGATGAGCAATAATTTGTGCTCAAAACATCCCAGTGGCCGGCCAACTGACAGATGAACTAGCCTTACATCCCTAAGGTCCTGGATTCGCTCCTTGGTGGGATCACAGAAACCTACGGTTGAGGAGTAGCTTGTAGCTTATATTTTATCGGTGTTGTTGTGTTCCCTGACCTCTGAGTGCCTAACATCTTCATTATTAATTTAAAAGTTGTCTAGAAAGACAATCAAACCTGCTCCATCATTGAACCATTCAGCTCAGCAAAAGCAACAAAAACAACATCAAAAAATTTATATACATACGTATATAAGTACATGTACACAAAAGTATTTTCTTTTTATAGTACTGAAAAATCCCTGTTTACTGGTGTTAAGTGGGGTTTGCACTGAAATATTCATCTTTTTGGATTTGTTACAAACTACTCTACAAAATCGCGTAGAAATGCGTTTTTTTTCGTTTTAATAATTTACTACTGGTAGTTGATTTAAACTGATTTCATGCCATTTGATCAATGTCCAATAAGTCTGCGCTACACTTGCGTTACTAATTCACACATAAATTAAACTCTAGAGATTTTTCTTCTTAACAAACTGAATTGTGTTTGCAGTTCAATAAATTATTGTTTCATTCAAGTTCAAGTGCTTCAAACAGTGGAAGAAATTCAGGTGAAAACTAAAAAGTAGTAAAGTACAATTGCAGTAATTGAACAACATGTGTAGTACATTCTTTGTCTTAAAGTCCTTTTAAAGTTTTCTCTCCTTCCTTGTTAGGACGAAGAAAAAAGTGAAACTTTCAAGTGAGAAAATATGCGTTTTTTCAGACACAGTACTAAAACTGAATTCGATTTAGATTTCCCCGTCGATCGATTGAACCGAAGTGCTCTGTCTCAGGTTGATATGTCGGCTCCTTGTGCAGATGCTTCAACGATGTCTAAGCATGTAATTAGAAGTTAATTGGTGAATGTTGACTAGCAGTGGAATCCAGGATAACGCGCATTTCGTCCTATCTGGGACTCGTCATCTGGATGTACCTGCATTCCACAGTCACTGAGTGATGGTGTTCCTACCAAGGCTTGAATTCAGTGCCCATAGTTTCAAACTCCAAAGCGTTATTCGCAAGGCCACTTGGGCCACGGGAACCGCCTCCTGTGCAACGGATCTTATTCATTATTTAATTGAATTTTAGATTTCTCCATCAACTGACTGGAACGAAGTACTCTGTCTCTGGCTGGTATGTCGCCTCTTTGTACAGATGCTTCGACGATTTCTGGTCATGTAACTTGAAGTCAGTGGAGAATGCAGATACATCCAAATGACGAGTCCCAAATAGGATTAAATTCGCATCATGGATTCCAATGCTAGTCACCATCAACCATTTGCCTTTAAAGTACTAAAAACGATTATTTCATTCATAAAGATAACGTCAAATAAGAATTACTCTCACTAAATGAAAGAACCATCAGGCATAATAGTAAAGAATTCATAAACGTCTTATAGGCCATTTTAGAAGTACACGGATACCAAGAGATTGACCAGTGTCTTGCTGGAAGGTACCGATTTATGGACAAAAAGAATTATGGACGCATTATCAAAACTTTTTTACGCAATCTGACAACTTGTTGAAGTGTTTTGCATAAGTTAGTATTATGCAATCAGTGAAAAGTGTTACACACAGACTACAGTTAATGGGATGTCTCCAGACTATTAGAATACATTGGGATGACTATGTCTGAACTGTACTTATTATGCATTAGAATATTAGCACAAAACGACATACTACTAACTAATTGAAATGAGTAGTTGTATATCACTAACATCGAGGTGAACTTAACACTGAATGGTTGTTTCATTCGTTTAAGAACGAGCTCATTAACGGTGTACATTGTTTCACTCATCTCACAGAGCGGAATCATCTTGAAAGACCTGATTTCTGACCAACTATTTGGGTGAACTGGTAACATCATAAATCAGACTCGCGATTCGCAAATTATTCTTCATTTTACACAGTTCTAGGTGAGATTTTCACCACAGAAAACACTGCTGGCTGATGTGAAGGGTGTACAACTACTTATATCAACTATTCAGTAGTAATATAGTTTAGCGCATTTATGATTAATTTCTTCATTACCCTTTATGGTAATAACCAGATCATATATTTCTAATTAAATTTTGATTTCCTGTTTGACTGATTGGACCAGAATGTTCGGCCCCTGTTGACACTTCCGCTTCAAGTTCGAACTTTTCAACAATGTCTGAGGATTCAATTTGAAGTAATTTTGGTGGTGCTGACTAGCACTAGAATCTAGGATACGAATTTCATCCTACATGGGACTCGTTAGCCGGATGTGCCTGCATTCCGTAGTGAGTAATGGTATTTCCAAGCTGTCTGGTGGGTGACACTTCAGAGTTGGAAGCGATGAGCGCTGTGTTCAAGCCTCGGTGGGAACACCATCACTCACTCGCTGGAGAATGCAGACATATCCTGTCGACGAGTCCCAAATGGGACGAAATTCGCATCCGGGATTCCACCACGCACAAGTCACCATTCATCATGTGTTGTTACCTAAATAATTTCAGTTTCCAAATGAAACTGTGTGAATTGCAAATCCTGAATTAATTTTATATTGCAAATTTGATGTGTGATATCCGAATATTCTCAGAACATACAAAATCCCTTCGGAGTCTTTTGTGATTACTGTCACCTTTCTAGAGAAGTAATGTTTAGTGCTGTATGATTTTCAGTTTACAGATTCACTTACTGTAATGAATATTTAATGATAAGATAACGGTGTTAGGACGAAGGGAAGAACATAGCTAGTCAGTGTTTTACTTGTAAGCAAGAAACTAGAAATTCAGCCTTAAACAGGACTAAAGATCGTGCCATTAAATTTTTACTGGTATTTCACTAACCAACCAACCAACCCAAATCGCTGAATAGTCAACGACCATGGATAATGGGTGCGCACTGATGGTGAGACTGCAGCACTGGGTGACACGGGTTCGAATCTCAGAAGGGACATGAGTTCCTTTAAGATTGCAGACACGCCCTACGGACTGGTGAGTTCCAACTAGCACGAAATCCAGGTTCAAGGCTTCCTGCCGATTGCCTCCAACCATCTAATAACAACAGTTCAAAGTGCACTGTGATGGCTAGTCACCTAGCATGGTGGCCACATTGCAAACTTGACTGACAGAATTCAGTCTTGGCATTCCAGTGAATCATCAATCAATAGATACATCGAGATAGACAAAAAAAGTTATCAACCGATAAGAAAGAAACCTCACACACAAAGGGTCAAAGTTCGAGTCAAACAAACAATCACTTCCAGTACAAGTAAACCAGAAGGCGAGAAATCACACAAAAACAGCCAATCACATTTAAGGTGGTCACCAGGAGAGATGATTAATAAACTCGTGGAGAAATCTAAAAGCTCACTTCAGTAAATTGAAGTATGCGCTGAAGATGTCACCTAGTAGGGTGATGAAAGCTTAGCAATTCAACCATCCACCTCAGAGAACACAACCACATCAATATCAATAAACCAGCGTGTAGCTATCTATTTTTGTCCGAATATGAAGTTTAAAGAAAAATTGATTCGTTTGACTTTAATTATGCGAAACCTGCTGATGTATGTAATTTTCAAATATAAAAAAGGGTTATGTAAATCTTTTTGACTTTAGATTGACACAGTTATGTTTGCTTGCATTGTGTATATCGTCCATCGATGTTTCTATCTTTGGACGGTTGTATTCAAAAGCATCTTATCTGAAAACAAGAAAACTTAACAGATTTCAGAAATAAAAATAACATTATTTTTGCATTTTTTTATTATCACAAATACATAATTAGCGTTCATTAATAGAACTAAATGTTCTGCATTTGATTCTGGTTATAGACAATACCAACTACTTTGAAAACTGTTTTGGAATAATTAACGACTAATTTCTGAAATTATTTAATTTCAAATAGTTTATCAAGTCGTATTTGCTAGTTTTGGGTTGGTTGATTATTTTTTGATGTAATTGGTGACATAGAAATCTAGGTTACGCTAGGATTCAAACTGGCGCCTCTCAAATTTATAGTACGGCGCTTTACCAGTTTACCTATGAAACCTGGCAGCTAAGTAGGTTATCATTTTACTGTAATATCAAGTTTTCATTGGTTGATTACAGCGAATTGACGAACCGTTTAGCTAAGCTGTCGGGCCGCCAACGGGTTTTCAGGTTCTATTTGTCAAAGAAAAACACCACTGGAATCGATTTTGATATTTTTATTGTCATTGTTCCCTTGTGCGTCGGTGGCACAGAGGTGAGGACTCTCGCCGATCATACACATGGTCCGAGGTTCGATCCCCTGTCGACGCACACCTGATATCTATGGTCGGCCTGCAAAATTTGGGCTACCGATATCACGTGCTGAAAATTCCATACTTGTACCAAAAATACGGTGTGGAATCAAGCTGTAATCAAAAATCAAAATCAATCCTAGTGGAACATAAGGCTTCGCTAGGACATCTTTATTTCATTCAGTTCTCTACCGTCCTTTTTATCTGGATTCACGATTACCAAAAAGCTCTTAACTCCTCCTCACGCGATCTTCTCCATGTCATCCTAGGACCTCATGTCCAGCTTCTCGTTTCCCATTCGGGTTCCATTCTAGGATCTGCTTGGTATGTGATATCACTCAGTGGTCTGCTGAGTGTATGTCTGACCCACTTCTACTTTTTTCGGGCGGTAGGCTGTCGGTTATTTCGTGGGCAGAGTTTGTTGTTGCTATCTGATCTTCAGTACGATGCCAGAGAAGGCAGCTGTTGATAAAAGTTTGTGTTACCCCGTTAGAAATGCTTTTTGTGAGGCACCTATTCACTGGAAAAATATAGAATCACTGACTTGACATTGGTATTGAAAATTTCAATCTTCCTGTTTATGCTGAGTTCAGTGGATTTTTGCATTGATTTCAGATTATTGAAGGTTTGTTTGGCTTTTCCGATCCTGGTTTTAACACTCTCATCAATGGCGCCAGCTTGTAGTTAAACGATGTTGCCTAGATGGCTGATTAAGGTGGCCCTCTTCGAACGTCTCCTGTTGTTTGTGAAGTAGAAGACAAACAGTCATGACTGTTTATTGCATTGGTGGTTCGATTGTAAAGCGCTTGCTAGCTGTACATGTTTTACGAGTTCGATTCCTGACCACTCCACTGCTAAACCTCAACTAGTAAGTTTGAAAAAGAAGGAAAGTTGGTTGTCAGGCTAGCAAACTCAACCCTTGAAGATAGCATCTCTACTGAAACTGCAAAACTAAAGCCCTTTTTATGTTCCACACAGAATGAAAAAGACTGTTTAAGCATGTCCTATGCTCCTGTCTATCCCAAGCAAACTACAAAGACGCATCATCCTCGAGAAAATCAAACACGCCTTGGATAAAAAACTTCGACTGGAATAGGCTGGATTTAGAAGGAACAATTCGTCCATCGATCAAATTGTAACAGTACGTGTCATTATTGAACAGAGCTTGGAATGGCAGTCGCCTCTTTACCTCATTCAACTTCATTGACTTTGAAAAGGCTTTCGACAGCATCGATCGAGAGGTGATTTGGAAACTACTTCGCTACTACAGGGTGCCGCGAACAATTATACACCTGATCGAACAGTTGTACGATAATGCTGCATGCCGAGTAATCCACAACGGGAAACTCACTGAATCCTTCGAAGAAGTGAAGACGGGAGTAAGACAAGACTGGCTGGCTACCTACTATCTCCAATGATTTTTCTGATTTCAGTAGACTGGACAATGCGACAGACAGACAGCGGCGGGCTGGGCAGCGACGAGGCAGGCATAAAATGAACCCACAAAAAACCTTGGAGGATCTGGACTTTTCTGATGATAATTGTCTGATTTCTCACAAAATGGAAGATATGCAAGTGAAAAGCAACAAGTTGGCAGAAGAAGCATCCAAGGGAGATAAGCCTTCAGGTGAACACAGATAAAACAGAGGTAATGAAGATCGCTGGCCAACAGCAACAGCAACAGACAAAAATCAGCATAAATGGGAGGAATCTGGAAGAAGCTACCTCCTTCACCTACCTACCTACCTGGGAAGCATCGTTTCAACTACAGACGGACGGAACTAACGAGTATGTCAAAGCTAGTTTCGGGAAAGCAAGGAAAGCTTTCATTTCTCTCATATCCGTGTAGAGATCAACAAGATTGACTCAGCATGAAAAGTAAGATCCGGATTTTCAACTCCAATGTGACTCGGTGCGTCACGAAGAGCACTTCGAACAAACTACACACCTTCATCAACGGCTATTTTCGCTCAGTACTTCGCTCAAGATCAGATGGCCGGTCAGAAACGATCAGCAACAGTGATCTCTGGCAATGAACGAACCAACTCAGGAGGAACCAATTGTGCAAGAAATATTCAGGATGAATTGGAGGTGGATTAGAGGCAAGTGACATCACACGCCAGGCCATTTTTCGAGTGGTACCCGAATGGGAAGCGGCGAGTTAGTTGGTCGTTATTGCCAGGGTGAGACGAAAGAGATCATTCGAAGAGGTGATGAAAGCATGTGGGCAGACGTGGAGCCGGTGATGAAAACGCTAGCGGAGAACCGAATGCAATGGAGACATGCAGCTGAAGCCCTATGTTCCTCTAGGAATTAAACGAAACATTAATACTTCGAGATTGTTAGCATTATCATATTTTTTTTCGTGATATTTATCAATTGGGTAATGATGATAATCACTCGTCATAATGAATAAATTCTGTTGGAAATAAAATCGAAAACAACAATAATCTATTTTATTTTTGTTTAAATTTTTCTATATTATCAATACAAGTAAGAACAGGTTGATGGAATAAATAAATAAATAAACGAAAATAGATATTCTCATCATCTTACTAGTTGCATACAGATTAAGGAAAGATTAGAAAACGAGGACATCAGTCAGTCAGCCAGTCAGTCACTAATCTATAGTCCTTACAAATAAATTACAGTACTACTACTACTACCAATGATAAGAATAATAATGATAACGTTTAACATTTATTTACATAGCAAACTGTTGTGTGTATTAATGCCAGTATGCACATTTGTAATGAAAGGCTTATGTATTCGATAAAGTATACTAAACATAATTTATCTCAAAACCAGTCAATCAGTCAGGCAGGCAGGTAGTTATCTATCTATCTATCTGTCAATTAATGGTTTTATAAACTAGGCTAATCGAGATTAAATCGAATCGAATAACTGTAATATGAATACTGGCAATTATCCAGATCTTTGAAATCCTGAACCTATTTCTGGTTTCAGAAGATTAAGCTTAATACTCAGTACACCATCCACTGTAACCGACGCGGAACAACACGAAACGGTTGGACAACACGATTATTTATTCTTCAACCGATAAAGAAACAGATTTACAGTGATTAGCCAGTGCTAAAGTCTCTGTAAACTAGTACACAATTAACCACAAGGACAGTCTTCTTATCTCCCGCCACTATGGAGACCAGTTTGAATAAACAAACTATTCAATGTTCACCAACACTGACAAAAACTGTTCACTCATTTTTGGATGAGATTCATATTATCACTGAAACTGCAATGACCATAGCCAACACGTTGTGGTTTGAAATCAGGAAACTGATCTTTGCATTCTACTGTGCGTATAACTGATCAAACCTTCCGCGAGTTATTCACAACTGCAAGATGTCCCAACAACAGTAATATCTGAGGTAATATCTAACAATAATAACATTTGAACAAAGCGACAACTACAGTTTTTGCAGAATAAAATGGTACCATCATTGCTTATTTCGTTACCTTCTCATCATCTGCTTACAGGACACAGTCACTATTAAGTATATTCACAGAAACACTTTAACATACTTGCACAGAGTTCATTTTAAACAAAAATCAATCGATCAATATGCGCATAAAGTAATAATATATAGATATATACATGCAATAATAAACACATATTCCGAACAATAATAATCATACACAATGGAAACTTTTCAGCATTTCGCATTCAGATGAAAGAGAGATGAAAAATATCTAGTTACCAGGGCAAAGAAAGACAGATAACTACTTCTTTCTGGACGCATAAATCAAGTTTTAGGCGCTTGATGGAAATGGCTTCAGCAAACTTGAGGAGAATTGAGCTCTTCTGCCTATTGATAATTTTGAACTACTTTTTGACGTCCACCTCATCACCCGTGTTGATGAGATCCCTGGCGATGGCACTGTTCAAAGCATTTGTTCCCTTTAGACATAACTTTTTTCATACGTGTTCATAAAATCGTAGATATGCCCTTTTTTATGTCCTTCCAATGTTACTGCTCCCCACAGATACATGTAAATTTGTATACACAGTTGGAGGTAACATGAGAAGGATATCTATCGATTTTTGATTGCACCAAAGAGCAAGTTGTTCAATAGACGGGAACTAGCTTAGCTGCAGGATAGGCTATGGCTATTGATATACTCAGCCTTCTGTTGATCATCACTGCAATATTTTCACTTTTATAATCAAGCTGAATGTAGATTGGCTTTTTTCCCACTGTGATTTGTTTTACATTTGTGACTTCAGATCTTCCATAGATATATTTAATAATGTCTTTGACCTGTAAGCAGCTGACAAGAAGGCAACGAAATAAAAGATGGTAACACTTTATTCCGCTAAAACTGTAGTTCTTGCTTTGTTCAAATTCATTAAGGGGAATAAATGTGTGAAGTAATAACATTTCGAAATCTCAAAATAACCTCAACAGCGCTGTTAGGCAGGTATACAGATCAGATACGTTTCCACTATGAAACGAATCCTGTAGAACAAAGTCGGTTTACTGAAATCAACTATAAGAGGTGCCCGAGATTCATGAACAATATTCCTAACAAGGTGGGGTAAAAGCTCTGTAGGCAGGAATCACACACCGAACAATTTCCACACACAGTTCAAGGTCAGAATCACCTTGACTTTATTGAAACAGAATAACACAGTCATAAAACAATACATTATCAATTATTATTATTATTGCTCCCTTGGGTTCCTAGTGGAACATAGGGCTTCAACTGCACGTCTCCATTTGCTTCTGTCTTCTGCTGTACTTTCCACCTGCATCCATGTTAGTCTGTACTTTTTGAACTCCTCTTCACACGATCTCCTCCATGTCACCCTTGCACCGACGACCCACTCGCCGCTTCCCTTTCGGCCTGGTTCCACTCGGTGGATTGGCTTGACGCGCGCACGATGTCACCCAGCGGTCTCCTCAACGAGTGTCCGATCCATCTCCACTTTCTCCTGCATATTTGCTGTTGTTGGGCGATTGGTTCTTGCTTGGTTTGTTCCCATACATCAATCAATAGCATTACACAACACAAAAAGAAGCAGTCAAATTAGAGATTATACAGAAACAAAGACAAATAATAAGGGTCAAGCCAACAGAGGATGGATATGTGAAAGTCCGAACAATGATACACAGTCTACTAGAAAAATCGATAATAATCACAAAGTCAGTTAGAATATTCAAATAAGTATTACATATTGTAATTATGAAAGAAATATCCCTATATTGAGTCATAAGAAAAAAGACGTAGACAACGAAGAAAATTATCTTTTCGACGATTCATTTTCATAAGCCGTACAATCAGATGGAGTTCCCACCGAAGACATTGGTTGGTAGTCACACTAAATCACGAATTGGTAGAAGTTAGAATTCATGGGCTGACCATTAAATCGGGTTCTAGTGGCTGAATGATATACGAACTAGCTTACCTCATAACCGTGAGGTCCTGGGTTTTTGAACCCTGGCGGTGTATGTGTACTGCCGATGATTCCCAAACTAGGATGGTGGAGCAGCTGCCCAGTATTCCAGTGCTGGTTTTCACTGGTTCTCTAGCTGATATCAATCCTCCGTTGTCAAACTTGTGTATTTATATTTAACAAAAAAAATCTTTAGACCAATCAGATACTGGTAAAATTTGTCCTCGAAAGGTGTATTACGCAATGTAAGGTGTAACCCAGATGGGAGGACTAACTGGAAGTTATAAGACAGGCAGAAGTTCACATGACGTAATAAGTGTAAGCTAACGACTAATCAATAAGCTCTTGTAGAATGGAGTGGAACTAGTGGAGAAACACTAAAGTGTTTTTATATAAAATCTGTATGAAAATGCAATGTTATTAATAAACAGTAATAGAGTGGTAATAAAATATGGATGATGGAATATTAACGATAATAAAATAATAATAGTAATAATAGTAAACTTACGTAAAAATAGAAGCAAAATTATAGTAAAAAAAAGTTACTCTGGCCACGGTAGAGCGAGTGAATGTATGTAGGGTTTTTGAATATAGAGGTCCAGTTTCAGATCCCAAATAGCCAGTGATTCAGCTATGTACAGATGGCGCATTTAAAGTCCCTTTGTTCGATAATGAGGGACTGTATGTGGCATTGTGAAGGATTCATGTGGCGGTGCTCGATATCCGCAGATGACAAGGTGTTCGAGGATGGAGCTGCTGCTATTCTTCTTTTCTCCTCTGACTAACCAAACTGGACAATGTTCCAGAATACGTTGTAATTGGATTGTTCAAGAAGGATTTTCCGAACACTATTTGTTATATTTAAGTGTGTGAATTGGAAGTTCCTCTTGCCTTACATGATTAAGACTTTTCAAATAATGGCCAAAAAGTGTTATAAATTATGATCGTATTGCCTCAATGCTAACTCGCCAAGCAATGAATGAATTTATGTGACAACGAATAACAGTATTTCATTACTTTAATCTAAATTCTGTCTGGAAATAAGTCATATGTGCTTGCTAAAGTCACTTTAAAAAATTTCCACTGGTTTAATAAATTGCCAATTCCAAGTCTGATCGCGAACTGATTTCAGTTGAAGAACCATTGAGAACCATCAGGTAATACTGGACAGCTGTTTCTCACTAGTTCGAGACTCTTAGGCAGTAAGCATCGATGACCCTACCAAGAGTAGAACCCAAACCTCTGTGGTGAGTGCTGTCTGTAAGCCAAAATTGGTAGACAGCAATTTACGTCAATGTTTACGTCCCAAATCTTGGTCATAAGACAGAAACAAGGACAAAGACTAACTCAACAACCAATCACAGCAGACTCTGTGTGGGCGGATAGGATTAGCAGATATATCGACGGACTGTCTAAGAAACAACAACAAAGAGATGACAGAGTAACATTCAGCAGGAAAACAACCAATCAGAAGACGTTGCTTCTCCGCTAACAATAACGCTAATAATAATGTACATAAAAATCTATAAATACCTCTTGATTTTCTCAATAAACTATCTGTTGCCTAGTCCTTGTCTTCTGTCTTCACACCTCAAGGTTACAAGGTGAGCTATTGTCAAGGAGAGTCTAATGGCGCATGAATGCTATCTTTTGTCAATTCATGATATATATGGTGCAACCACCAGCCAGTGCTGACTACAGGATGAATTTACTCGAAGTTCTAGATGGAAGTCATGACCACCGGGTCAACCTAGTGGGTGTGAGGAAAACAGCCCCTAATGACATTGCCTGGTCATAGCCCTATATATCACAAAATTGCAATAGTTAGAATTCAGAGGCCATTTGATTTCGACTCAGTAATTACGTTTTTCTTATAACCTTAAGGTTTAGGGTAAAATTCTTGGTGGATACAGCTGAAGAGTCATTGGTTTTTAACTGATATCATTCGCGATGAAATATAACTTCAAATCAATACCGGAAGGATAGGTCTAATTGTAGAGTCTCGAATAGGTTAAAGTACTTCTTGTAAATATGATAAAGAAGATTTGTAGCTTAGGTGGATGATTTTGATGTGGTTGTGTTCTCTGAGCTGGATAGTTAATTTGCGAAGCTTTCATCGCCCTACTAGGCAACATCTTCAGCGCATACTTCAATTTACTGAAGTGAGCTTTTAGATTTCTCCACGAGTTTATTAATCATCTCTCCTGGGTGACCTTGGACGTGATTGGTTGATTTTGTGTGTTTTCTCCCTTCTGGGTTACTTGTATTCGAAGTGATTGTTTGTTTGACTCGAACTTTGACCCTTTGTGTGTGAGGTTTCTTTCTTATCGGTTGATAACTCTTTTTGTCTATCTCGATGTATCTATTGATGATGACTCACTGGAATGCCAGGCTTCTAAAAATTCTTTAGTATTCTTGGTGTTTCGTCTATCTAATATTTGGACGCTGGTTGTCCCAGTCGAATGATGTCCGTGGTTGTCTGAATGCAGTGATTTGAGGAAGTGGATGTCATGTCTTTTGACGGTTAGCTTATGATCATGGATACAAAGACGAAGAGGGTGGCGTCCACTTTGACCGATGTGTTGTTTTTCGCAGTTGTTACAATTTATTTTGTATATGATGTTGGTTTTATCTTCTTTCGTTGTTGAGTCGTTTGGTTGACACAGAGCGCAGCTGCGTGAAGTGATTTTGTTGGTTTGTGTGCGACATCAATTCCTAAAGGTTTGGAGAGTCTTGCAGTGAATTCTGAAATATCCTTTATATATAGTAGGTTGAAGTACTTCTTGTAAATTTAGTATATGTATATATATACGTTAATATAAAACTACATATCTGCGTATTTATGTGCGGATAGTATGACAGGTAGATAGATAGATAGACAGACAGACAGACTGTAATGATATTTGCACGATGTATTTGACTTAAACATTAAATAATCTCTATAGGATGTCTGCATAGACAAGTATCACAGTAGGATGATTTTTTCCAGTCAAATACCCGACAGATGTAAAATGTAATTTCATTTTTTTATTAAAAAATCTTTAATATAACAGTGAATTTGAACGCAGTACATTTTTAACCAGTTGATTCGTTGTAAGAGGCAAAAAAATGTACATTTACGCAATTTTTTATCGTCTATTGATAATAACGTATATATATACGTAGGATTAGACTGTATGTTGATATTTCAAATGTAAGACAGCCTTGTTATACTAGGATTTATCCTTTTTGGCATTCATAAAGAGCCTTGAGGGAAATTCCCGCTTTTTTTTCAAGTATTGCTTTTTGTAGGGATTTCTGTTTGATTGGTTGGAGGGTTTCATCATGAGCTGACATCAGTTAGAGAACCATTGGAAAACCAGCTGGGAGTACTGGACAGCCAGCTGTTTCGTCAGCCTAGTTTGGGACTCTTCATCAGTACGCACCCACCCTTTGGAACGGGTCTCAGTAGCTGAATGGTATACGAGCTCACCTTGTAAACAGAAGGTCGTGGGTTCGAGCTCCGGGGGTGCGTACTGCTGAAGAGTCCCAAGCTAAACTGACGAAACAGCTGTCAGTACTCCCTGCAGGTTTTCCAATGGTTCTCTAACTGATGTCAGTCAGCTCATGATGAAATCCTCCAATCAATCAAACAAAAATCCTACAAACCAACACTTGACTAATGTTTTCTACCTTAGGTAGTTTTTCTATCTAAAATTTACAATTCGAATGACGCATCTTTGGACATTTTCCTTTTGTTGCTAAGAGAATTTACCAGCTTGAGAATGATATCGCCGAAAATGTTAGCTCTTCACTGAACACCTTTTCTTTTATCAAATGACTCAGTGAGGATTTTCAAGTGAACCACTGGTAACCTGGTGCGTCGGTGGCATAGCGGTTTATTCTTTGGGAGTTAAGGATTCATTCTAGTTATCATATCAATTTTTTTAAATGTCTCACTAGTCTAAAAGAAGTGCGTCGGTGGCATAGCCGTTGGGACGTTCACCGACCGTGAACATGGTCCGGGGTTCGATCCCCGGCCACTGGACGCACTCCTTTACCTCGCTAAGCCAGAAATAATGCTGGTAAAGAGGAAAGGTTGGGCATGAGGTGGCTAGCAACCCCATCCTGTAAAATATACACTGCTACAGAAACTTCAAGCCACTAGCCTGAAGCCCTATGTTCCACTGGGGAACGTGAAGAAAAAAATAAAACTGGTAACCTGACTGACTATCCTGAGTTTGATCTCTAATGGGGAAGGGTCATGGCGGGGTTACTGGTGTAGAATCCCGAACTGGGATGGTGACACACTAACCTGGTGTTATTTTGAGTTTTGAAAATGTAGTCACAGACCAGCAGGTGACTGTCTTCTGATATTTGGTGGCTTGATGAAGTAGAAGGGATTGGGAAGGGGTTAGTTTGGAGTATGTGTTAAGCTGACGTGTCTATTATACTTCAATACCATTTTACCCGCCCATTAATCCACTTAGCTTCAACACTGAATCTTATAAACTGTGTCTTTTACTGAGAAAAGTTTACAGCTATTTCATAGGTGCAAAATGGATTTATATGAATAGCATTACTCATTGAAAGAGTCCTTTTAAAAGTCAAGCAATCCACACATCGGTTTTAAGTTTAACTTTACAACAAACACAAGCTTTTCAACTATTTGACTAGGTTTCATTTATCAAGAAGTATATTCGTAACTAAGTCACTTATTGTATAGTATTGAAGCGATAGAAGACAAGGGCCAGTCAACAGATCGTTTATTAAGAAAATCAAGAGGTATTTATAGATTTTTACGGACATTATTTTCAGCGGAGAAGCAACGTCTTATGATTGGTTGTTTTCTTGCTCAAGGTTATTCTGTACTGCTTCTAACCGTTTCTCAGAAAGTTAAGCCATATATCTGCGAATCGTATTTGCACAAGTTAAGTCTGTTGTGACTCGTTGGTGAGTTCCTCAAGGTTAAGCATTGTTATTGTTTTTCTCCTGACGGCGATTCAGGACGTGAATACTGACGTAAATTGTTGTCTACAGTTTTCGCTTGCCACAGTATGACAAACGTCTAAGATCACTTTCTTGATGAAGGAAGAAATACTTGGCATAATTTAAAAGTCAACAAAATTTATATGATTAGGTGCTTAGTTCGTTCAAAAACACAATGATGCTAATTTTCAGTTAAGCTTTATCAATATGAATTATTTCCAGAACAGCATTAGCATAGCCCAGAAAGGTGATCATTAAAAGGTGCTCTGCTTCTCTCTAACTCCCTAATTCCTTAAGATACTACTTTACACTAACGCATACTTTTTAAAGATACTCAGCGTTTTATTTGCTCTTTGAGACACTCCACTCTCCTTTATCAGTTCATCATATAATTGACTCCCTAGCTTGAGACTCTCAGAACCAATAGTTGAAGAATCTGGCTGTTCTGGTTCAAAGTTGTTCTCAATGGCGCAGATGCAGTCATTCTTAGTAATCACTCGGATTTCTGTTTATTATAAAGTTTCTTTAGATTTCTTTTCTAATTCTGACTATGATTTTATGAAATGTAACACCTTGAAGTGTAGCGTTTTAATGCAAAGTTCTGCTTTGACAATTCAGTTAGTTAGTTACTTAGTCAGTAGGTTATCAACTCAAATTATTTTGTTCCTTATAATTAGCTAGTCATTTATTCAATTCAATTTTTCAAAAGA
Source organism: Trichobilharzia regenti (assembly GCA_944472135.2). Taxonomy (NCBI): domain Eukaryota; kingdom Metazoa; phylum Platyhelminthes; class Trematoda; order Strigeidida; family Schistosomatidae; genus Trichobilharzia; species Trichobilharzia regenti. The sequence goes on from OX235263.1 coordinate 72,237,053, forward strand.
ATGGCTATTGAACAAAGAGTACGCTTTTCGATATCCCCTTCTTCATCAGGCTCTACAGTTATATATACACATTATAGTGAATGAATGAATTAGTGTTATGAACAACATTAATGTTGCTGTTTAAATAACGTCGAGTCAATAATATTGATAGATTACAGTTCAACAGCATCAACATAAAATAAGCTGGATGTCAGAATTAGAAAAGATAATATTACAAATCCATGAATTTATAGTCTCTACTGAAGGCTGGCCAGGGCAGTTGTAGTGGCTGGCTGGACTTGCTTCTTTTGAACACAGAGCACTGGTTGTTTGAGGCGAATTGCAATAGCCTCTGCTGTTTGGAGCATGCGGCGCTTCGATGATTTTGGCAATTTATTAGGATTCGTCAACGCTGGCTTTGTGGCCGGTTTGCACCAGATGTTCGAATATCGAGCTGTTAATAGTTTTCACTACACCTTTACTTAGCCATGCTGGGAGATGTTCTCGAGCACGAAAAATCAAGTTCCTTGAGCAACGGCCAATATAACTTGCTCCACAAGCGCAGTGGAATTGGTAGATACAATTGAAGTGGCTAATCTACGTACTTCATCTTTTAATCGAGATAGCACCATCGGTCATGTAGAGAATAATACGTGTAATTCGCCAGCATTAAAAGTTCTTTGAACTGATTTGCTCAATTTCCTCGTAATTATCTCACTTGGTATATCGCCCATGAATTGTAGTCGTATGTAAAGTGGCTTCTTGTTTACAGATAGTGAGTAGTCCTTTTCCGCTTTCTTTGTCATTTGTTTCTTGACAAATTTTCCGGGATCAAAGTATGATATACAATGCTTAATTCATCTTCAGTTACTTCTTCTGAGCATATAGCTCTAACTCTGTGGCTGAGGGTCTTCACTAAATTTCTTTTGTACGAATCTGTGAAAATGTGTATATTGTCCTGTCCAAGTACTTTTTCTATGCAAATTTCTTTTTATGCTACCATCTGGTTTTCTTGTAAGTAGGACATCCAGGCAGGCAATTCTGTCTTGGGATTCCTCTTCGCGCATGTGAATTTCATAGCCGAATGTACTTCATTGAATTCAGTAATTATTGTCCTCCTATCAGAACCATTATCACAAAGAATAAAGGTATCATTCATATATCGGCAATAAAATGAGAGCTTACTGATAAGGTTGTTAAAAGGTGCATTTTCTAGCTTACTTAGAGAGAAATCAGCCAGAATGGGACCCAATGGGGAGCCCATCGCCACCCAGTCCACTTGCCTGTAAAGCAAGTGTCGTCGAATTTCATTTCAATTTATTATTCAGTCTTTAAAATCGTCTGCCTGCCTTCAGATTACATTCTTTAGGCAAAATATATAATTCATTCACTCAGAAGGGATTCCTCTACAGTGATGGTTATCTTAAACATTTGGGTTGTTATAAAATCGAGAATCTCCCCTTTCTATCTGAACATCTTATTTCTGCTTCAAAACTTAACGCCATGAAACAAATCGAATCGATTTAAATATGCAAGTCTTTTAGCTCTAATGTTTAAATCAATACACAGTCATGCATGACATTGACCAATCAGATTAGCTCACTTCTGACCAACAGACCAACACGAAAATGCCTAGATTAAATTGTTTCTGCACTGTATTTCAAGGATCATTTTTTTATGCCATTTTTTGTTAAATAACTTGTGTTATTTTAAATCTTTATATCTTTTTTGGTCATATTTCAAAGATTTATGAACGTGAGATATTTTTTAATTGCTTAAACTTATCAGTAAAATATATATTTGTACAAACTTTAGACAACTTTAGGCTATAACACAAAATTCGAATTATGTAATATTTTTTAGAACAAACTGTAGTTGCTTATATGGTTGTTAATAATGTTAGAGCAAACCTATTTAGGTTTCAATTAGGAAAGTTACTGGAAGTTCTTTGGCAAAAAATGTGTAACATCGCATAACTCTTTCAATCAGGAAGCTTTCCACATTCTATACAATCCCAGTGGCATTCATCACTAGTGTATAATCATAAGAAAGAAAGAAAGATAGCCTGTACAAAAGTCAATCATTTAATGCTAATTCAAACTTATATTGAGTGAATTGATTTTGGGGTTACCTGTGTGAGAGAAACTTAGAGGGGAACGATGGACACGAATGAAACGATCAGAACGGATCTTAGTCTGAGGATGAAACTTTCCACCATCACGCAAAAACCATTTTTTTATGATGGAAAAGCTTGTTCGTTAACTTTGAAGTTGTGATATATGCATGTACTGACAGGATAACCTTACTGGAAAGGTTCGATTCGTCTATTTATGGCTTAAATTTCTGAAGGTTTGTAGATATGATATGCCGTATATTTTGCCTAATAAAGGTTGTCATTGACCTTTCCGGTCGTCATCTTTCCCACTCTGACTTTTGTGTCTGTCTAAGTGTGAGACAAATCTTCAAGTGATCGATTTAGACGAAAACACAGCCCAGGATCACTCCTTCATAACACCACTAATAGATTAATAGTGGAGTAGAGAAATGCTTACCGATAAGTTAGACGAATTCAAGTCACTTCTGTATATTCAGAGAGATTCTTCAGTCAGCATAATTACAAGAACCATTTCGATGAGGTAGACGAAAAATCAATAATTATCCACTGAGAGTAACTCTAATTCTCATCAGTCGTACATAAACTGTTAAAAGTTAGTAAAAAGGAACTTAATTACTTTCAGAACAGCATGGATAATAACTGCATGTATGTATTTCTAGTGAGAAGTCGTAACCAGCAGTGTCCTCCAAGACAGGCAAGATGACAGTTACTCTCCCGTGACGCTGGCTGGCGGTTGCGCTATATATATATATATATCAGGAATGACAGAAGCTGGAATTCATGAACCATCGGGTAGGTTCCTAGTGGCTCGTAACCAGAGGGTCCTAGGCTAGAGCCCCGGTGGGCGAGTACCGATGAAGAGTCCCAAACTAGGGCGAAACACCTATCGAGTACTCCCAAGTTCTAGAGTGGCTCTGTAATTGTACCAGAAGACCTGGTCTCTGTGTACAGGAGAAGTATGTCCAACCACTTGATTTACCTTGGCCTACAATAAGGTCAACAAATTCTCTATAAACACTGGCACCTTAAATTCCTATCCCATTTTATTTTTTTCATATTTTTTCCATTTGTTTTATTGAAAAATGTTTATTTCAGATGTTCTTACGACTTCATGACGTGTCTTATTATGTCTATTACCTAAACTAGGTTTACGTAATACTTTTCAAACTTGTTATAAATATTTACACAATCCTGTTTATATTCCACTTCACTAAATTTAACATTACCTGATCGTCGTTCAATACTAGTACTTTGGAGTTAACACCACATCATTGTTATTATTTCTGTCATCCTTGAACTTGCGTCCAGCCTATCCCACTGGTTACACTCATCCTTGAAACCTGTACTTTTGTTGACAATATAGATATAAACATCGTTGAATAATTTCATCTCGTTTAACTCAGTTTCTTCGTAACCGTATATTATTCTAAATTCTAATCAAAACTATTAATAATAATGGTAAAGCTATATTTAAGACAGTATGCGAATATACGGTACAAACATTTTCAGCGTATTCCGTTCCAAAGTACTTTTTTCTTCACAAAGGATTCACATGTAAAGTAATAATCTGAAGTATATCTTCATTTCGTTGAAGAATTGTACAGCGTTTACTTGGGAGCAACTTAAATCATCGCGAAAGTTTATGTATAGGTCATTTGATATAACTGCATGATTACAACAATCACAAATCCAGATTAAATTAAGCATTTTGGAGGAAAGTAATTTCGGTAGCCCAATGATTTAAGCAGGCCGCCTTAACTGATTATTGTTATTTCATCTTGTACCAGTTCCACGATACACTTTCTTTTATAATTCTAATTAGCCTCCACTGGCTATTGTAGGTTAAAAATAATGAATGCGTCGGTGGCTCAGCGGTTAGGACTCTCGCCGACCATGCACACACCTGATATCATGGTTGGCCTGCAAAATTTGGCTACCGATACGGTAGCCATGCTGAAAATTACATACTTGTATCAAAATACTATGTGGAATCAAGCTGTAATCAAAACAAAAAATCATAAAGCCTAAAGAAGAATTTATTGGAAACTACTGTTCGTTTTCATTATTTTTGGTTTGAATTAATTTCGTCAAGAACCGACAACAGTTAGAGAGATCACTGAAAATCAGGAAGCACTAGATGATAGTTGTTCCGTCTAATTTTGGAACTCTCCAGAAGGTTGTAATTACGACCTCACCCAGGGGCTTCGAGATTACTCTCGCTGACCATTCACCTACTCGGGATGGAATTCAATGACCGACCCTTGAACTCTGTCAACTTCTATCAATTTGTGACATGGTACTGCCCTCAACAATGCCTTCAATGACGAAATTCACTAACTGAATAAAAGTAATGCCTACACTAGTTATTAGTCTAGTAAAGTCGGTGGCACAATGGTAGAATGTTCGCCAACCAGGCAGGTGGTTTGGACTTCGATTCCCGGCCACCGATGAAGTCCTTTACCTCGATAAGCCAGTAATAAGACTGGTGAAGAGGGAAGGTTGGGGGTAGCAACCCCATCCCGTTAAAAATAAACACTACTACTACCGAAACTTCAGGCCTCTAGGTTGAGGCCCTATGTCCCACTGGAAATGTGAAGAAATTAAAAAAAAAGTCTCAAAAAAAATAATAATTTATCCAGTGTCAACGAACTTTACTCTTAGTTCTTTGGTTAGAAGTGTCCATGTAGTGGCGGAGTTTGGGATACATATTTTGTCATATTTGAGATTCGTCAATACTAAGTGTGCCTGCATCTCCACTGACTGATAGTGTTCCTACAGTGGCTTCGTTTCAGAATTCTACTCCTACTAATGAATGTGACTGAGAATACTTGTAACTGTTACTATTAGTGTTCGACCTAACCGGTTGGTTTTTATTCAGTAGATATGTTGACCTAAATGACATTGGAATTCGCTCCTCAGTGGCGTATTTTGACATTTTTAAGTTTAAAATTATGTAGGCGACATTGTTGATGTAATTTATTTTCGTAATAATTGAAAATGTTACAAATAGTTTTATTGCATGGAGGATTTAATCATGAGCTGACATCAGTTAGAGAACCACTGGAAAACCTGAGAGTACTGGACAGCTGTTTCGTCCTAGTTTGGGACTCTTCAGCAGTACGCACCCACCGACAGGGTTCGAACCCAGGACCTTCTGGTTACAAGGCGAGTTCGTAGACCATTGAGCCACTGGGACCCGATCCAACGGTCCTTGAATTCTAACTTCTGCCAATTCACGATATAGCGCGACCACTTCGCAATGTCTTCTTCGATGAGTTACTGCCTCATCTTCAACCTGCTGTACCCTACTGGTCACGGCTTCCCACTAGAACCCCAGGTTAACTGCCTGAATAGGGCCAGTCACTAGTGAGGACAGATTAATTTTCAAGTATTGGTTTTGTAGGGACCCAGGTTTTCCAGTGGTTCTCTAACTGATGTCAGCTCATGACTAAATCCTCCATGCAATCAAACAAAATCCCTACAAAACCAATACTTGAAGACAAATAGTTTTAACAAATATTGTGATGATTAGTAGTATTATTCAAGTGTAGTAAAATAATTTAACTTACAAGGAACATAAGTGAAAATTTCCTTTCCCTTAGGAGGAAGCTGGAAAAAAGTCGAATGGAAAAGAAACACTTTCTAAATGTGATTGTTTGTTTGTACGTATATAGGAAGGCCTTAATTGACTGACACAAACAAAGGACTAGACACGTCCCACTAGTTACTAACTAATGTCCAATAAAATGTATCCACTACAGTCCTACAGAAGGTCAGTCACGAGCTCGAATAGCTCAGTGGTAACGTCTCTGATTGTAGCAGTGGTTAACGCGGGTTCTAATCTCAGAAGGCACATGAATTCCTTCGAGGTTGCAGATACGTCTTGCTGACTGGTGAGTATCAACTAACACGAAATCTAGGCCAGACAAGACTTCCTGCCGATTGTCTCTAACCATCTAACATCAGCACCGTGATGGAGAACTAACTAGAATGGTGGCCATATTGCAAAAACTTGACTGACAGAATTCAAGTTTTGGTTTTGTAGGGATTTTATCTTGACTGGATGGCGGATTTCATCATGAGCTGACATCATTTAGAGAACCATTAGAAAACCAGCTGTGATTACTGGACAGCTCTTTCCTCAGTCTAGTTTGGGACTTTTTGGCAGTACGTACCCACCGGGGTTTTGAACCCAGAGGCTTCTGGTTAAAAGGCTAGCGAGCTCGTAGACGGCCATTAGGCCACTCGGACCCGATCCAATGGCCAGCTCATGAATGCTATCTTCTGCCAATGCCCTACATAGCGCGACCATTTTGCAATGTCTTCTTCGATGAGATACTGTCTCATCTTCAGTCTGCATCAAACAGAGAACTGGACGCATTACACTAGTTACTAACTAGACTGTAATTGTGTAACTACAAGGGAGTTAGAATTATTTTGATAGAGAGGATTTTTATGAAAAATTTCATTTTTCATAAACCGGTGAATATATTTCACTGAATAAGTGAAACGATTAATCAGTAGTTGGGCTTTCTCAGAAAATTCAAACGGTATACTATTTAAGAATAAAATTTCAGACAATTTTTCGCATTATTAAACTTGATAAAGGCAAGAAAGGCAAATGTCTACCAGAAGATAATATCAGCTCATCTATTATATTATACGCCGTCTCTGGTGCAGACGTGATATCTGGCTGGCTATCAACCAAAGGGCGTGTGTACCGCTCAGCAAACCACTTCATCCTCCTTTATGGCCATTGAGAGTGGAAGACATGAAAAGACTAGCTGTCTTTGATCATAGATGCCTTCGTTCTGTCTTCTGTGTGAAGTGGCATAATATTATTATTTTTTTTATTATTATTGCTCCCTTGGGTTCCTAGTGGAACATAGGGCTTCAACTGCACGTCTCCATTTTCTTCTGTCTTCTGCTATACTTTTCGCCTGCATCCATGTTAATCCATATTCTTTCAACTCCTCTTCACACGATCTCCTTCATGTCACCTTTGCACCGACGTCCCACACGCCGCTTCCCTTTCGGGTTCCACTCGAGGGCTTGGCGCGCGATGTCACCCAGCGGTCTCCTCAGCGAGTGTCCGATCCATCTCCACTTTCTCCTGCATATTTGTTGGGCGATTGGTTCTTGCTTTGTTTGTTCCCATAATTCCTTGTTGGTGATTCTTTCCGGCCGGCCATCTGATCTTCAGTATTGAGCGAAGACAGTTGTTAATAAAGGTCTGCAGCCTTTTGGAAATATACTTTGTGACCCGCCAAGTTTCTGATCCGTATAGAAGAACTGACTTTACGTTTGTATTGAAAATCCGAATTTTGTTGGTGATGCTGAGTGACGAAGATTTCCAGATTGATTTCAGGCTGATGAATGTGTTTCTCGCCTTCCCGATTCTCGATTTGACATCCTCGTCCGCTCCTCCTGTAGTTGAGACAATGCTCCCTAGATAAGTGAATGAAGTAACCTCTTTCAAATCCCTCCCGTTGATGGTGATTGTCGTTGGATGTTGCTGATGCTGCTGTTGTTGTTGGTTGGTTATTTTCATAACCTCCGTCTTGTCTATGTTTACCTGGAGTCCTGTCTTCGCTGCTTCTTCGACCAGTTTGTCGGTTTTCGCTTGTAAGTCTTCGATTGTGTGTGACATCAAACATAAATCATCCGCGAAATCCAGGTCTTCTAGGTTCTTCACGTCGGTCCAGGATATTCCTGTCTTCTCGTTTCCCACAGTCTGACGCATAATCCAGTCCACCACAATTAGGAATATCATTGGTGATAGTAAGCACCCTTGTCTGACTCCTGTGTTTACTCCAAACGCCTCGCTGAGTCTTCCGTTGTGGATCACTTGGCATGTGCCGTTGTCGTACAGCTGTTGAATAAGGTTGATGAATATTTGGGGTACGCCATAGTACTCGAGTAATTTCCAAATTACTTCACGATCAACGCTGTCGAAGGCCTTCTCAAAGTCTATAAAGTTGAGGTAGAGGTTTGATTGCCATTCCATGCTTTGTTCGATGATGATGCGTAGAGTTGCAATTTGGTCAGTACATGATTTGCCTTTCCTGAATCCAGCTTGTTCTGGTCGGAGTTCTGTCTCCAGTGCGTCCTTTAATCTCTCCAGGATGATGCGACTCAGGATTTTACTTGGCGTCGATAGGAGCATGATTCCTCGCCAGTTCTTGCAGAGTGAGGCGTAAGTCGCCCTTCTTTGGTAGTTTCACGAGGTAACCTTTCCTCCAGTCAGTAGGCACCTTTCCCTCCTTCCAGACCTTTTGCAATAATGGAGTCAGCATGTCTGCTGTCGTCTCTGGGTCCGCTTTCAGTGCTTAAGGCGAGTAATATTGAAGTTAGGCTTTGAGTGGTAGGTAACGAGGGGAAATCAATCGACGAGGATGTGAAGTAGCTGCATAGATTTGAAATGGCTAGAACTTACATAACACACGCATGCCTAGTCATCTCCTTCCTCGACAATGGGCAATGTTAGCTGACAAAGGATGGATCAGTCTGGAAAAGAGCTAGCGGTAGTTAATCCAAAACATGGCCTCATCAGTCAACGAAATTCACAACCGTTAGTTTAAGCCAGCCACCTGGGAAGATGTGAACTTCCTGACTGACTGGTGTCCTCGGGACGGTAAACACCGATGTCTGAAGACAATCGGTGATATGGTTCCAAATCATTCTCAATGGCTGGCTCAGATGCATCCACTCTTTGTGACTTATAATAACCAATAAAACTGTATTGTTTTTCGATACGACTATTCTTTTTGCCTCATATCTCTGTTCACTGTCTCTATTTTGCATTTTTTAAAAATTTCTTCTTCTCTGGCTTTGTGCGCTGAGTGAAGTGTGGCGACTTGAACTGCTGCACATCTATGAGAAGTTCTATGTTGGAACCAGTCAGTCAGTCGACGATTCTTCTCAACTGACTACATACAACCTGAATAACAACACTGAAAATATCAACTTCATTAAAGGTTTGAACATACTGTTTTTCCACGATGACAAAGAGTAATTGATAGGAGCTAAGAGTAACATTAGTCAGGAATGATGGAAGATGTTAAATTATTAAGAGCTAGGCAGATTAGCTATTTATAAGACAATTATAGATGACTAGTCTTGGGAACAAAAGGACAAAGTTCAACAGATTTTTGGAGAATATAAAACAAAGTTTAACTAGAACATTCAGTCAGAAAGCTTGTATATTTCTATCAAACGACCGGTTGTTTACAACCGCCAGAAGTGGAAAAACTCCCACTTTATGTTATCTCCAACTGCATTTACCAGTTTACTCGTATGTACCAAAGCAAATACACTCGAAGAACAGGGAGAAGCGTTATTGTTAGCATTTTTGAAGACTTGCCAAAGAACCTAAGACTAAAGGACTCACAGGCATGAAACAATGAGATTGTGTGTCATCTATCGGACACTACTCATAAAATGAATAATCTGAAGGCGTTCAGCATAATCAACAGGCAAAAGAAATCTAGTTTACTACGTTTTGCTATCCAGTAAAACCAAATCTGTGTGCTCAGAAAGAGATAGAGGTGATTAAACTTACATAACAAGACATTCAATTTTATTATGTCATGCATTGGTCTTTATCTTCTTTACTGTTTAGAACATAACTCACACTACTGCTTTCTTTTTCTATTTAATACGAAGATACTCTTTCTATTTGCGCAACCTATAATGTTGTTATACTCTTTCTAGTTGAAATTTAGTTTTATCCAAAAATCTGTTGAACTTTATCCTTTTGTATCCAAGCTTAGTCGTCTAATTATCCTGTAAATAGTCCATCTTTCTAGCTCTTTATAATTTTCAAGTATTGGTTTGTAGAAATTCCATTAATTGGTTACAGGATTTCATCATGAGCTGACATCGGTTAGAGAACCACTGGAAAACCTTCAGGGAGTACTGGATAACTATTTCCTTCGTCCTAGTTTGGGACTCCTCATCAGTAAGCACCCACCAGAGGCGTTCAAACCCAGGGCCTCCTGGTTACAAGGCTAGTGGGCTTATAGACCATTAAGCCACTGGGACTAAATCCAATGGTGGTGCATGAATTCCTACTTCCGCCAATTCACGACATAGCACGAACATTAGCAAATGTCTTCGGCGAGTATTTGTCATTACACTCGACCTGCTGCACCCCACTTACTTACTTACTTACTTACATATTTCCCGACTAATGTTATTCTTAGTTCCTACCAATTACACTTTGTCATCATGGAAAAACAGTGTGTTCAAATCTTTAATGAAGTTTATATTTTTAGTATTGTTGTTCAGGTTGTATGTAGTCAGTTGAGGAGAATCATCGAAATAAGATAAAAGATGAGTTCATATTATTTTCTGGTAGACATTTGTCGTTCTTGCTTTATTTAAGACTAAAATCTTCATAAATCTTCACAATGCAAAACGATTTGCAGTCGGATTTCACTTATTCAGCCGTGTTTATTAAATATGGATGTGAGCTGATGAAGAGTCCCAAACTAGGAAGAAATGGCTGTTCAATGGTTCTGTAACTGATATCATCTCCTGATCAATCAAACCTCTGCAAACCAACACTTGATAAATAAGGATTAGGTTGAAAAAAAAACAGTTAGAAGTAGTCAGATCCAAACATGTCATCGATCTATGAATTCATTCAAATAGGAAATTGTACATTATTTAGCTAGTGTTTTACCCAGCAATGAATCATTGGCTACTATAGTTTCTGTCGAAAACGTTACACCTGATACTGCTTAAGCACATTCATCTAGGTAGAATACACCATACTGTTACAAAGAGGGAAGTGGTAACTTTTTGTAGTTAGATTAGAGGTTGACATCAGTTAGGGAACCACCGAAAACATGGGAATACTGAACATTTGTTTCATCCTATTTCTGGACTCCTCAACAGCACGTGCCCATGACCTCATCTCTGTGGATGAAATCTAGGACATTCAGGTTTAGCCATTACGAAGGATTCCAGTGGATCATGAATCCTAACTTCTGTCAGTATTTCCAGCGAGTATTTGTCTTCATAGTAGCCTTGGTCATTCCTACTAGTCACAACTTCTTGGTGGTATAACAGGCAACTTGAAACCAATGAAATCCCTGCAAAAATATTATCTGTAAATCATAATATAATTAACCACAGATATGCCATTGAATACTGAATGTACTAAATAAGTTATTTATGAATTCGTTTTAATACACTTAAATGAAACATTTGTTGGTCAGAATTTAACTTTTTCGCCTAATAAATTGATCTACGTGGTAGCAAAGTTAAAATATCCTAATTTAATACACTTAAAATTCACATTTATTATTTGTGTAAAAGTATAATTAAACTTGTGATAAGATAAACGACTGTGACAGGCGCATTATTTAATCATTTTTGGAATTAAACTAGTTCATGCTGCCTAGATTGTTTGAAGGTGTAAAAATATGTATTGAACTAATTCATGTTAATAGTTTTAAAGAAAATTAGTAGTTCTTTTTATGAAATTGTAAAAAGCAATAAGAAGACGTAATTTGTCCGAATCGTGTAATGTAGAATTTGTGCAACACATTTCGAACAATCTGATCACACATGGACTTGTCATAGGAAAATATATGAAATTAATAAAGATTTAAAAAGTGAGAAAAGAGACTTTGGTCAAATTAAAATTACGTATTGAAGGCCAAAATAACAATGAAGGTCACTAACCCAAATAACAGAGGTAATAGTACATCTACTCTGATATCAGAACAAAGCTTACTAAAAGAAGATTCATTGTGATGACGAATTGTTGCTTTGAGCGCATAAAGGTGGTTTAAACTTTCTAATTGCCAGCTAGGGCTTCCATGGACTTTAGTGGGTTCTGTGGATTCTATTTGCTTCTGAAGCCATTTACGAATATGCTCTGAAACCAGTCCTTACTTGCAGAGGTCGATGAATCCTCCCAATGCATATGGTCAATGTATGTGTAACATTTCTTCTAAATAAGATAGTTTAAAATTTCAACTTTATGTTTTTAGCTACTGCTTTCAGTTATAAGTACTATATTCATTCACTATGAAATCACTTGTATTAATCCCAAAGTGTTCAAAATATCAAAACAAAATTTTTCTGAACGTCTTATTATGTATACCACGGCTTCTTTGATAGAATTACTTAACCTAATTTACTCAAATCTTTTGCATTCCGTTCATCATCACTATTCCACCCTAACTGAATAGTAAAGGGAACATTAAGAACAGAATCAATCACTAACAAAGGCCAACAGTAACGTTTAAATGAATACAACATATGTACATCTTGTAACGGTGATACACAAGCCAAAGAACAGAGGCGTAATAATTACACAATATTTCAATTAACATTATTATTGTACATAGACTGTTCAGGTTGAATTTTCCGGCTAATTATTCCACTACATCTTTCGCCAGTACTTTTTTAAAGGTTTATTTCTGTTAAGGTGATAGACAGGGGAGTTGTGTTCCTCTGTATTTAGCTACTAATGTAAAACTACTTAATGAATGATTGAAGGACAGTATTATTTACTGTTTGTCGTTTCAAACAAAATTTATACTGTTCATAATCATATCACTTGTAATCACACAACTTCGAAACTTGAGTTTTATAGTTTTCTTTGTTCTCTCCTATTTGTCGTCGTACGGGTAGTAGAATTTCCAGATATCTGGGTGGACAGGTGTTGAATCATTCCTATTACATGTATCTGCAGTTGATTTGATAAACAAAGCTTCCGTTATCAATCTCTCCTTCCACCCTGTGACATTAGATTTCAAAACTGTCATCCTATCCCATCATCCTATTGTATGGTTGTATGTAACTGCATGTAGTGCTATAGCTGAACTATTCTCTAGATTTCTTATCTTATTTGGGTCAACCAATCTAGATTTTGCCAAGTTTTTATGTTCAGCTAGTCTGACTGCCCCTGTTCTACTAGTTTGACCTATGTATTTGACCTACCACTCATCTCAGGTAGGGTATTAGATAAACTAAATTTTTTTGTTTTAAAGGCTCCACAGGAAAGGCTCCTTTAACCGACAAAGCTTGTTTCTAATTGAGTTTGTGGGTGGTGTGAATGCCAGCCACTTTTATTTCTGCCTTGTTATGAATTCTGCATAAGATTGCCGAGGTTCCTTCCTTGTATGGAATTACTACTGATGATTTAGATTCCTTATTGTTGGTGTTGTCTTGCGCATATTTGACATGCATGTCGTCATTAATATTACTATTATTATTAGCACTATCGCTACTATCATTATTTATTTTATTTTTACATTTCCCTACATAATTTCTGATTAATTTATCATGATAATTACTAAGATTAAAGGCTTCTTTTATGTGTATCTCTTCCTGTCTTCGATTTTCCTTGGTACTACATAGTTTTTGTGCTCTGTCACTTAAACATTTCACTAATCCTATTTTTACTGACATAGGATGGGATGATTAGAGGTCTAAATATCTGTTTAAATGTGTGGGTTTCCTGTAAACACTAGTGTTTAACCTCCCATCTTCTTTCCTATTTTACGCTGCAATCTAACATTGAAAGCTCCCCTACCTGACTTTCCAGTTCATAAGTGAATTGAACTGCCTCCATCTTCTAGTAATTGTGTTCGAAAAATCTATTTTCTTCCGGTGTTCTAAGTACGGTGAATTTGTCATCTGCATACCTCCACCATACTTTTGGGATGGGACTGAACGTTTTAATCGCCAAGTATTCCCATCTATCCACGAATCATAACAATTAATATGATAATGAACAATAACTGATGAAATGATTGTGAACAATAAATTTTGTTCGAAACGTCATCCAGTAAATAATACTGTTTCACTGTGCGATATATCTAATAAACAAACTAATATGGAATTAATGAAAGAGTTTGGATCTTCGTTTGATTGCTTTGTCAGTCTCATACTCTAAACGTTGAAGTGTGTGACCGAAATGAAGAAGGTATGAGTCTCAAATGATCTGTCAAGTGATGAAATCAGTTGTCACATAACTCAGGCTCACAACTCTTTTCATTTTGGTATATTAACCAGTCCTCATTTGTTGAGAAAAAATGGAAATCCGGCTGTACACATGTTTCCGTCTGTCTGTTAGTCATCACGTACATAAAATAATGACTAAGTATTTTAAGATTGCGTCATTCTACCATTTATATTAGTGATCGTAAATGTCATTGTTTTTGTCTCTTTACACAGATCTAATTCTTCTCGCCTCTTTCATCATGTGGCCAGCAGGATGGGATTCAGTGACCATTCGTGAAGTATGCGGAGGTAGTGTTGGACCTTATTCAAAAGGAAATTGTTCTATAGGTAAGTTAAATCACTTCTGAGTGAATTTTTTGCGTCTGTGCGAGCGTGTTTAAATCAGTTTGAAGGTATTTCTAGATCTAACCAAAAGAATTAAGGTATCGTTTCTAAGATTGCTACTCTACAGAAGACTAATATTTTGTTGGAGGATATTGTAACCGAATAGTTGTTTAGAAAGTCCCTGCTGAAAGATTCAATCTTAATATTTGTTTCCTTAGTTGGATTTTTCAACCAACTTTATAATTATTATCCGTTTTTTTCCTAGCCTGTATATCACTGTTCTGACGTTTTCGTATCATCTCTGTTCCTGTTAAATCCCTAAGTTTACTGCTTCTTTGAATAAAGCGAGAACTACAGTTTTTTGCTGAATAAAGTGGCACCATCATTGTTTGTTTCGTTTCCTTCTCATCAGCTGCTTACAGGTCACAGTCATTATTAAATACATCTACAAAAACAATTTTAACCTACTAGATAGTTGAAGGCAATCGGCCACAGGAAGCCTTGGATCTAGGTTTCGTGTTAGTTGGCACTCACCGGTCAGCAGGTGTATCCACAACCATTAAGGAAGTCTTGTCCCTTCTGAGATTCGAACCCGCGTCACCCAGTGAGTACTGCAGTCAGAGACGTTAACACTGAGCTATTCAGGCTCGCGATTGACCTCCTGTAGGACTTTAGTGGATATTCGACACTAGCAACTAGTGTGATGCGTCTAGTCCTCTGATTGGTGTAGACTGAATTCTATCAGTCAGGCTTTGCAATGTGGCAACCATGCCTAGGTAGCTCGCCATCACGGTGCACATTGATTTGATAATATTAGGCAGTTTGGAGGCAATAGGCAGGAAGCCCTGCTTGGACCTAGGTTTCGTGCTAGTTGGCACTCATCGATTTTAACATACTTGCACAGAGTTCATTTTAAACAAAAATCAATCAGTCACTGTATTCATGCAGTAATAATACACAAAATAATCGATCAAAGAATATCCTTCTCGAGAATTTCCTCTTCTGGCTCTACAATTATTTATATATGTTTATATACATAGAATATTCTAGATTAGTAGTGAATAACAATACTAGTGTTTTTTTAAATAATATCGATTTGTAAAGTATGATCAATACATTTACGGTTCACTAAAGATGCTCAAATAATAATAATAATAATAATATAACAGCAAATATAATATCAACTAAAATTAGGAGAATTCCACAAAAATTCAGGGTTATTCAAACCTGGATGGCCAAGGTAATGATAATGTCTGAACTAACTTCTTTTGGAAGCATAAATTAGGCTTGTTAATATGGATCCCCTCAGCCTCAGCAATATTTAGTAGTCGAACTCTTAAGGCAAAACTGAGATTCGTAGGTGTGCGGTAAATGACCCTGAAAGCATAGTTAACGTCAATCTTGTGTTCTGTCTCCACAAGATGAAATTTGTCTTTTGCTTAACCACGTAAGGTGATGTTCGGAAATTCGATGAGAAACACGCCTAGTTGTACGGCCCATGTAATAATATATATAGATATATGATATTAAACACTAATCAGAGCAACAGTGATCATACACAATGGAAACTTTCAGCATTACGTATTTAGATAAAAGAGAGATGAAAATATACAGTTACCAGGCTGGGTGAAGAAAGACTAATAACTGTATCTTTCTGAACGCATAAATCAGCTTTCAGGAGCTTGATAAAGATGGCTTCAGCAAACTTGAGGAGAATTGAGCTCCTTTGTTCATTGATAATTTTAAACGATTTTGCAATGTCCACCACATGACCCGTGTTGAGGAGATGCCCGGCGATGGCACTGTTTAAAGAATTTATTCCTTTTAGATATTTTAAGTCTAATTGTTATGAACTACAATAATATTGAATACTGGAGAGAGGCAGAGAGTGACAGCCGACGAGTTAGTTGGAAAACAACCTTACTCAGCTCACTTTTGTCTTCTTTAACACTCATAAGAAACACGATGTGAGAAAATGGACATAAATTCCTCAACCAGTGATACAAACAAATGAAAATCAACAATGAAATGAAACACACTGAAGTCTGATTAATTTGGTCACACTTTTCCATGAGGGAACTGATTAATATATATATATATATATATATATATATATATACATATGGAGTGGTTACCACGTGTCGTGTCTCATCATCTCTTCATGAAGTCAGATACCAGAGGACCGAAGATATTTAATGTCACAATAGTGTGGCTAGTTGACGCCCGTGTTAACAGCACGTTGTCTTCTATACATGGTGATTGGTTTGTACAAAGTGAAATTAGCTATCTCGTTGCAGGTAAGAGGGGAATCACCGAATAATAGTAATAATAATAATCTATTTTCTTGTTTTTGAGCCACCATGAACATTAATGCATGGCGGCTTGCAAAAATGTGCACAAGCAATTCAAAAACGGCGGGAAATCCACTCATTACCTGTAATCAAACCAACTACCTTACCACAAATATCCATTTTGCAAAAATGTTAGAAAATTACGAGAAAATACGATCTCAACATGAAACGCGTCATTCTTAGAAGAATGATGTCACAAAATCTTGTATTTCACCTTCTCAGCTACAATATTTACCCATCTGACTGTATCGCATACTTACACGCACTATGCTACTTATATAAGTAAATTGAGCGACTTTTCACATATATTAAATCCTACATAAATTAGTGTATTAGGAAAGGAACTATATTTCAGTGTTTTATTAGACATGCTGTTACCTGAGTTTTTCATCCAAAAAATAGAAATAGCACTAAGTAGGATATACAGAAGAACCGCCAACGAATTATGGGCACAATTCGCACTAATGTTAAATCTACGAAAACGAAGAAATCCTAATCTTACAAAACCAGATAAAGAAGCCCTAAACACCTTAAGAATAACAAGGATATCATAATCACAAAGGACAAAGGAAATGCAACAGTAGTATTAGACATGTCAGACTATTTGGATAAGGTAAATACTCACAAACAGGACCATATGAGGAAATCAATGAGTCAGTAGACACAGTTATGAATAAATTTAATAAATCCACATCGGACCTTATACGCCGAATGAAGCCGTTTCTAGGTGAGTCTAAGTGGTTTAATTTAAAGCCTAAAACTAATAACCCCAGTAGAATGTATGGTGTTGTTAAAGTTCCTAAGTCAGGATACCCTATTAGGCCTATAGTTGATTTTAGAAACTCACCTACTTATCAATTGTCTAAATATTTAGCCATGGTATTAAATCCCCTTAAAAGCCACTCGAAATCTAGACTAACTAATTCTTATGAACTAAAACACAGATTAGATAATTTAAAATTAGATGATGAAGAAAAAATGGTTACTTTTGACATTGTCAGTTTACATATTTTATTTTTATTTACAGCTTGATTCCACACTGTATTTTTGGTACAAGTATGGAATTTTCAGCATGGATATCGGTAGCCCAAATTTTGCAGGCTGACCATAGATATCAGGTGTATACCAATAAATATGGCTATAGAGGTAGTCAGAAACGAACTCATTTCCGACCAAGAACTTGAACTTAGAACGAAAGTGCCACTTGAGGACATAATGCTGTGAGTGTAGCTGTGCCTGACTTTCACAGTATTCAAATTTCAGGGGAAAGTGTACAAACAAACTGAAGGAGTTGCCATGCGGTCACCGGTATCCCCGGTTGTGGCAGATGTATTTATGGATAGGTGGGAAAACATAGCGATTGAAACATTCAGTTCCACCCCAAAAGTATGGTGGAGGTATGTAGTAATTTATTGTAATCGTAGTATTAGTACTTCGAGATGACCGAATTACAAGAATCCACACAAAACACAGAGAGGGAGGAATTCAGGAATTTGTATTTAGCGGAATTCTAATGCAATTCATATATGAAACATATTAGCAATCAACAGTAAGTATTTAAACAATACAGAGATAGAAATTGTCAATCACCACATCAGCCACACGTCGAATATCTCCTTGCGTATTTATAACGATGTCTCGGTTTGCTTGCAAGTAGCTGCGACCTTCTAACTGATTCTGTGACATTATCTTCATCACTGTTATCTGGACTTATTTCAGAATTATCTACAAAATCAGGATTAGTAGCGGAATTATTAATATTATAATTCGAACGACCTACTTCATTTATTGTCACTTTGTCCAGGTGTCCGTTATGAACTGAGTGATCTTTTATGTCTAACATCTTCACCACTCGATTTCCCATTTTTTGTAGTATGATTCCAACAGAAGGTCTATAGTCATTACCTTTGTAATAATGTACATTAGAAGCCGTGGACATCAGATGCTTTTGAGAATTCGAGATTTGAAAAGTTTTGCAGGACTTTCACGGGTACTTGTATGCTCTGCATTCAACAGATGCAGTCTATGCATATGCAGCAATTCCTCCATTTTAATCAGTTGCTCTCTCATCCCATTCAGTTTTTTTCGTGTTTTCGACAGTTCGTATTGTAACTCAGCTACCTGATTTTTGAAAACAGTTGACGCTTGAGTTGCTGAACTTGTACTGGAAGTTTTCATTGGATGAGATTGAGTATTTTGAAAAGTTGAAAGACACATAGACTCCATTTTACTAGACAGCTTGGGAGAATTATAAGAATTCTGAGTAACATAAGTATCCGAACTTCTGCAAACAGTCTTGATGTGTCCAACTTTACCACATTTGTGACACTTAGCACCCCGAAAACGGCAAGTGCTTCGTAGATGTAAATTTCCACAGGAAAAACACGATTTAATGTTTTTGATCTCTCGCTGCATTCTATTACCTGTGGACGGCAGTTTGGATTGCTTTCTATGACCACTTGTATTTTCGACTTTAGAAAGCATGACATCAAATACTGACGTAGTGGGAGCAGAGTATTCATTATTGACATCTTCATATGTAATACATAAATCTTTAGCAGTTTGAAAGGTACAAGAAGGAATCTGAATTAACTCTTTCTCTAACTTAGGAATATTGATTCCAGCAATTAGACGATCACGTAGTTGTGTATGCAGCTGATCTCCAAAATTACACTTTGAGGCTTGAATTTGAAGTTGAAGAATGAATTCTCGAATCTTCTGGTTGGGAGCACGAACCAGTTTGTTGAATGGAGCCCTCTCTCGCGTCTCAAAAGTAGTTATATGGAAGTGATCTATCAGAAGTTCACGGAGTTTATAATATGGCAGAGAAATTGGTTTATCTGGAAACGACAGAGTCTTCACTAGGCTATACGCATCTAGCCCAATAGCAGTGATGAAATGTGCTGGTATTTTGTCATCCCGAACATTCTTGGAAATGCACCACGCATCGAAGCATTCAAATAATCAGCAATCTCCTGCGGAGAACCAATTAGAGGAAATTTTCCCAGGTTATTTAGTTCCATCGCGATGCCAATTTGTAGTAATTTATTGTAATCGTAGTATTAGTATTTCGAGATGACCGAATTACAAGAATCCAAACAAAACACAGAGAGGGCGGAATTCAGGAATTTGTATTTAACGGAATTCTAATGCAATTCATATATGAAACATATTAGCAATCAACAGTAAGTAATTAAACAATACAGAGATAGAAATTGTCAATCACCACAAGGTATGTAGATGACACATTCACTGTACTTAGAACACAGGATATAGATTGATTTTTTGAGCACATTAACTCAAAGGTGGAGGCAGTTCAATTCACTTATGAAGTGGAAAGTCTGGAAGGGGAACTTATAATGTACGATTGTAGTGTAAGAAGGAAAGAAGATGGGAGGTTAAACACTAGTGTCTACAGAAAACCCACACATTCAAACAGATATTTAGATTTCCTATCATCCCATCCTATGTCAGTAAAAATAGGATAAGTGAAATGTTTAAGTAATAGTGCATATAAACCAAGCAGTACCAAGCAAAATCTAAGACATCAAGCGAGGCATATAAGAGAAGCTTTGAAACTTAATAATTACCCTGATAAATAAGTCAGAAAGTTTGTACAGAAATGTAAAAATAAAATAAATAATGAAGCAGGATAAAATAATATCTAATAATCCTTGATTCTCAGTGGTTCTGTAACTAATTGTGGTTCAGGGTAAAATACAACTAGAAGTTTTCTCAATCGGGTCGCTGCTTCTTGTATTGATAATTCATAAATGAGAACAATTTCGAAGATTTCACCAGTCTCTGACTTTCTGTTACCTGTCAATAACAGTGTTGAAGCTATTGTTATTTTTTTATTCCAAAATACTAAAATACGGTACTTTGAGGTAACTTACTCCATAAACTCCTTCGACGTCCTGTGACAAATATTACCGAAGGTCACATGTTATTTTACATTCTTTGCGTTCTCAGTAAAACAGAAGGCCCAGTTACAACATTGACATAAAATTCTATAGCATTTTGATTGCATCAAAGAGAAGGTTGTTCGATAGACGCGAACAAGCTTAGCTGCAGGATAGGCTCTAGCTTGCAACGTACTCAGTCTTCTGTTGACCATTGCTGCAATGTTTTCACCTTGATAATCAAGTTGAATGTAGATTATCTTTTTCTCCACTATGATTTGTTTTAAATTTGAGACTTCAGATCTTCAGTACTTGTTAATGAATCTTTGAGGGTAATCATTGCCTTCTAGAATCTTTCCGAAGAAAAACATAAATTTTACCTGTGATTTCTTTATAGAGAATATTCTCCTGGCTCTATAATACAGACTCTTGACTAGTCTGCGTTTAAATCTACTTGGACAAAACTATTCAAATGTAAGTATTGTCCTTTCCAAGTAGGCTTTCAACAAATTGACTTCTAAAGACTACCGTCTTCTAGGCGTTGCATGGCAAAGTCGAGGAAACGGAACTTTTCATCACTTTCATGTTCCACAGTAAACTCGATATTGGTATATGTGTCATTGAATAATCTGAGTAAGTTTGAAGCCTGACTTTCACATTGTTGCACTCTACAAATGTGTCATCAACATATCGACAGTGGTTTTGCAATACATTGTCGATGTGCTGTTTTACGATATGGTTTTGTTTGAGTGAATCAAGGTAATTCTGACCTTAGATTATCCGTGGGTGGTAGCGTTGGTGTGTAATTCTTATGGATAGAGGTTTTGATCCCAACTTGGCGAGAATAGTCTAATTCAGGTACTTCTTACAGTTGAATTTCGGTTAACTGATTTTATTCTACGGTGTGTGTTTTTTTACTCAGAACCTTCTCTTGACTGTTGAGGTAATTTTGAACTTTTGATGTTACTGATAAGGTTTATCAGTAATGTATAAAGCGATGCTCATATGCATTAAAATATAAAATAACAGGGAGATAAATTTGGTGTCAGAGAAAGCAAATGATACAGCTTTGCGGAGATACATGCAAGACATGAAAGGAACACAAAAAAACACAATATGCAGAAAGGCCAAAAGTAGCACAACATGGAAGATCTGTGCAGACGTTGCCTTGAAGATAAGGTGTACATAATTTAGCTATATAGAGATACCAATTTCCGAATAAACATTACTTCACCAAGTCTCTCGTTTTCTACTGTCAGAGAGCCACATAGGTTTCCAGTAACGAATAATCACCTTTTCGCTATTTTGGAGCATTTTGTGACTGTGTGTGTGCTTCAAGATAGTTTTGTCAGCTATACAGTAGAATGCAAAAATCGGTTTCCTGAGCTCAGATCAAAAGAATTAAGTTTTGGTCATCACAGATATATCATTCAACAATGAGGTTACTGTTCACTTTGCGAAGTCGTAAATATCAATCCAAAGAGTCGGTGGTTAGAGACTGTTGGTAAAATAACTCAAAACTGTGCGCATTGACACGAAATTGTTCACTCTGTGTTATGTTGCATCCAGATTCTGAAAGTCTTAACTACTCCTCAATCAAATATTCTCCCACTTAATACATTTCATTACATTTCTCCTTTATGTGTACTTCCCCGAAATTCGATAACTGCAACTAGTGATTGATATAAGAATAAAACTTGTGCACTGTGGTAGAGTATAATTCCATTATGGGTAAACTTTTGTTTTGATAAAGTCTCACAGTGTTATACAGCAATGTTTACTGATGATGTTTCGAGCAACGTCATCAGTAAACATTACTGTATAACACTGTGAGACTTTATCAAAACAAAAGTTTACCCATAATGAAATGCAACTAGTGATGTTTCTTACATAGTTCAACGTTGCTAAGTCAGGGTTCAAACGGCGTTCCACCTATCGAGATTCGAGTTGTTAGACAATGTTATCAATCATTACACAATATCCGCATATACATAAAGCATGAATTCGAAGATAATTTGTTCTCCAGTGGTGTAGTAAAGTTACGAAGTTTTATTGTCTCTGATTAAGTGTGAGCATGGATGCAAAAGGCTGGTGTGGTATTCACCAATTTGAGCTATCTCTAGCGTAGACGGGATATCCGGTTGGCTATCGATCAAAGGACTACTATTGTACTACTCAAAAGTTCACTGCGTCTTCCTTTATGGAAGATATGAAAAGACTAGCTGTCTATGTTCATAGGTGTCTGTGTTCTATCTCTCGCCTTAGGTGATACAATAAGGTGAATAATACTGAGGTTGGGTATCAAGTGTTAGGTAAGGAGGGAGAGTTAATCAATGAGGTTTTCAAACTACATCGATTGAGATCGTTAGGACATGTGCCGTCTTCCTCGATGGTCATTGTTATCTGACATAGGATGAAGCTGGAAAAATGCTAGTGGTGGTCGAATCAACACCTCGCATCAGTATATGAAATTCTTGACAGTTAGTTTAAGCCAACCAATTAGGCAGGTGTAGACTACCTTGCTAGGTCCTTTGAGATTCTAAGTACCAATGGCTGACTCAAAATCATTCTCAGTGACTGAGATGCACTGAATCTTTGTGATCCGGCATATAAATCAGATCCTAATGTTTCTCCATGTTAATATTGATTCACCTCATATTTCTGCCTATAATTGTCATTTGGAATCTCTTTTCTCGCATTTTTTCGCCTTCGTTTATGTGCTACATGGAGTGTGGCAACTCGAACTGTGTGGTGATTGACAATTTCTATCTCTGTATTGTTTAATTACTTACTGTTGATTGCTAATATGTTTCATATATGAATTGCATTAGAATTCTGCTAAATACAAATTCCTGAATTCCGCCCTCTCTGTGTTTTGTTTGGATTCTTGTAATTCGGTCATCTCGAAATACTAATACTACGATTACAAATAATTACTACAAACTGCTATACTTCTGTGCTCATTTCTATGTTGAAACCAGTCAGTTAGTCAGATAGCTACGCAATATCCAAGTGTTCCTTTGCTGGGATATAATTAGTTACAGGATTTTATTATGAGCTGAAATCCCTCAAAGAACCACTGGAAAACCAGCTGAGAGTACTGGACAGCTGTTTCCCACATCCTCGTTTGAGACTATTATCAGCACTCACACTATTCAGCCGGAGTTCAGACCTAGGATTTTCCGGTTACAAGGCGTTGTCGTAAACTATTAAAAGCCACTGGGACCCTATCCAATAACCCATGAATTCTAACTTCTGCCATTTCACGATATACGGGTCAACTACAAGCCAGTGTCATCGACGAATATCTGCCTTTACAATATGTTTCCCTCCGAATTATCCTCATTTCTTTTTCCCTTTTCTGTTTTAGGCTGGGCACCGTTAACTGCCATGTTTGGATTAATTCTCTTGTTAATCAGTGCAATCCTGTCCATTGCAGTAGACAAATCAATCACTACACAGACAGCAACAAGACAAATATTACTGAATGGAAAGTCATGCGTTTTTCTTCACTAATGTACAAATTATGCCTGAAATGATGTGAGATGAGATATTTGGTTTAGACATATTTTTACTGGCTTATTATTCATACAGCTTAGATCGTGATTTATGCTTATACTGACATAGAGAAGAGAATATGAGACAAAATATACATACATCCATACAAATTTATGATACTCTATGTAAATAAACATTCCAATTTGATTTTGATGCGCAAAAAGATGCACACCTATTTAAACAAAATTTGTAAAGAAATTAGCCAAATTCAGACACTTTCACACACACACATATATAACACTGAATAGTTACAGTTGCTGATAACCTAATGTTGTTTGTTTTTGTTTGTCTAAACATCTGCTATTGATAACTGCGTTATCTCTATGCTTGCTTTTTAGTTCTGAATAAAGAAAAATTGAAGAGAACAAACAGTTGTAAACCGATTGTTCTGTTTATTATTTTACGAGATATTGGCTTTACAGGGGTTTGATGGATTTGCACACATAGAGAATTCAAAATAAGTGATTCGGTCAAGGGTCTCTTTTCCACTCATTTATCATGAAGGTGTACAAGCTTATGTACATGGTGTGACAAAAATATTTATTAAGTATGTGGGTTTGCAGGGATCTGATTGGCTACAGGTCAGTTAGAGAAACGCTGGGAAACCTGTGAGTACTGGACAACTGTTTCCTCCGTTCTAGTTTGAGATTGCACAGCCGTTACCTGTAACCAGTCAAATCACTGAAAACTAACGCTCGATAATTATTCTGATAGTCACAAGCGGCTGGTTTTGTGCAGGAAGTTACCTGAAGTTCTAGTGGAAAGTCGTCACCAAGTCTGGTAAGAGAATACTATGACGGTGGTGGGCAGTTGCACTACATATATTGTCAATGTAGTTGAAGATTGAACGATCAATTCATGGTTGTTGGATCAAACCCAACTTCCCCAATTTTCGCGGAAGCATCAATCAGCCACTCATCGTCTCATCGGTCGCCGTTCAGAAAGAAGTCAGGGGAAAACCGTCAGAAGTAATATTGTGATTTATTATTGTAATATTTGTTCATAGACCTTAGTTGTAAAGTTGGCTATATGTTAGTGTTAGAATAAATAATTCTCGAGTCGCCAAACTGGGTTCTGGTTTTTGCATCCGTTCGTACTAAGCGTTTCTGAGTAGCTTCGAGGAACAGCGTGAGTCCCAGCGTAACATGAGCTGGGCATTAACGGTTTACGAGACGAGGCTGACATATATATATATATGGCTGGAAAAGTTGGAATTCATGGGTGACTGGACATGGTCCCAGTGACTGGATGGCCTACGATCTTTATTTGTGACCGGTCAGTAATGGTTTCGAATACCAGTGAGTGTGTACTGATCAGGAGTCACAAACCAGGATGGAGGGAACAGCTGTCCATTACTCCCAGGCTTTCCAATGGTTCTGTAATTGATGTCAAATCGTGAGCAAATCTGTAATAAAAATAAATGGTTTATGTACTTTATGAAATATTTCAAGAAATGTATGAATCTCAAAATAGGGTGTAGAAGTAATAAGACCAGTTATTATATTATTATTTCCTTTAATTCCTAGATGAACATAGGGCTTCGGCTGCACGTCTCCATAGCGTTCGGTTCCCTGCTAAGGTTTTCACCTGGCTTCACGTCTGCCCAGACGCTTTCATCTCCTCTTCATATGACCTCCTCCAAGTCACCCTTGCACTGACGATCACTCGCCGCTTCTCCTTCGGGTTTCACCCGAGCGATGGCTTGTTTGGTGATGTCACTTGATGGTTTGTTTTCTCAGAGTATTACCAATCCACCTTCATTTCTTCCTGCTTATTTGTTGCATAATTGGTTCCTGGTTGGTTCGTTCATTGCCAGAGATCCCTGTTGCTGATCTTTTCTCCTGGCTATCTGATCTTGAGTATTGAGCAAGGCAGGTGTTGATGAGGGTCTGTAGTTTGTTTGAGGTGCTTATCATGACGCGCCAAGTCTCTGACCCGTAAAGTAGCTCTGACTTCACATTGAGTTGAAAATCCGGATCTTATTTTCATTTTCGTGATGAGTGCTGTTGATCTCCATACATACTTGAGAGAAACGAAAGCTTGTCTTGCTTTCCTAATTCTTACTTTGATATCCTCGTCAGTTCAGCTGTAGTTGAAACGATGCTTCCAATGTAGGTAGGTAGTTAAAGGAGGTTGATTCTTTCAGGTTCCTCCCATTTATCCTGATTGCTTTCTGTTGATGATTCCAAGAATCTTCATTGCCACTGTTTTCTCTATGTTTATTTGAAGACCTATCTTTGATGCTTCTTCTGCCAACTTGTTGATTTTCACTTGCATATTGTCAATGTAGTTGAAGATTGAACGACCAATTCATGGTTGTTTGCTCAAAACCAACTTCCCCAATTTTCGCGGAGGCATCAATACGACAGTCATCGTCTCATCGGTCGCTGTTCAGAAAGAAGAGTAAAACACCGTCAGAAACCTTAGTCATACGTCATTTATATGTTGGTGTAACAATAAAGAATCCTCGAGTCAACAATTGGTGTTTTGGTGTTTTCGTCCGTTATTACTAAGCGTTTCTGAGAAACTTCAAGCGACAGCGTGAGCCCGAGCGTAGCAAGAGCTAGGCATTAACGGTTTACGAGACGTGGCTGACAGTTTCTGACGGTTGAAACAGATTCCGGCGGATTCAGACAGTTGGTGAAAGTTTGGATAGTCACCGTTCATCTTTCCTGGTGCCGGTCAAGTCCTCTTTGAACAAGCAATATCTGGAACCTTTTTGGAATTGGGTCAAGTTCAACAATGCCTGGGTCAAAGAAGGGACAGAGTGTCTTGAATGCAAACAGGAAAGTAAGTCATGGTGACTTGTCTGTTAATTGTAACGATGTGTCTGATGTTAAGCATGACATGGTTGATGTTACTGTTTCGCCGTTCAGGGATAATAGGAACATCAAACTCCCTAAATTTGAACCACGGTGTTTCGATGGAAACCCGGCTGATTATTTACAATTTGTAAAGGAGTTTGAGATCATGTTGAGTAGTTTTTTATTAAGTGATGAATTGAAATTGATGTATTTGACGAGGTATTGCACTGGAGATGCTTCAAGAGCTATACAGTGCTGTAAGCTCATGCCCCCTAATGAGGGATACGCTGAGGCAATGAGCATATTACGTCAAAGGTTTGGAAGACCTTCAATGATTGTAAGGAACGTATACGAAGCTGTCAAAGGTAACGGCAGTCAACTTCAAGATGACTCCAAGGCACTTACTGAGTTTTTAGATAATCTTATGACTTATAAGAATACCTTGATTTCGATGAATTGCATGAGTGACCTCAACTCGAGTTTTATACTAGAAGTAATAGCAAGACGCCTACCTACTCGACTGCAAAGGAAGTGGGTGAAGATAAGCTCCCGTATGGAGGATGAGGGTATCGAGCCAAAGTTTGATGATATCCTGAAACTAGTAAAAGATAGTGTCAATCAATCGATGAGCAAGTTTGCCAGTATATTGAATCTCACCCCTAGAATACAGCAGTCTGAGGGTAAAACGCAATCATTGATGACGAATAGGCCTCAGAGAGGTGGATATCGAGAAGGCTCCATGATGTCTAGTAATGCATATAGACCTAGTGAGTGTAACAGGTTTCGTAGTACATCCTCAACAGATAAGTTACAAGATGCAAGACAAACACGGTTGTGTTTTACACGTTTGCAAGAGGTGCATACAAAGGTGAACTGTGAACCAGTGAGCAAGTTTAGTGATGAGCTTAATGTGAAATCAAGATCTGACTCCGAATTGTGTGACGATAACGGTGTGGTCAAGAAGTCTGTAGTTGCAACTGGTAAGCCATTGTTGAATAGAGTGTCACAGAATAGAGTTATTGCTTCAGAGTGCAGTTCTGACTCCACAAGTTTACAAGGTATAACTAGTCAGAGTGAAGCTATAAAACCTTTTAGGATTTGCGAGGAGGAATCAAAATTGTCTACTTCTGTTATTAAAGAGTTTGAAAATGATGAAGTTGACGGTAAAGTGAATATTCGTGATAATGATCATGATACTTCACAGTTGTCTTTGGTTGATCATGATGAGATGAGGGGAGTGCCTACTACTGCTGAGTTGAACAAAAGTTCTGTACAACTTGAACGTGAAGTGGAAATAAATGCAGATGCAGTTGCAGAAGGCATGCATACTTGTGAGACCGTCAGTGTGATTGATCAGCATGTAGCCCACCTATCATCAGATGCTAGTGCTAAACCTGAGCTGATAGTAAAAGACAGCAGTGGTGGTGGTCTTGCAGGTAGACAACTTTCTGAAAGTCGAGCAACAACAGCTTCTGACACACCGCTAACTTCATCAACTGGTATCAATCGGTCATCGTTGGTGTTGTCATCCACAATGAAACAGTCGCCCATCAACTCAAGTATCTTCTGCAATGACTATGATAGTATTGGTGCATTTGAAAGGACGAAAGATATTGCTCAGTTTAGTGAGGATAAGCCAAGTGTAAACGAGAGGGTAATTGTTAAATTGACTTGCATGAATAAAGGCATTTCTAGTTCCAAGTTACTATTTGAATGCTATTATCTTTGGTGTAAATTACTCTGTTTCTACGCTTGGTTGACCAGATATGTCGTGTGTTTGTTCGTCATCTATATTCTACGATACAATGACATGGGCGTGTTACCGTTCAGATTTGAGGATATAGCTGATAGAAGGAAGTCAGCAAATGAACTCTGCGACGATTTTCCAACCTAGAGCGTCAACCTGAGAAGGGTTGTAGGCGTACTGCTGTAAGTCCTACAATTCTTCAAAGGGTAGCGCATCAATGAGCAGTCCAATGTGATTGGTGTGTGATTTTGTACATGTGTTGATATGGTATATGCTGAATTGGTATCATTTGTCATCTAGCTGTTGGTAATTCTGTTTGTGTCCGGACGACTTCCACTTGGATTATCAACCTGAGAAGGAATGTAGCGTACTGCTGTAAGTCCTACAGTTCTTCAAGGGTAGTTTGTCGTGCCAGAATCCACAACATTTGATGCAGTGATTGTACATATGTTTGTGTTAAATAGTTGTGTGAGTTCCAATTATTCTAACTGTTGGTTAATCTTGTTTGTGTCCGGACATTCCACAAATTACAATCGTCAACCTGTGAAGGGTTGTAGGCGTACTGCTGTAAGTCCTGCGATTCTTCAAAGGAATTCCATCAAGACATGATCTGCGAGTTTGTGTGTACTGTTTGTATATATGTGTGGTGTGTCATATCAATTGGTGTTTTTGGATTCATTGTGTTTACTCGTTGTTTTCGTACCTTGTTTTTATTGCGTAATTTTGTTAAAATTTTCGTCGTGATTACTTCTGAAGTTGTTTCTAGTCTTCTACATCCATGAATGAATTGATTGATGTTAAGGACAGCAGATGGGTCGTATACGCCGGGGAGGCTATTGCTGAGAATGAAATGCACACGGAGATAATTGTTAGCTGTGGTCCCACACGCCGGGGAGCGAGTGTGTGGGACTGAGGCTTGCTCACGTCACCGTCACTAGAACTAAGGCAGAATGAGTGACAAGCGATTTCAGTGGTAATTGGTAGTGAGTAGATAAGAGGATGTGCGTAGAGTATCATGAGGTGGTGCTATGATCACGTTGCGTTCTGCAAGAGTCATTCTAGCGAGTGGAGATTGTGTTGCGAGATATCAAGAGGATACTTTTAACTGGAAGGCGCAGGTCGTCATTGATGTGTGAGATTGTGCTGTGAGTATGCTTGTGGTGTGTTGGCTTTTCTGTTTGTTTTCCATTTCAGCTCTGTCCGTGTGACCCAGGTTCTCGCAATGGCATCCAAGTCAACGTGTATTGGTCGTGATGGGAAAAAGGGGTTGGATCCCTTTTTTTACGGGGAGTGTCAATGTAGTTGAAGATTGAACGATCAATTCATGGTTGTTTGCTCAAAACCAACTTCCCCAATTTTCGCGGAGGCATCAATACGACAGTCATCGTCTCATCGGTCGCTGTTCAGAAAGAAGAGTAAAACACCGTCAGAAACCTTAGTCATACGTCATTTATATGTTGGTGTAACAATAAAGAATCCTCGAGTCAACAATTGGTGTTTTGGTGTTTTCGTCCGTTATTACTAAGCGTTTCTGAGAAACTTCAAGCGACAGCGTGAGCCCGAGCGTAGCAAGAGCTAGGCATTAACGGTTTACGAGACGTGGCTGACAGATATCTTCGAGTTTGTGAGAAATCAAACGTCTATCATCGGCGAAGTCCAGGTACTCCAAGGTTTTCGTGTGTGTCCATTAAATATGACCAGTAAGCAATTAAAACACTGTGCAACATGGTGATAATTTTGGTAAGACAAAGTTACGAAAATTATGTGGAATTAAATAAACGAATTTCAATTCAACTTTTGTCTAATATGATGCAAGAACATTATCTCCTGCATAGTTACGAAGAAGTGGAACCACAAGAATCGAATATCTGATCGATTCCGGCAGGCTTATTCTTACAGCCTCTTTCTTTAAAGTTATATACAAGGCGAAAAATAACTTACCCAAATCATTTAGTACCTGACTCATGTGCATTGCTGAAGCCTTTGGTTATCGGAATAGAAAAGCCAGACTTCAGTGTACAGGAAGAGTTTGTTCAACGTCTACAATTTTCATGGTCTAAATCAGTCTATGTTAAAGTATTATAATTCCCATTCATACGCTGGTCATATTTATTTGTCAAAGAACGATCATATTCTTCACTGGAATCAGGGAGGCAAAATGACTCAGCGGGCTGGTCAAAGCCTTCGAGATGCCAGTCAACTGATGTATCTTCTCTCGATGAAAACAATATAGTAAGAATGGGGACGTGGAATGTCCGTACAATGTACGAGACTGAGAAGGCTGCCCCAGTAGCCAACGAAATGGGAAGATATGGTATAGAAGTGCTGGGTATCTGCGAGAGCAGATGAAACGGATGTGGAATATCCAATTTGTCGACTGGAAAGTTAATAATCTACTCCGGCCCCCCAGACGTCAACCACGAACACACTGAGGGGGTGGCTTTGATGATGTCACCATCGGCAGCCGAAGTCTTAATGCAGTGGGAAACGATTTCATCCAGGATCATGACACCAAGATTCAGTTCAAAAGGAAAGAAGGTCACAGTTATCCAGTGCTGCTCACACTGCTACAAACAACGCGGAACAAGACAAGAAGAAGGACATTTACAGACAACAATACACTGCAGTGGACAACATCCTAAATGGTGACATCGAAATCCCCATCGGCGATATAAACGCCGAAATGCGGGCAGATAATACAGGAATAGAACTCATCAAGAGTCGAGAAGCTCTCGGAGACATGGATGAGAACGGTGAAATATTCGCAGACTTCTGCGCTTTCAATCATTTGGGGATTGGAGTCAGCGTGTACAAGCACAAAGATATACGCAAAGCAACATGGGTCTTGCCTGACGGACACACCACAAACCTGATAGATTTTATCTCAATCCCAAGGAAGTGGAGACGCAGCCATCCTGCTGGACACAAAGTCGAGAATGGGAGCAGATATGGGCTCAAACTATCATCTAGCTCTAAGAACCTACAAGATGAAGATGCAATGCCTGAGAAAACTTCTATGCAGGCCACGATTCAAGTTCAGCATTCTGAAAATGAAGGACAAAATTACAAGGGACACCGTGACTGCAGACATTTGAGCAAAGTTGGAGACACAACAGGGCATCACCGGGAAGATCTGTGTGGAAGAACATTGGAGACAAGATTAGAAATTGCTCTCAACGGACACACGCATAGAAGCCTATTGATGAGAGGAGAGTAGGATGGTGAAAGAGATGACTGAATGTTAAGATAATAATATATTTCTTCCTGTTCATGCAGGAAAATAACAATTGTACATGCATGGATAAGTTATTATATAAATTACACATAATTTGATGTATGATGAATTTACAGTTTGGTTGTTCTCTCTGACATGAGAGTCAGTCGGAACAGTCTACTATAAAGTCTGTTTGTGTAACACATAAAGAGATATAGAAATATTGTCTTCGCGTTAGCAAAAAACCCAGATATCAGATGAATGTAATACAGATATCTGGGAAAAATAAAGCTTGAAGTCAATTCTCCTATATAACTTTGTTGTGAACAGCACCCGTGGCTTAAAGTTTATCGATGTATTATGTTGAGATCAGTGATATATTTGTTCCATTTTTCAGCAGTCTTATCGTAGTTTTATAACAGGAAAGAAATTTGATCGTGGATGCGAAAACTAGGTAAGGTCATGTTTAGTTGTTTTACTGCATCAAATGGTGCCGAGGTCGATTCCAGAATTCTCCATTTGCTCCATTTGTGTCTGCATGGCGGACTGTATTCGTAAGTTGAGTAAAATGTTGAAAACTGTTTGAAAACCAGTTGCTTCTTCACTTCAGATCATGAATACTCATTTACAGCATGTTCGCCAGCGTCTTCAAATGGTAGAATTGGATCGTTCATGGAATTTGAGTGGTTATGAGATAAATGGTTTAGAATTAACCTTCATTTCAGTTAAGATGCAGGGTTGTTTGACCTCGACCAGAAGATGAATAGGAGCAGCAGAATACCAGAAAGAGAAAGTATGTGAAAATGCAAAACAGAAAAGGAGGCTGAGTTCAATCTACACTGCAATGAAAAAGCAGTAAAGAAGAGTGCTAAATAAGATATAAGACAATGCTGTGACACATTGGCTGGTGGCAACTGAAGCACAACAAGCCGTAGACGAAAGAGATCTCAGAACTTCCATATTAGTTTGATTATTAAATGTATCACACAGTGAAACAGTATTGTATACTGGATGACGTTTCAAACACAATTTATTGTTCATAATCATATCAATTTTTGTCACACGACTTCGAGATTTGATTTTTATAGTTTTCTCTGTCTTCTCCTATTTGTTGTATGGGCAGTAGAATTTTCCATATATCTGGGACAGGTGTTGAATCATTCCTATTACATGTATCTGCAGTTGATTTGATAAACAAGGCTTCTGTTATCAATCTCTCCCTATACCCTGTGACATTAGATTTCAAAACTGTCATCCTATCCTTAGATAAGAAATCTAGAGAATAGTTCAGCTATAGCACTACATGCAGTTGCATACAACCATACAATAGGATGATGGGATAGGATGACAGTTTTGAAATCTAATGTCACAGGGTGGAGGGAGAGATTGATAACGGAAGCTTTGTTTATCAAATCAACTGGAGATGCATGTAATAGGAATGATTCAACACCTGTCCCAGATATATGGAAAATTCTACTGCCCATACAACAAATAGGAGAAGACAGAGAAAACTATAAAAATCAAATCTCGAAGTCGTGTGACCAAAATTGATATGATTATGAACAATAAATTGTGTTCGAAACGTCATCCAGTATACAATACTGTTTCACTGTGTGATACATTTAATAATCAAACTAATATGGAATTACTTAATACCACAGTGCCCAAGTTTTACACATATATTAATAAGAGATCTCAGAACATTGTATGAGGTAACCGAGTCTCCATCCGGGAAGAGATCAAGCCAGACGATGAAACCAATAGAACATGGTCAAGGGAATCCGATCACCAAGGAGGAGAGACAAATAAAACAGTGGGGGTGATCCATGTTGGTTCGGACTTATAATATTACAGCTAAGCATATGTTTGATTAAGTTATCTTTAACTAGTCTCTCCATAATTCTAGATGCTATAGGTGCGATACTGATCGGCCGGTAGTTACTGACTTCAGTTTTCGAGCCAGATTTGTGTTTAGGCATAATGAATGTTGTCTTCCATATGTCAGGGTAATTTTGAGTTTCTAGGGACATTGTGAATATTTTAAGAAGCAGTAGAGGAATGTCAGGGCCACCATATTTATAGAAATAAGATGATATACCGTCGGTGCCGAAATCTTTTAAACTTTTGAGGGTTCTTATAGTTTGGTTAATATTAGTGTAATTGAATTCAACAGTGGTAATTTGGTTTGGTGTGAGTGGAGATGGAGTTTGTGCTATATTAGTAATAGGGTGTATATCGAGTAGCTGGACTGAGGGCTTAAGATAGTTACCTGCAAACGTTTTGCTGGATAGTTCACATATGTCTTCAGGGTTAGTGCATAGCCTACCTTTGTCTATGAGGAGAGAAATGCTGTGATTTTTGCGATTCATTCGCTTCCTTAAGATTTCTGTGAGTGCATACACTCTAACAGGACTGGCTACTGCGATGCGTTCTTCGTTTCTCATACGGAAATCTCGAGCTTGTGAGATGGAGCTAAGGGTGTTAAGTATTAGACCTAGAGTGCCAAAGTCGTGGTGTTTGAAGTAACTTGTTGAGAGTCTCTTCAGTTTCATACGATCCTTTGGTTTTATGAATGACTTTCTGTGTGGGGAAAACTTTAGTGTTTGAAGTGGAATGACAGCATCTAAGCATGCGTTAGAGTTATGGTAGAAGGTGGTTAGAGCTCTCGATAGGTCATCAGTAGTGAAGTATTTATCCCATTCGGAGGATCTTAGCATCGATGGTGGTGGGAGGGTGGTGACTGCTAGTCAGCGGATATGATGGTGGGGACATATGTGAACCACCCTTATCTGTGGGACAGCACTCTATTGCTAAGGCTCCTGAGTTCGAATGGCTTCTGCAAAATGAAAATAAATAAAAAAGTAAAAACTAAAAAAAATAATGAAAAAGGAAATAGAAGTTGAAAATTGCCTAGAGCCGAAGTTTAAACGCAAACTCCCGAATGAAAGTAAATGGTATAAGTCCGCTACTTCAGAAGGACACCGGACTGTATACTCCAGAAAAACATATATTACTAGGCCCTTGCTTTTCTTTTACATAGCTCACGCACTCTGACTTTTGTGTTTAATTCCTTTTAAACCTCGTAAGTAGGTGAAATTATCCCTGTCTTTCACTTCAAACTAATTGTTCGCAGAAAAGACTGTAAAATATCGGGAAAATATTTCTTGAAAAAAACAATAAAAAATGATGAACCCCATGCCTGTTATATATTTTGAATTATTAACACCTTTTATATACTTCTGCACCTCTCTGTCGGTTTTCTTGTGTCTTCTTCTCTTTTCAAAGATACTGCTTTCAACGAAGGTACTGATACAGCGCTGCAATTCTCTACTTATTCGTGATATTGCTAGCTCATCTAGTGAATAACGGGATCATCGGTATTATAAAATCTGCTGACAAGTTCAAAGTGGGTCTCATAAACAACTGGAAATGTCACAAATATGATGTACTTACAGGTGAATATAAAATTTAATAGACTTTAAAACTCTTTCTGAATGATTTACTGATAATTATTGTTTATTCTGCATCTCTTATGTACCACGTCAGCATCTGTACAGAAATGCTACTTACCTTCCCAACTAACGCAATCATTTATGATTCCCGCGTGAAATTGACATGTATTTTTTTCAGTCACAGTTTAGATTTGACGCTATATCTATTTCCTTATTTGTACACTTCATTTTAAATGTTTCTCTCACATTTACCAGTATTCAACTTATTTCTAAATTAACAAATTATATATTCTATAAGTTCTCATAAGTGTACATATGTTCATGCCTGTAAAAATGGCTGGTTTCTGTTACAGAAATAAAATTACAGAATCCTAGCACTGATTTTACTAAGGCCCAGTTTGCCCTACTATAGTTCCTATATATTACTTGTTGTGAGGTGGAGGTATGAGATGCATTGCTACTCAGCGGAATTGGCAGTGCACACATCACTGTTTTGTGGTCGCTCCCTGGAAACTCAGAACCTACTAGCGTTGAAAGGGGGCTTGTATCGTGGCAGAAGATTAAGTCTAGTACGTTATTACCTCTTGTGGGAGTAGTGACAGTTTGTTTCCAGCCAAGTATATCCAGTGTATCTAAGAACTTATCAAATTTAGTTGGGCCTGTGGGCATATCCCAGCTGATTTCAGGTAAGTTAAAGTCCCCACATAGGATCTTATGATCGTATTGTAAGTCGAATAATTGCTCCAGAGTATTAATAAATTGGGTCTCGTAATTACTAAAGGTGCCAGGTGCTCTGTAGGTGCATCAAATTAATGCTGTTATGTTATTTAAGTGTACATTAACCCATAGAGTCTCAGGCATGTTAAGTGTACTACTCTCTAGCTGTGATACAGTAAGTGCATTCAGAAAGTACATGAGACAACCCTCTCCCTTACCACCTTCCCTGTCACACCGAAAGTGTGTGTAGTTATCTAAGCTTATTTCCTCATCCAGGATGTTCGAATGACACCAAGATTCAGTGATGACAATTACAGGGGGTTTGTATATTACTGTGAGTGCTCTGAGCATCGGCAATTTATTTAGAACAGATCTAGCATTTATGAGGATTAGGTAAAGATGAGAGTTGAAATAGCATTTGAAGTATTTAAGTTCGTTAGTCAGCCCCGAATATGGTTCAGCACCCAGTAGTTCTGCCGGACATGACGATCCTATGTTAAGAGGGGTTTCAGCATCATGCTCACCTATGTCTATCGAGTTGGTGTGTGCTGTTTTCGGTGAAGAATTAGGAGTTGGAGTACTGGATTTGCTATAGACTAAGGAATTTTTATTTTTAGTTAGGTTACAGAAAAGGGTAGGGTTCTTTATTTGACCTATACTTGTGCAAGTGTCAAGTGTGCCTAATGGATACGGGTGCACAAGACCGTTCCTGTTTTCATGCAAGGAGGGAGCCAGCACTAGTGGTTTAGGAGTGTTAACATCCCTACCAGCTGTTTTTTCAACGCTGACAGGGACGCGGGGGATAAAAAATGGTTGGATCCTTGTGATGACCATGGCTTATTATTCCACCTATTGTTTGATGCTAGTTGTGTCCTTGTGTGGGTTTCATGTGTACTGCATTGTGGGTTAGTTCCCAGCAGACTTGTACCATATATCCGGTCGAAATTTGTTTGTGTGCCATACTCTGAAGACCCTGAGTTGTTGGTAGCCGAGTTCTGACTATTACCACTTGTACTATTGAGGGTGACATTGTTGTGACATTGGATATTAGTGTGTGCCATGGTGCGATTTAGCACGCTGTGAGTGCGAATACTATTGACCGTGGGAAGTTTGGGCTTATTTTTAGTGCCATTGTTTTTGTTGGCATGATTTAGGGACATATTTTCCCTATCTTTAGCAATGGAGTTATGGCTAGGAGAGGACAATGTCGAATTTCGGGGGTTTTGACTTTTTTCTGGGGTTATTTAGTGGCATTTTAGATTCTGCGGTGATAGGTGGTATGGTTTTATTATATATTTGGTCACAGTCTAGTGGCCTTTCAGCTGGTGTTGCACTCTGATGGGATATTTCTGTGTGTTTTGAGAAGGGTGATGCGGTGGGATCTACTGTATCTTTCATAGGGTTGGGAATTATGGCTGCTTGCAATGTCCTATTACCTATTTCACAATTAGTCTTAGCGAGATAATTGTATGCGCGCCTTTCTATGACTGTTTTGTCCACCCCGACCTTTATATGTTTGTAGTTTCTGGCTTGCGATAGGGTGTGTTGGGAGTGGGTGAATTTTCTGGTCTCTGCCGGAGTTTCGAACTGAAAACGAATAGGACAACACTTTTCATGTTGACTCTTCTTCAGCCTATAGCACTTAGTCTTGGAGTTAGGCATTTTCGCCTCACTAGGTAAGATGCGCTGTACCTTTTTTAGTGCCTCATTGTCCGGAACGTTGTAGACAATAGCACTCAGTTTTGCGTCGAGTCGTTTCGTTACTTCTGTGGTAACAAAGTTAATGAGGTTATCTACCTTAGTTACCGATTCTGTGTCAAGCTTGTTAAGATTTACAGTTTTCATGAGGATA
Source organism: Trichobilharzia regenti (assembly GCA_944472135.2). Taxonomy (NCBI): domain Eukaryota; kingdom Metazoa; phylum Platyhelminthes; class Trematoda; order Strigeidida; family Schistosomatidae; genus Trichobilharzia; species Trichobilharzia regenti. Next base: position 72,275,054 of record OX235263.1, read on the forward strand.
GTTAGAGGTGTCAGTTCACAGACATGCGATCTGATATCGCTGATCAGATCTGATAATTTGGATATCTCGGTATTGGTTTCGATGTTTCCAGCATTTACTGACTTACTGTTTTTTATTTCCCTTAACTCAACCTTAAGTTCTCCTATAGACAACTTTAGAAGTTCTATTTCTGAAGATAGTACTGAAAAAGAGCTTGATGGCTGGAGTTTTTCGATAAGCACATAAGGTGAAGGGAGGAGTTCTGTGTGAGCAGAGGGTACTGAATTTTTAGGAGTAGTGCTAATACTAGCTGTCAGTACAGTTTTATCCTCAGTTCCAGCTCGACGCTTACGGCATACAAGTGAGTTATGTGACTCACTATAGCCGTTTGTAGGGGGGGTTGTTGCTTGATGTAGCAGTCAGGGACGTTAAATTGGACACCAGTTTTACAGGGGATTGGGTTCGTTGCTTTTTACTTTGACTAACCATAACTATTAGAAATGAGAGTTTATGGTTACAAGTATGGAAGTAGTAGAGTACTTGTGCAAGTATTACAACACGATACATTTTATGTAAAGAATCACGTGAAAATGTAACGCAAACGTCGAACGTACCGTTGATGTCACTGTTTCGCCGTCTAGGGATAGTAGGATTATCAAACTCCCTAAGCATGAACCTCGGTGTTTCGACGGAAACCCAGCTGACTATTTACGGTTTGTAAGAGAGTTTGAAATCATGTTGAGTAGTTTTTTTATTAAACGACGACTGACTGATACCAGTTGATGAACTTAGCGGTGTGTCAGAAGCTGTTGTTGTTCGCCTTTCAGAATGTTGTCTAACTGTATGAATAACACCACTTCTGTCTCTTAATATTAGCTCCAGTTTAGCATTAGCGTCTGATGATAGGTGGGCTACACGCTAATCAATTACACTGACGGTCTCACAAGTATCCATAACTTCTGCAACTGCATCTGCATTCAATTCTACATCACGTTCAAGTAGTGCAGAACCTTTGTTCAACTCAGCAGTAGTAGGCATTCTCCTCATTTCATCATGATCAACCAAAGACAACTGTGCACTATCATGATCATTATCACGAATATTCACTTTACCGTCAACTTCATCATTTTCAAACTCTTTAATAACAGAAGTAGACAATTTTGGTTCCTCCTCACAAATCCTTAAAGGTTTTATAGCTTCACTCTGACTAGTTATACCTTGTAAACTTGTAGAGTCAGAACTGCACTTTGAAACTGTAACTCTCTTCTGTGGCACTATCGTTTACCAGTTTCAGAATATCATAAAACTTTGGCTCAATACCTTCATCCTGTATTATTATTATTATTGCTCCCTTGGGTTTCTAGTGGAACATACGGCAGTGGGCTTCAACTGCACGTCTCCACTTGCCGCTTCTGTCTTCCTTCTACTGTAGTTTTCGCCTGCATCCATGTTAGTCCATATTCTTTCGACTCCTTTTCACACGATCTCCTCCATGTCACCCTTGGACGTCCCACACGCCGATTCCCTTTCGAGTTTCACTCGAGGGCTTGACGAAAAATGTCACCCAGCGGTCTCCTCAGCGAGTGTCCGATCCATCTCCACTTTCTCGTGCATATTTGTTGGGCGATTGGTTCTTGCTTTGTTTGTTCCCATAATTCCTTGTTGGTGATTCTTTCCGGCCATCTGATCTTCAGTATAGAGCCAGCGAAGACAGTTGTTAATAAAGGTCTGCAACAGGCTGTTGGAAATATTCTTTGTGACCCGCCAAGTTTCTGATCCGTACTGAAGAACTGACCTTACGTTTGTATTGAAAATCCGAATTTTGTTGGTGGTGCTGGGTGACGAAGATTTCCAGATTGGCTTCAGGTTGATGAATGTGTTTCTCGCCTTCCCGATTCTCGCTCGATTTGACATCCTAGTCCGTTCCGACTGAGTATAATTGAGACAATGCTCGATACTAGATAAGTTAATGAAGTAACCTCTTTCAAATCCCTCCCGTTGATGGTGATTGTCGTCGGATGTTGTTGCTGCTGTTGTTGTTGGTTGGTTATTTTCATAACCTCCGTCTTGTCTATGTTTACCTGGAGTCCTGTCTTTGCTGCTTCTTCGACCAGTTTGTCGGTTTTCGCTTGTAAGTCTTCGATTGTGTGTGACATCAAACATAAATCATCCACGCGCGAAATCCAGGTCTTCTAGGTTCTTCACGTCGGTCCAGGATATTCCTGTCTTCTCATTTCCCACAGTCTGACGCATAATCCAGTCCACCACAATTAGGAATATCATTGGTGATAGTCTAACCAGGCTAATTACCCAATCATTTTTAAATTCAGTAATTCCCTTGATGCTAGTAAGTTTACTAAATGTCAGGATCACTTAAGACTGAATAGCAGTTATAAGTCTATAACCGTAGCTCAGGATAAAACACCGTGTCAGCGCAGAATAATGCGTAGTAATAACCTGGTCACCTCCTCTAGCTTTGATTTACCAAATAAGGATCGTGCACAGCAACAGACACCTAGTGCTGAAACTAGCATTCAGCAAACTACACAACAACCACACCTGCCAATGGAACTAGGAACTGATTTAGATACCAGTACCCCTGTAAATAAAGCCTCATCGAAAGATGTTAAAATGACTAGAACTTCTGCAAGTTGTTCTAAGAAATTTCCCCCCAAACGTAGTAACCTCACCACGATGAACAAATTTCGCAGGGTTGAGACTAATGATGGGGAAGAATACTTTGTATTCAATAAGCCTGCTGAGAGTAAGAATGCCAACAAACCATCACTTGTTACGAAAAACTCCTCTCGAAACATAAGTATATCTGGAGGTGTTCCGCATGCTCCACCTTATAGAAAGTCAGGCTCCAAGACTCCTAAAGTCTTGCAGCCAAAGCACCTTCCTTCACAATTCCCTTTAAGTTATAAAAACAACCCGAAGGTGTATACCGGTATGACGAATAGCAGTTGGATGGGTAGACCTTTTGATGCTATGCCTTTTAACCGTCAACCTAGGCCCAACCTGTACTACCCTTATATCCAGGAACACATGGTAAATTTTCCAGGTGTCCCGAATCACTGGTACGACCCATGGCACCTAGGACCACCTCATTGCACTCCAACCCCGATGTACAGACACCCAGTCCGACCTCCTTTTCATTCATAAATTCTTGCGGTGCTGACGCACAAATAGATTTAGGTTATGGTGACATTTTAAGCCAGTTTGTAGTATCCCGTGACTTATTCACGATATTGCTAATTAATGCACGTTCCTTAATCAATAAGATATCTGAACTAAGGACATTATTATTAGTCGCCAAGCCTACTGTAGCTCTGATTACTGAGTCATGGTGCTCATCCTCTGTACTTGATGTGCATATAGGTATCGATGATTACACTGTACACCGTGCAAACAGAGATTGCAAGCGTGGTGGAGGATGTCTCATATATATACATAGCTCATTTGTAGTCAGTAAGGTGGAAGATGAAACAATGAATAATGTACCTGACTCACTCTGGGTTGTCTTACATGGAGATAAGTACAAACTTCTCATAGGCTGTGTTTATCGAGCACCAAGCTCAACAAAAGAAACTGATGCGTTATTAGCTAAATCGTTTGCACACGCATCCTCGTTTAGTGCTAATTACAAAATAATTGCAGGGGACTTCAATCTTCCAGAAGTCAATTGGCTAACTAGTTCCGGCCCCCAACGCTTCGACGAATTACTTGCCACTATAGACTGTTATGGATGGCAACAACACGTCCAGACACCTACTCGTGGTGACAACATGTTGGACCTTGTTTTTTGTCATGACACAATCCCAGTATCCACGTATGTTGGTAATAGATTTTCCAGTAGTGACCATAGAATGGTACTCTGCTCTCTGCCTTTCTCACCACTAAATACAGGAAACAAACAAGACTCAGGAAGCACAATATGTCGTAGTTACAAATATACAGACTGGGGATTAGTCCAAGAACTTATTCGACTCTGTCAATGGGATGACTATTTTACCACTGACTCCCTGGAGGCCTTAGTAACCCTGTTTTACAGGAATGTTACCCTTTGTCTAGATACAGTTGCTCCAAAGAAAATAGTGAAATTAAGTAGACACCGAACTGAATATATTCCAAGGGCACACCGTAATAAGTTAAGGAAACTGAAGAAACAGTACTATTCCACTAAGGACATATCACTATTGCTCTCAATCCACGAGTCTCTTGAATCTATCAAGCGCCTACGCTCTCAAAAGGACCTCGACGAAGAGTTAACGGCACTTGAAAGTACCTCCAAAGTTTATAACTTAACGGCACTTCTTAAAAAACGAATGCAGTCGGCGAGGGAAATCCCATACTTACTTCACGACAAAGTAATCTACAATGAACCTGCCACTATCTGTGAACTCTTCAGTGATTGGTTTGCAAACTTTAGTTTAGAAACACATATGCCTGGTGAAACCGCTCCCCTTACTATCTCTTCCCTTGAAAGCATTGTGTTCACTAATCAGTTAATAGTACAAGCAATTAAAAGCCTTAAACCTTCCACTAGTACGGGACCGGATGGCCTCGCTTCGATAATTTTCAAAAACAGTGGGTGTGATATACCCTTGTTACTTCTTAAATTCTTCTCAATATCTATGGACACTGGCACTTACCCTAGTGAGTGGAAAACTAGCTTCATAATTCCACATTACAAATCTGGTGATAGGGCAAACGTCCGCAATTACAGACCCATAAATATAACCCCAGTTATCTCACGAATCATGGAGAAAGTTGTAAAAGATCAATTGTCAGACTACCTAATTAGGGAAGATCTTGTTACAAGGTCTCAACACGGATTTCTCAAAAATAGATCCTGCGTTACTTGCCACTTCGACTTTTTCAACTGCATCACTAGTAGTCGCGAAGCACGTAAGCTAGTCGTTGTTCTCTACTTCGATATATCTAGGGCATTTGACATGGTATCTCACAGTATTCTCTTTGAGAAGCTGTACTCTTGTGGAATTCGCAACCCATTACTGAACTGGTTAAAATCATTTCTAAGCAACAGGGTACAAATAACCAAAGTTGGATCTGTATTGTCTCATCCTAGGCAGATCTCAAGTGGGGTCGTGCAAGGTAGTGTCCTAGGTCCACTTTTATTCACAGTCTACATTAACAGCATTTGCAAGTGCTTCACCTTAGGCAAACCATTCCTATATGCTGACGACCTCAAAGTCGTCTACTCCTGCTACACTCATGAATTAAGCGATATGGTTACTAAAATACATCTTGAACTAAGTAGTCTCGCATCATGGTGTGCTGATTCCTGTCTAAATTTTAACATTGACAAATGCGGCTGGATTTGTATTGGCAACAGTAACCTTGATCTAACTCTTGAAATAAATGGGCGAAAACTAGCTAAGCTCAACTCAGTCGTAGATCTCGGTATTAGATACTCTAGTAACCTAACGTTCGCTGAACAGACTGATTATGCCAGACGTAAAACGCGAAGGCTGATAGGATGCATAACACGCAATTTCTTTTGTTGTGAAACTAGGGTTTTATTATACAAAGTATGTGTCCGACCTATCTTAGAATACTGCCCGTTTATTCTTAGCGGACTAAGACAAAATGACAAGCTTAAATTAGAGGGAGTGCAACGGCAGTTTACCTCAAGAACTCTTGGTTTAGAAAGTGGTCTGGAATACCATGAGCGATGCGTAAGACTAAGATTAGAACCCCTCTGGAAAAGACGCCTTAAGCTAAACCTTATCTTTTACTATAAGCTAACTAATCTTCTCTTGCATTCCTCCGAGCCAATAACTAAACCTACCGCTGTCATCAGTTACAATCTTAGAAATCATCACAACCTAGCTGCTATGGAGCACTGTCAGACTTACGTGCGGTACAACTTCTTCTTAAATAAGTTTTCAGTCATTTGGAATAGACTACCAGCTAATGTGCGCGATGCAAACACACTTCCAGTGTTCATCTCCTCAGTCACCAGACTGCTCAAAGATGACAATGCACTTTTGCGCCTGACTCTTACACCTTCTTTTTCACCCTACATAGATATTTTAAGTTCTTTAAACGTGTAGTTACAACAAACTACAATTATAAATTTTAATATTATTGGAACTAGATGATTAACATTTCTACACAGGACAGTAATATATTAGTTTACACATAATATAAAAGTTAGCATAACGGGACTAGTTAGTTTGTGTACCAAAATAACCACAGTTACTAAACAGAATATATATGTATATATTTATTAATCACTCCTTAAGGACTCCCGTTGCTTTCTTTTGCGTTGCTGTTGTTTGTCTTCTTTTTTCTCTCACCATTTCAGCTTCCATTTGACTTTTTGAATGAGAATGAATAATGTGGATATTTGACCATTTACAATGACAAATGATCTGCAAACATTATTGGTCCCGTATCTTTCAGTTGCCTGGTTAATAACGAATTAACTTTCTCCACGACGCAACCTGGATTACATTTGTGGAATATACTCTTATACCAATGGAAAAGTATCTATTTGTAATACAACGTCACGATTGTAGCTTATAACATAACTGATCGTATCTGTAAAAATAGCTTCCTTATTACCCAATTTGGATATAAATCAAATCAAAAATAAGATTCGGATTTGTACACACCCAAGTTATATTGAGGAATTACTTCAAGCTTTATTTTTTCCCAAGTATTTTTAATCCATCCAAAACTTACTTGGGTTTTTTTGTTAATGCGAAGACAATATTCCTATATTTCATGATGTGCTCCATTGAATGACTTGTTATATTGTGGAATAACTTCAAGCTTTATTTTTCCCAAGTATTTTTAATCCATCCAAAACTTACTTGGGTTTTTTTGTTAATGCGAAGTCAATATTCCTATATTTCATGATGTGCTCCATTGAATGACTTGTTATATTGTGGAATAACTTCAAGCTTTATTTTTTCCCAAGTATTTTTAATCCATCCAAAACTTACTTGGGTTTTTTTGTTAATGCGAAGTTAATATTCCTATATTTCATGACGTGCTCCATTGAATGACTGGTTATATATTGTTCCCACAGACCTAAGACAAAAACGCCAGCAACCATGTAACTAAACCATAAACAAAATTTATGAAATTTATATAATGCTTATCCATGCCTGTATATTTGGTGTGTCCTACACAAGTAGGAAAAAATGTGTATTTTATTAACACATTATTATTAATTATGATTGCTAATCGTATATGTAATTTATCATATTGATGATGCATGTAAACTGGCGTCTCTCATGTACAAAATGAGAATATACTATTATTATTATTATTATTATTACTATTGAGGGTGACATTGTTGTGACATTGGATATTAGTGTGTGCCATGGTGCGATTTAGCACGCTGTGAGTGCGAATACTATTGACCGTGGGAAGTTTGGGCTTATTTTTAGTGCCATTGTTTTTGTTGGCATAATTTAGGGACATATTTTCCCTATCTTTAGCAATGGAGTTATGGCTAGGAGAGGACAATGTCGAATTTCGGGAGTTTTGACTTTTTTCTGGGGTTATTTAGTGGCATTTTAGATTCTGCGGTGATAGGTGGTATGGTTTTATTATATATTTGGTCACAGTCTAGTGGCCTTTCAGCTGGTGTTGCACTCTGATGGGATATTTCTGTGTGTTTTGAGAAGGGTGATGCGGTGGGATCTACTGTATCTTTCATAGGGTTGGGAATTATGGCTGCTTGCAATGTCCTATTACCTATTTCACAATTAGTCTTAGCGAGATAATTGTATGCGCGCCTTTCTATGACTGTTTTGTGCACCCCGACCTTTATATGTTTGTAGTTTCTGGCTTGCGATAGGGTGTGTTGGGAGTGGGTGAATTTTCTGGTCTCTGCCGGAGTTTCGAACTGAAAACGAATAGGACAACACTTTTCATGTTGACTCTTCTTCAGCCTATAGCACTTAGTCTTGGAGTTAGGCATTTTCGCCTCACTAGGTAAATGCGCTGTACCTTTTTTAGTGCCTCATTGTCCGGAACGTTGTAGACAATAGCACTCAGTTTTGCGTCGAGTCGTTTCGTTACTTCTGTGGTAACAAAGTTAATGAGGTTATCTACCTTAGTTACCGATTCTGTGTCAAGCTTGTTAAGAATTACAGTTTTCATGAGGATAGTAAGAGGTGTCAGTTCACAGACATGCGATCTGATATCGCTGATCAGATCTGATAATTTGGATATCTCGGTATTGGTTTCGATGTTTCCAGCATTTACTGACTTACTGTTTTTTATTTCCCTTAACTCAACCTTAAGTTCTCCTATAGACAACTTTAGAAGTTCTATTTCTGAAGATAGTACTGAAAAAGAGCTTGATGGCTGGAGTTTTTCGATAAGCACATAAGGTGAAGGGAGGAGTTCTGTGTGAGCAGAGGGTACTGAATTTTTAGGAGTAGTGCTAATACTAGCTGTCAGTACAGTTTTATCCTCAGTTCCAGCTCGACGCTTACGGCATACAAGTGAGTTATGTGACTCACTATAGCCGTTTGTAGGGGGGCTTGTTGCTTGATGTAGCAGTCAGGGACGTTAAATTGGACACCAGTTTTACAGGAGATTGGGTTCGTTGCTTTTTACTTTGACTAACCATAACTATTAGAAGTGAGAGTTTATAGTTACAAGTATGGAAGTAGTAGAGTACTTGTGCAAGTATTACAACACGATACATTTTATGTAAAGAATCACGTGAAAATGTAACGCAAACGTCGAACGTACCGTTGATGTCACTGTTTCGCCGTCTAGGGATAGTAGGATTATCAAACTCCCTAAGCATGAACCTCGGTGTTTCGAAGGAAACCCAGCTGACTATTTACGGTTTGTAAGAGAGTTTGAAATCATGTTGAGTAGTTTTTTTATTAAACGACGACTGACTGATACCAGTTGATGAAGTTAGCGGTGTGCCAGAAGCTGTTGTTGTTCGCCTTTCAGAAAGTTGTCTAATTCAATATTACCACCACTGCTTTCTTTTACTATCAGCTCAGGTTTAGCACTATCATCTGATGATAGGTGGGCTACACGCTGATCAATTACACTGACGGTCTCACAAGTATCCATAACTTCTGCAACTGCATCTGCATTCAATTCTACATCACGTTCAAGTAGTGCAGAACCTTTGTTCAACTCAGCAGTAGTAGGCACTCCCCTCATCTCATCATGATCAACCAAAGACAACTGTGCACTATCATGATCATTATCACGAATATTCACTTTACCGTCAACTTCATCATTTTCAAACTCTTTAATAACAGAAGTAGACAATTTTGGTTCCTCCTCACAAATCCTTAAAGGTTTTATAGCTTCACTCTGACTAGTTATACCTTGTAAACTTGTGGAGTCAGAACTGCACTCTGAAACTGTAACTCTCTTCTGTGGCACTATCGTTTACCAGTTTCAGAATATCATAAAACTTTGGCTCAATACCTTCATCCTGTATTATTATTATTGCTCCCTTGGGTTTCTAGTGGAACATACGGCAGTGGGCTTCAACTGCACGTCTCCACTTGCCGCTTCTGTCTTCCTTCTGCTGTACTTTTCGCCTGCATCCATGTTAGTCCATATTCTTTCGACTCCTTTTCACACGATCTCCTCCATGTCACCCTTGGACGTCCCACACGCCGATTCCCTTTCGAGTTTCACTCGAGGGCTTGACGGGAGATGTCACCCAGCGGTCTCCTCAGCGAGTGTCCGATCCATCTCCACTTTCTCGTGCATATTTGTTGGGCGATTGGTTCTTGCTTTGTTTGTTCCCATAATTCCTTGTTGGTGATTCTTTCCGGCCATCTGATCTTCAGTATTGAGCGAAGACAGTTGTTAATAAAGGTCTGCAGCCTTTTGGAAATATTCTTTGTGACCCGCCAAGTTTCTGATCCGTATAGAAGAACTGACCTTACGTTTGTATTGAAAATCCGAATTTTGTTGGTGGTGCTGGGTGACGAAGATTTCCAGATTGGCTTCAGGTTGATGAATGTGTTTCTCGCCTTCCCGATTCTCGCTCGATTTGACATCCTAGTCCGTTCCGACTGAGTGTAATTGAGACAATGCTCGATACTAGATAAGTTAATGAAGTAACCTCTTTCAAATCCCTCCCGTTGATGGTGATTGACGTCGGATGCTGTTGCTGTTGTTGGTTGGTTATTTTCATAACCTCCGTCTTGTCTATGTTTACCTGGAGTCCTGTCTTCGCTGCTTCTTCGACCAGTTTGTCGGTTTTCGCTTGTAAGTCTTCGATTTTGTGTGACATCAAACATAAATCATCCACGCGCGAAATCCAGGTCTTCTAGGTTCTTCACGTCGGTCCAGGATATTCCTGTCTTCTCGTTTCCCACAGTCTGACGCATAATCCAGTCCACCACAATTAGGAATATCATTGGTGATAATAAGCACCCTTGTCTGACTCCTGTGTTTACTCCAAACGCCTCGCTGAGTCTTCCGTTGTGGATCACTTGACATGTGCCGTTGTCATACAGCTGTTGAATAAGGTTGATGAATATTTAGGGTACGCCATAGTACTCGAGTAATTTCCAAATTACTTCACGATCAACGCTGTCGAAGGCCTTCTCAAAGTCTATAAAGTTGAGGTAGAGGTTTGATTGCCATTCCATGCTTTGTTCTGATGATGATGCGTAGAGTTGCAATTTGGTCAGTACATGATATGCCTGACTTTCCTGAATCCAGCTTGTTCTGGTCGGAGTTCTGTCTCCAGTGCGTCCTTTAATCTCTCCAGGATGATGTGACTCAGGATTTTACTTGGCGTCTACAGGAGCATGATTCCTCGCCAGTTCTTGCTGAGTGAGTCCTAAGTCGCCCTTCTTTGGTAGTTTCACGAGGTAACCTTTCCTCCAGTCAGTAGGCACCTTTCCCTCCTTCCAGACCTTTTGCAATAATGGAGTCAGCATGTCTGCTGTAGTTTCTGGGTCCGCTTTCAGTGCTTCAGGGGGTATTCCATCTGGTCCGGCTGCTTTTCCAGCTTTCAGAAGCTTGATTGCATTCAAGACTACGGCTCTCATTGGAGGATTGGTGTCAACTTGCAGTTGTGTACGTGCTGTTGTTGGTATTTCTGGACGGGTTGGAGGTGATGGTCGGTTCAAGAGTCCTTTGAAGTGATCCGCCCATTGTTTAATCTGTTTTTCTTCCTTGGTAATTGGGTTCCCTTGGCTGTCTTTTATAGGTTTCGCTTGTGTTGGTCTCTTCCCGGATAGAGATTCGGTTGTCTGATATAGTGTCATCAGGTCCCTTTTGCCTGCTGCCTTCTCAGCTTCAGTTGCCAGATTGTCTTAGATTTGTCTTTTGCCCTTCCTAGCACTCTTCTTCACTTCTTTGCCCAGTGCTTCGTAAGTTGAGCTCAGCGTCTCCTTCTCCTGTCCGTCCTTGCATTGAATCATTTTCTCTTTCACCATTCTCCTCTCTTCTATTAATTTCCAAGTGTCCGTTGAGAGCCATTCCTTGTCTTGTCTCTTCTTTCTTCCTAGAACCGTTGAACACGTTTCGTTGAGAATCGCCTTCAGAGACTTCCAATGTTCTTCCACGCATGATTCTTCAGTGATGTCGCGTAGTGTTTCCTGCTTCGCTCTGACAGTTGCAGTGAAAGTGTCTTTTGTGGTTGTGTCCTTCAGTTTCTGAGTGTTGAACTTGCATTGTGGCCTATCCCCAGCTATCCTCGAGGCTTTTAGTTTCACCTTGAAAGTCCCTTGTACTAGATAGTGGTGTGAACCCACATCTGCTCCTCTCCTTGACCTTGTGTCCAGTAGGCTCCGTCTCCACTTTATTGAAATTGAGATGAAGTCTATTTGGTTCTTGGTGTTTCCATCTGGTGAAATCCATATCGTCTTGTGTATATCCTTGTGCTTGAACACACTACCACCAATCACCAAATCATTGAAGGCGCAGAAGTCTGAGAAGAGTTCACCATTGTCGTTCATTTCGCCGAGAGCCTCGCGACCCATGGTGAGTTCTCTTCCTGTGTTGTCTCGTCCCAGCTTCACATTCATGTCGCCCATCAGGATTTTGATATCGCCATTTGGGACGTTGTCCATTATTGCTTGTAGTTGTCTGTAGAACGCCTCCTTCTTCTCTTGTTCTGAGACGTTTGTAGGCGCATAGCATTGGATGATTGTAACCTTCCTTCCTTTTGAGTTGAACCTGGCTGTCATTATCCTGGAGGAGATTGGTTCCCACTGCATGAGAGCTTTGGTTGCTGTTGGTGACATCATGATGGCCACTCCCTCGGTGTGCTCATGTTGTCCTCTAGGTGGCCGGAATAGATTACTGTCCCTCCAGTAGGTAGTTGGCACCTTCCAGTTCCGTTCCATCTGCTCTCGCAGATTCCCAACGCTTCTATTCTGTACCTTCTCATTTCAGCGGCTATCTGGGCAGCCTTTCCAGTTTCGTACATTGCGCGAACATTCCAGGTACCCATCCTTACTTTTGCTTTCATCGAAAGAAGGCACATCGGCTGACTGGCTTCCCGAAGGCTTTCACCAACCTGCGTCATTTCACTTCCCCGATTCCAGCGTAAAGTAAGGCTATTGCATACGTTTCTAGAATTTTTAAAATATTTATTCGCTGAAGTTCCTGTAACGATTTGGTTGTTTTACAGGGGTGGAGTTGCTAGCACCACGCCCCAACCCTCCCTCTTCACCCACTTCCGTTGCAGTCGAGTAGGTAGGCATCTCGCTTTTACCTCTAGGACCGAGCTTGAGTTCAAATCACTCATGCGATTCATCGAAATCAACGTATTCTTGTAAGTCATCAGATTATCCAAAAACTCAATGAGTGCCTTGGAGTCATCTTTTAATTGATTGCCATTACCTTTGACAGCCTCGAATACGTTCATTACAATCATCGAAGGTCTTTCAAACCTTTGACGCAGTGTGCTCATAGCCTGAGAGTATCCTTCGTTTGGGGGCATGAACTTACAGCACTGTATAGCTCTTGAAGCAACTCCAGTGCAATACCTCATCAAATACATTAACTTCATTTCATGATTTAATAAATAACCACTCAACGGGATCTCAAACTCCTTTACAAACTGTAAATTTTCAGCTGGGTTTCCGTCGAAACACCGTGGTTCAAATTTAGGGAGTTTGATATTCCTATTATCCCTAGACGGCGAAACAGTGACATCAACCTTGTCATGCTTAACATCAGACACATCGTTACAAGTAACAGACAAGTCACCATGACTAACTTTCCCGTTTGCATCCAAGACACTCTGTCCCTTCTTTTACCCAGGCATCACTGATCGTAACGAAAATTCCAGAAATTTCCAGATATTGCTTGTTCAAAGAAGACTTGGCCCGCACCAGGAAAGATTAACAGTGACTATCCAAACTGTCACCAACTGTCCAAAACCGTCAGAAACTGTCAGCCACGTCTCGTAAACCGTTGATGCCCAGCTCTTGCTAAGCTGGGCCTCACACTGTCCCTCGAGGCCTTTCAGAAACACTTAGTACGAACGGACGCGAAAACAGAACACCGATTGGCGACTCGAGAATTCTTTATTCTACCACCAACATATAAGCAGTACAATGAACTAAGGTTTCTGACGGTTTTTATACGTTCTTTCTGAACAGCGACCGTTGAGACGATGACTGTCGGACTGATGCTTCCGAGAAAAAAAGGGAAGTTGGGTTTGAGCAAACAACCATGAATTGATCATTCAATCTTCAACTACATTGATACACCAGTACTGTAATAAGGATGTTATATTGTTTGGCAATTAAAGCGGAGAATAATACAAGTGTAGCAACAAATGTTTTATACCAAAATTATTGTTTACTTTTATTCGGTTTTGATCGTCTTCGTCGAACTTGTACACGATCGAACCATTCGCGCCTTCGAGTTGCCTACCAATGGCTATCAGTTCTGAAAACAAACGTTCAATATTCACCTCCATTGACACGTATGTTTTAATTTACTGCAGTTTAAAAAAGTAATATATGAGTGAAATGCTTTATATATGCCTACCTCTTCTGACAACGACCAAATTTGCGTAATTTTAATAGCAGTTATCCATGACTGCGAAATTGGTGTGTTCCTACATAAATAGGAATAAATATATCATTATTTTGATGCCACAAGTGGCCTGAATTGTTCTGATGCAGTGACAACCGATTTCCTCCGAAATAGTATCGGTTTGGCAACTCGCTATGATATTAAAATGAACGCAAAATTGCCTGCCGATATCACGTTTAGTGATAAAATAGATTGGCTGGTTTTGAATGCATATATTTCTATTATAGCGCCGGTGGTGGGTAAGTGAATTGAGAGAAATCCACTCAAGCATACAGAAGGACATCCATCCTTTAATAAAGAAAACTAGCCTTACAAATCATAAAGAAGATATGATTCCTACGTGGCTGTTTTTCTCAGCCTTATGTTTTCCTTAATCATCGACCACCCTTGAGTGATAAGTTTTGTCTATTCCGTACACTAGCCTCCTCCTAGAAGCGACTTCCGTAGGAATGCCGGTTGGATTAATCCTTATTTTGGAAATATATCCAGGGTTTACCACTGAGTTTATTCGTCCTTAATTAGCAACTCCAAACCTATAAATCGGCCTAGCCTGTGACAACAGTTGTCTTTGAACCTCAAAAATATCAGATCGCCGAATATGCATAATACAGCTATGAAGGACAGATTAACCTCATCTACTAAGCACTTCCTACTGAGGTCCCTGTTCCAAACTTTTATCAGTTTTTCCTGTTTTATGCTTCTTACACGACACAATAATCAATGTCTACAAACTGACTGCGGGTCTGATCAATGAAAAATATACTTTGGCTTCTATGTCTTGCCTCCTGTTGTTACAAGTCTGGTATCCTAAACTATTCGTGAGTATGGAAATAATTTTAGCAGCTTTCTAAAGTAAGCTGTTAAATTCAGTGTTGAATACGCGGAAATGCATCATTTTTTATAGTATTAAGGGGCTTGTGCCTGAATCTTTTGCAACAGGTGGCTGAAACAACAATCTCAACTGTGTTTCTAGAAAATTATTAACTAAGGAGCATTTAAAATAGATATGTATCTAGAATAATAAGCTAAGCATAATGAATTTTCTCATCACCTGGGCATGGACACAACTTGGCTTAAATTCCACAGAGCTGGTTTCATTCTCGTCACCTACGGTGTTACGTTATTTTCTTCTGATTTGTTGTACCGTTTTAAGCATATTCTAAAGAAAATTGTTTATGGGCGGGAAATAGGCACGCAATTTGTAATCGCTGCGTTTTGCATTGGTGATCAGGAGGAGTGACTCACCTGCTGGTAATGCAATATGCTATCTACACGTAATTGTTTGTTGTAATATCCAATTCTCTGTATAGCGACGCTGTTTAATTTTCTCGATGTTAACACTTGACCAAAATATAACTTAAAGTCATGGAATATGAGCGAAAAATAGCCAAATAAATAAACATGTTTTCTTATTGTTTTGCATCCAGTTTGTTTTTTAATATTCCAAGTCAAGCGATCTGTGAAAGGTTTATGTGTTTAAGCGTTTAATTCCTCGAGTGGTTATTCCGCACCTTTTACAGAAACTTTTATTTAGTCAAAGATTCAGCCTATTTGAACTCGCCTAATGGTCATTGCAGGTGACTCGGAAGTGGATGAGTTACTGATAACAGTTCGTGGGAGCCTTTCGTCAGCTACACAAGGGGGTTGTTGTCTGTGGATAATAACACTGCCTGTGATACTACCCCGCTGAATCTCGGAGTGTTTCGAATGTCTTCCAGTCGTTTTGAAAGGTCCTTCGTATAGTTCACTGAGAGGTGGATGTGATTTAACACGTTTCACCCCTACATGTGAGCAAAAGTCCAAATCCTTAGAAATATGTACCACTCTAAATTTATCCATTTGTCGTCAGAGTCTATCAACCTATTTAGCCTGGCTAAATTTGTCCTTTTCAGTACTGGTACTGATTAACTCTCTGAGAAGTCTTAACGTAGTTCCGAATACTATTTCTTCTGCAGAGCATTGGGCATCAGTTTTAACTGACTTTTAATGTCAGGCATTGCTATTGGGAGAAATTCCATCCAGTGAACAGGACCAGAGTAAGATGCTAGCGTGGACATCATTTTTCAATGGAAGCATTCTATCGCCCCACTGAATTGAGTGTGGGGTATTGTGAAGAGGATTCTGCGTGATCCTAGAAACTTCGATAAGTTGTTGGAAAGCTCTTTCTCGAAATGAGCCCCTCTTTCGCTGGTTATTGTTATAGGTACGGCGGATATAGCTACTCGGTATGGGAAGGCATTTGCCATAGTTTCAGCTGTAATGCCAGCAAGTGGCGCAGCCAAGAAGCCTATGCCAGATGTTCTATCAGTGATGTAGACTAAGGTACTGTCTGAAGATCCCAATTCAGAAGTCACTGCCAGAGAAGGGGTTGGTGGTCTCCTTGTTGCGTGTGTGGAAGTTAAGGCCGGGCACATGATTGTGTGCACTTCGTTGATCGTGCGCGAAAACTTTAGTGATGTCAACAGAAATAATCTACTGATCTATTTTACCGGGGTATAGACTTTGACAGACAGAAAGCTATATTGAACTATGTACTTCATTATTCCGCGATAAGATGAGTTTCGCTGGTAGTGCCGCTATTGATTTAACGTCCGCTGTCAATGAAGGTGAAGATTGAACGATCACTTAATGGTTGTTGGCTCAAACACAACTTCCCCAATTTTTCGTGGAGGCACCAATCAGCCAGTCATCGTCTCATCGGTCGCTGTTCAGAAAGCAAGTACAAAACCGTCAGAAGTAATATTGTGATTCATTATTGTAATATTTGTTCATGGACCTTAGTTGTAAAGTTGGCTATATGTTGATGTTAGAATAAAGAATTCTCGAGTCGCCAGTCTGTGTTCTGTTTTCGCGCCCGTTAGTACTAAGCGTTTCTGAAAGGCCTCGAGGGACAGTGTGAGGCCCAGCTTAGCAAGAGCTGGGCATCAACGGTTTACGAGACGTGGCTGACAGTTTCTGACGGTTTTGGACAGTTGGTGACAGTTTGGATAGTCACTGTTCATCTTTCCTGGTGCCGGCCAAGTCTTCTTTGAACAAGCAATATCTGGAAATTTCTGAAATTTTCGTTACGATCAGTGATGCCTGGGTAAAAGAAGGGACAGAGTGTCTTGGATGCAAACAGGAAAGTTAGTCATGGTGACTTGTCTGTTACTTGTAACGATGTGTCTGATGTTAAGCATGACAAGGTTGATGTCACTGTTTCGCCGTCTAGGGATAATAGGAATATCAAACTCCCTAAATTTGAACCACGGTGTTTTGACGGAAACCCAGCTGAAAATTTACAGTTTGTAAAGGAGTTTGAGATCCCGTTGAGTGGTTATTTATTAAATCATGAAATGAAGTTAATGTATTTGATGAGGTATTGCACTGGAGTTGCTTCAAGAGCTATACAGTGCTGTAAGTTCATGCCCCCAAACGAAGGATACTCTCAGGCTATGAGCACACTGCGTCAAAGGTTTGAAAGACCTTCGATGATTGTAATGAACGTATTCGAGGCTGTCAAAGGTAATGGCAATCAATTAAAAGATGACTCCAAGGCACTCATTGGGTTTTTGGATAATCTGATGACTTACAAGAATACGTTGATTTCGATGAATCGCATGAGTGATTTGAACTCAAGCTCGGTCCTAGAGGTAAAAGCGAGATGCCTACCTACTCGACTGCAAAGGAAGTGGGTGAAGATAAGCTCTCGCATATTGGATGAATGTACTCAGCCAAAATATTTATGATATTCTGAAACTGGTAAACGATGATGTCGATGAATCTATGAGCAATTTTCCCAGTATATTGCATCTCACCACTGGAAT
Organism: Trichobilharzia regenti; assembly: GCA_944472135.2. Taxonomy (NCBI): domain Eukaryota; kingdom Metazoa; phylum Platyhelminthes; class Trematoda; order Strigeidida; family Schistosomatidae; genus Trichobilharzia; species Trichobilharzia regenti. The sequence goes on from OX235263.1 coordinate 72,292,882, forward strand.
AGAGCAGTCTGAGGGCAAAACGCCATCATTGATGGCGAAAGGACTTCAGAGAGGTGGATATCGAGAAGGCTCTATGTTGTCTAGTAATGTATATAGACTTAGTGAGTGTAACAGCTTTCGTGGTACATCCTCAACAGATAGGTCACAAGTTGCGAGACAAACACGGTTGTGTTTTACACGTTTGCAAGAGGTACATACAAAGGTGAACTGTGAACCAGTGAGCAAGTTTAGTGATGAGCTTAATGTGAAATCAAGATCTGACTCCGAATTGTGTGACGATAACGGTGTGGTCAAGAAGTCTGTAGTTGCAACTGGTAAGCCATTGTTGAATAGAGTGTCACAGAATGGAGTTATTGCTTCAGAGTGCAGTTCTCACTCCACAAGTTTACAAGGTATAACTAGTCAGAGTGAAGCTATAAAACCTTTTAGGATTTGCGAGGAGGAATCAAAATTGTCTACTTCTGTTATTAAAGAGTTTGAAAATGATGAAGTTGACGGTAAAGTGAATATTCGTGATAATGATCATGATACTTCATAGTTGTCTTTGGTTGATCATGATGAGATGAGGAGAGTGCCTACTACTGCTGAGTTGAACAAAGGTTCTGTACAACCTGAACGTGAAGTGGAAATAAATGCAGATGCAGTTGCAGAAGTTATGGATACTTGTGAGACCGTCAGTGTAATTGATCAGCGTGTAGCCCACCTATCATCAGATGATAGTGCTAAACCTGAGCTGATAGTAAAAGAAAGCAGTGGTGGTAATCTTGTATTTAGACAACTTTCTGAAAGGCAAACAACAACAGCTTCTGACACACCGCTAACTTCATCAACTGGTATCAATCGGTCATCGTTGGCGTTGTCATCCACAATGAAACAGTCGCCCATCAACTCAAGTATCTTCTGCAATGACTTTGATAGTATTAGTGCATTTGAAAGGACGAAAGATATTGCTCAGTTTAGTGAGGATAAGCCAAGTGTAAACGAGAGGGTAATTGTTAAATTGACTTGCACGAATAAAGGCATTTCTAGTTTCAAGTTACTATTTGAATGCTATTATCTTTGGTGTAAATTACTCTGTTTCTACGCTTGGTTGACCAGATATGTCGTGTGTTTGTTAGTCGTCTATATTCTACGATACAATGACAAGGGCGTGTTACCGTTGAGATTTGAGGATGTAGATGATAGAAGAAAATCAGCAAATGAACTCTGCGACGATTTTCCAACCTAGAGCGTCAACCTGAGAAGGGTTGTAGGCGTACTGCTGTAAGTCCTACAATTCTTCAAAGGGTAGCGCATCAATGAGCAGTCCAATGTGATTGGTGTGTGATTTTGTACATGTGTTGATATGGTATATGCTGAATTGTATCATTTGTCATCTAGCTGTTGGTAATTCTGTTTGTGTCCGGACGACTTCCACTTGGATCATCAACCTGAGAAGGAATGTAGGCGTACTGCTGTAAGTCCTACAGTTCTTCAAGGGTAGTTTGTCGTGCCAGAATCCACAACATTTGATGCAGTGATTGTACATATGTTTGTGTTAAATAGTTGTGTGAGTTCCAATTATTTAATGTTGGTTAATCTTGTTTGTGTCCGGACATTCCACAAATTACAATCGTCAACCTGTGAAGGGTTGTAGGCGTACTGCTGTAAGTCCTGCGTTTCTTCAAAGGAATTCCATCGAGACACGATCTGCGAGTTTGTGTGTACTTTTTGTATATATGTGTCGTGTGTCATATCAATTGGTGTTTTTGGATTCAGTGTGTTTACTCGTTGTTTTCGTACCTTGTTTTTATTGCGTAATTTTGCTAAATTTTCGTCGTGCTTACTTCTGAAGTTGTTTCTAGTCTTCTACATCCATGAATGAATTGATTGATGTTAAGGACAGCAGATGGGTCGTATACGCCGGGGAGGCTAGGCTATTGCTGAGAATGAAATGCACACGGAGATAATTGTTAGCTGTGGTCCCACACGCCGGGGAGCGAGAGTGTGAGGGACTGAGGCTTGCTCACGTCACCGTCACTAGAACTGAGGCAGAATGAGTGACAAGCGATTTCAGTGGTAATTGGTAGTGAGTAGATAAGAGGATGTGCGTAGAGTATCATGAGGTGCTGCTATGATCACGTTGCGTTCTGCAAGAGTCATTCTAGCGAGTGGAGATTGTGTTGCGAGATATCAAGAGGATACTTTTAACTGGAAGGCGCAGGTCGTCATTGATGTGTGAGATTGTGCTGTGAGTATGCTTGTGGTATGTTGGCTTTTCTGTTTGTTTTCCATTTCAGCTCTGTCCGTGTGACCCAGGTTCTCGCAATGGCATCCAAGTCAACGTGTATTGGTCGTGATGGGAAAAAGGGGTTGGATCCCTTTTTTTACGGGGAGTGTCAATGTAGTTGAAGATTGAACGATCAATTCATGGTTGTTGGCTCAAACCCAACTTCCCCAATTTTCGCGGAGGCACCAATCAGCCAGTCATCGTCTCATCGATCGCTGTTCAGAAAGCAAGTACAAAACCGTCAGAAGTAATATTGTGATTCATTATTTTAATATTTGTTCATGGACCTTAGTTGTAAAGTTGGCTATATGTTGATGTTAGAATAAAGAATTCTCGAGTCACCAGTCTGTGTTCTGGTTTTCACGTCCGTTCGTACTAAGCGTTTCTGAGAAGCTTCGAGGGACAGTGTGAGGCCCAGCTTAGCAAGAGCTGGGCATCAACGGTTTACGTGACATGGCTGATATTTTGTTTTGGTGATGTGATAACTGGGTTTTAGCTCATATTCCTATGGTTCACCTGCACTACTGCAAGTCATTTCATATTCAACATATGTTCAATGGTGCGTGCTAGCTCTTCATAGTAGGATTTAGGTGTTTGTGCGTCCAGTATCTGATGTATACGCCTGGCGATGCGCTGCATGGTGCTTAATCATTAACATAAGTTTTGAAACTAAATGATAAAAAGAGTGAAGAACACTACATCAAGTAGAATGTCTGTTAGAGATGAGTATCTTGAAGTTTGTTGGCATTCAGATCTCACCTGACCATTACTAGTTCGAGGCGAAAACTTACTCGTAATTGCCGTTGCGGACAGTGATGCCGATTTTGACTGAGTCCTTTATCTGTTTCAGGGTTTGATTATATCACTGGTTAAGACATTAGCATGATTAGGTAGATCAACATACCATTTATTAAGCAAATACATTATATACTATGGGTGAAGTGAAGTTGAATGAGTTACATGGCTTAAGTTTGGACATTATTCCATAACCTTATTGTCAAGAAATAGGGAAAAGGAACCCAGTTCTAAGAGGAATTCACCTTATTTGTCAGGTAGTTTGGCATATATGCGTAGTCGGCCCCAAAAATGTAGTTCACCTTTAGAAATCAAGTGACCTTAAACACCGACATTCCACCACCATGTCACTAAATTAATTTTAGGTTGTTATCATGATAGTCAGGGACATGTCGGTGCCGTACTGTGTGTTGGCAGCTGCTGTGGGGATACACTGTCACTTTAGAAGCCTATTGAATAGCTGGTGAGTAGAGTTGAGAGTATTTCGCCGCCAGCAGCGTTCACAAAATGTCTGCCAGGATTTATTACTCGGGTCTCTGAGCCTGCCCGACCTTTCACTAATGGAGGCTGCTAAAAAGATAATATCCTCAAATAAAGTTTTATCCCACATGTATATTTATCTAGCTAGACAGAGAGCCCATCACAAGTCCCAAGGCCTAGTGTTGTCAATCATGTCTCATAAACCGTTAATGCCCAGCTCTCGCTACGCTCGGCCCACGCTGTTCCTTGAAGATTTCAGAAACGCTTAGTTAAACGGACGAAAAACCAAAACACCGATCTGCCGCTTGATATTTCTTTATTGTTACACCAACATATAAAAAGAATAAGTGAACTAAGGTCTGAAAACAAATATTACAATAATAAATCATAGTATTACTTCTGACGATGTTTCACTCTTCTTTCTGAACAGCGACCGATGAGATGATGACTGTCGTATTGATGCCTCCGCGAAAATTGGGGAAGTTGATTTTAAGCAAACAACCAAGAATTGATCGTTCAATCTTCAACTCCATTGACAAGTGTCTTCCGAGCACTGTTGGCTAATCAGTCTCTCATGGAGTGTGCAGCTCACACCATCCCATTGCTGAAGTTCATATTCTCTGATGGGCGGAAAAGTTTCTTGTACATTGGTAACCTATATCCTAGTCACAGTAGTTACCAAAATCACCAAGTGACACATTAAGTGAGAAGACGTCAGTTTCCATCCAGCATATATTTAGCAAGCAAAATGGCGAGCAAGTAAAGCGGTGAAGCCTACTTAAATACATTCACCATTCGTTGCTGCTCTAAAGAAAAAAGATTTACAAAGGATTAAAGAAGTGTAGTCCTTTCTTGGTGGCTCAGTTATTCTTTCCACATCATTGAATCTAAAATCACCCACTTAGTGACACCAGCATTTGCAATGCAATGCAATGGGGTGTAGGTATCAGGACACTTGGCCCGATAACGCTACAATATGGTCTGATTATATTAGACCAAAATCCCTCCAAAGCCACTAGTGAACAGAAGATCCTGTCTAACTGTACCGCGTACTACGTATGAGGCACCTTGGGAAGGACAGACAGACAGCTGAAAAACACCGATGAGAAAAAACGCAAGTTATGGATAACCCTGAGAATAATCTAGTATTTAGCAGAAAAAGAAGGGCAGAACGCACTTAATTGATTATGGAAGATTTTATTTGAAAACGAGAAAACGAAGTTTCTGATCTCCTGAATATCTTCAAAAACATTAGCTATGCACTCGCCTATGGTTGCTGTTCTCCTCATTACTTCTGATAATTCAAATACAACAATCATTAGTAAAACACAATTCGACATGTTGCCTACTTGATGGCCAATTATGACGAGACTGTTCAAACGAGTATGGGAATGGTAGTGAAACAGTCAACGTAGGAATTCGGAGAGTTTCTGATATGGTCAACTTTGACATGACTGTTGAACATGGACCACCATAAACTGTTGACATGTATACCAAGCTCCCAAAACTTAGTGGGCGAAATTCAGGTTTTACTATGTTCAAAAATCGCGTTCCCCAGAATCCAATGTCCACCAAGCTTCATATTTCCATTTGTTTACGAGATACAAAGTTTCATGGAGGGCGTTGACATGCCCTCAGTCATTCTAGTCTTACATGAAAAAATTAGTGGGATACTAGCTGCATAATGGTGTTTATTAATTTTATTTACCAAAGATTAAAAATCTAAGGAGTATATTACTGTTGTGAATCAAATCCCAGATAGTGCTTGTTATACTAATACATCTAATGAAGTACAAAAACTGCGCGTCATTTGGTTTCTCGAAGAATGTTCGTTATGTCAATAGGATTAATAACAGCTCACCGGTGCTCTGAAAAATATATTTTCTAGTTGTTGGACTTCTAAAATATACTATTAAATCAGGAATCAGTGCACAGGAGTGAAAATTGGTAAAAGTGACTTAAAATTTGTATTAAAGGAGTAGTCTAAATTAAAAATTTTCTGCGTAGACAACACTTAAAGTGACAGCTAACATACTTATTCTTTGTGAGAAATCAACAACAGAACTGCTGAAAAGTTACAAAAGATACTTCAAAAATGTCCGGCAATATTGGGATGGAACAACTTATCCCGCTGGTTAACAGACTGCAAGATGCATTCTCCTCCTTGGGAGTTCCACTTAGTTTGGATTTACCTCAGATTGCCGTAGTTGGGAGCCAAAGTGCAGGAAAAAGTAGTGTTTTGGAAAATTTTGTTGGTCGGTAAGTGACGGTGCGCTTTTTTATACCTATATTTATTAGGGACTTCCTTCCTCGAGGTAGTGGAATTGTTACACGTCGACCTCTTATACTGCAGTTAATCAACTCTCGAAATGGTAAATTAAGATTTCTAACCTGACTATCTTAATAGAATATGCCGAGTTTTTGCATTGCAAAAATAAACAGTTTACAGACTTTGACGAGGTTAGGAAAGAAATAGAAGCTGAAACTGATAGACTGACGGGAAGTAACAAAGGCATTTCTAATAACCCTATTAACCTTCGTGTATACTCTCCCAATGGTAAGTTCAGATATGTTTGTAGAAATTTTTCAGTCAGTGTTTATTTATTTATATCATTTACCTTAAGATATTAAAAGCATTTAGCCCTATACTCTCACTAGAAATCTAGGGTCTGTGCTATTTTATATATTTCAGACAAAATCTTAAACATAGTTTGGTGGTTACTGTTGTTTATTCAATATAGTGGAGCGTTTTGATTAATGAACTACAAATTCACCTATTCATAGTGTCTGGTTCGCTTATTTTGAGAGTAGAACTTGACTTTTGTTTCAAACTGTTACATATAGTCTATATCCACTTTTTTCTGCATTGGTATTTTTATAAGTTAATTATTATGGTTTCCACCCATATTTCTTCTTGTTTACTGTAGCTACGTAAACATTTAAGCTGCAATTGATTTTATTCCTCCAGTAGGATTTGAATTTGGATGATTTTTGATCATCATCGTTCTCACAATAACACTTGCTTAGACAAAAGCTCATCGACTTGAACATGTTTTAAAGACACTGAGCCACTCCATCTATAACACGGAGTGTTACCTATTTTTTTTTTATTGTATCCTTTAGTTCCTAGAGGAACATAGGGCTTCAGCTGCGCACCTCCATTGACCTAAGGTGGTGTTAAATCGGAAGAAGTCTGAGGATGGACAGATAGGGAGGAAAAACTATGGACGCGCTTGGAGTCAACAATCGTTGACCGAAACACCCAGAACTTTACTAGTGACGTAGTGGTACCAAAAATAAATACACTTTAATAAGATATACCAGATATGAAGGACGATGGAAGTTGGATTCGTTTCTACCACTTATAGTAGTGTTAACCAGAACATAACATCTAACACTTTTGACTGTTGTTCTGAGCCTGATTGAGTATCTCCTGTGTTAAAAGTCAGTAGGTGGAATTATAGGTGAAATTATATGAAACTTTCACAGTGCATGGTATCACATGAGATCACAGTACCGCCAAGTGTTTGGATCATAATATGTGGTCTGCTCAACGGCACAAGCCATATTAAACTTGCGATCATGGAGAGTATGTGACATATATTATTCTTGGGTAGGCTACTTTACAGTTTAAACTTTTCTAGTTTCTGAAGAAAATGGCAATGGAGAGAGGCTTCACAACACTTGATTTCAACCGTATTTTAGTTTTATCGAAAAATCCAACAAATAGTAAAAATAACGAAAACTATCGTCTTAATAAATGTCGAAAGTCTGTACCGTAGGCATTTCAGATTTTGGAGTTATTTATATGATCGTATTATGCTACCGCTTTCATGCAGTGGTTAACCCTGTATCTAAGTTTTAAGCTTTATTTGAAAACATCTATGTTGCATTATTTGGTGCGTTAATCACGTTATCAATGTTGTCATCCATTAAAATGTAGATATCCAGATTTCTAAGTTTTATAAATCAAGTGTTTTACTAAAATACCCGAATATAGCCTATTCTTAGCACTGTTAAGTTATTTGTTAGATTCTATATGCGTAATTATCTCGACTGCTATTAAAACAACTTTCCGAGTGTTAGAGTTTTACACTACATGCATTGATTAGAAATACACTGCTGCATCATTTGGTGTCCTATAACGGATTCATATCTATATGGGTCAAATTCTATGTTTTCTTCACGAAAGTAAAGAGTTAAGCCTTAAAATCATTTCGTGGAAATTAAAACTTATCCAATTATGTTCTTATTTAGTTTTTTTCTTCATCAGTATCAGTATTATTTGTATCCTCCTTCCTTTATCTTTTGTGATTTTCTCACGTTATTTTCTATGCGATATTTCTTGGTGTATCTGGTTTTTAAATAAATAAGCTAAACTCAATTATCTGAGTGAACAATAAATTCACACCTTTTTCAAGATGCAATAATTACTCTACTGAGTGTCTTTTCATATTCCACTAGGATATGGGAAAATAAATTATTGACCATCTCTCATAAACACTTGACACTTAATTAGCCATAAATAGAGTTAACTGCTGTTTAGCTTGTTTAGAACAGGTGCAATAGTAAATTGTTTTCAGCGTTTTTCTTTACAGGTTTTCTTAATACTCTATGACTTGGTATGAATATAATGAAAGTATATTTGAGTATTTTTAGGAATTATTATCATTATTATCACTTTATTCCTTCCAGTTCCCAGTGGAACATAGGGCTCCAAGCTAGAGCTGTTTTATTTTCACGGGGTGGGATTTGTAGCCTGACACCCAACCTTCCCTCTTTACCGGCCTTACCACTGGCTTAGCTGGGTTTATCAGTGCGTCTACCGAGGATCGGACCCCGTACCACATGTGTGACTGGCAAGCGTCCTACCGCTGAACCACCGACGCACCAAAAGGCTGTAGTGGACGGAAAAGGCCTCGCGGTAACTTAGGAACTAACTAAATACTACTTAAGCTGGGTAAATAATTTATATAATCGGCGTATTTTGTTTTGAGAGTTTTTTTAGCATCATTAGCTGTTATATAATTTTTAAAATGATTTAAAACTGCTTTTCACAACGAATTAAGGATATCTATGAACTACAACATAAATTCATTTTTAAGAGTTAATTTGGGTTAAGTTTGCACTTAAACGCAATCACTAGCTTGTGGTATTATTCAGTGACTTTTGTTGAGGTGGTGGGTTGGGGGGGGATAGTGTTAGTTGAAGTTCAGATAAAAACCTCGAGTTGTCAATATGACAATCTACTGACCCTGATATGATGCTCAGCAACTTACGAGACGTCACTGTTACTTCAAGCACTGGTTCTATCCTAGCAGTCCTGTGAAGGACCGATTTGTGACTATTTATTCATCATAAAAAGCTTTCTTATCTGTGGCGTATATATATATGACCAAAAGTTACAATAGTACAGATATGTTCACTGTCCGTCACCTGCAGAATTCTGAGGGTTCTGTATTCATTTATTCTTTTTATTACACACGTAAACGTGTTCTTTTTGGCGACATCCCATTTCTGTCCACTTTAATATGTGTTGTTATGGTTTAAAGTGGACTGAAGTAGTTTTATTGAGCTTCTTACGTTGATCTATCAGTCAATTGTTACTTAGCTGTTTAATCGAACTCCATACCTATTCTGTCAGTCACACGTCGACGTATATGCTCATCATACTATATGGCTACATAAACAATGATTGCACTGTTGTTCATGCACGTTTTTTCTACTTTTCAACCAAAAACTGCAATTTAATTCCAGTTGAACTAAAAGCAACTTATTATTATTGTTTCCTTTAATTCCTAAGGGAGCTTAGGACTTCAGCCGCACGTCTCCATTGCGTTCGGTTCTCCGCCAACGTTTTCATCACCTGGCTCACGTCTACCCACATGCTTTCATCTCCCTTCACATGACCACCTCCACTCCATGTCACCCTCACCAACTCTCTGCTTCCCTTTCGGGTTCCACTCGAGCGATGGTTTGTTTAGTTATGTCACTTGATGGTTTCCTCAGAGTATGGCCAATTCACCTAACTCCATTTCTTCCTGTATATTTGTTGCACAATCGGTTCCTGCTGGGTTCATTGCCAGGGATCCCTCCCTTCTGACCGGCCATTTGATCTTGAGTAGTATTGAGCGAGGACAGCTGCTGATGAAAGTGTGTAGTTTGTTCGAAGTGCCCTTCGTGACGCGGTGCCAAGCCTCTGATCCATAAATAGCACCGACTTCACATTGGAGTTGAAAATCCGGATCTTATTTTTGGTGCTGAATGCTGTTGATTTCTACACAGACTTGAGAGTAATAAAAGCTTACGTTGCTTTTCCGATCCTCGCTCTAATATCCTCGTCAGTTCCGATGACAATACGCGGTGATATCAATAATTTATACAAGGAAAGGGAAGCTTTGTTGTTTATTTGGTTCTATTAGTATTCTCTTAGGTTCCTAGTGGAACATAAGGCATCAGCAGCGCATCTTCATCACACATTCTTCTCTGCAGTCCTTTTTAGCTGACTCTATGACTGCTTGAAACCTTTCAATTCCTCCTCACACTGTCTCTGCCATGTCACCTTTAGACTCACACTCAATTAGTCGCTTCCTATTCAGGTTCCACCCGAGGGCCTGGCACATGGTGTTACTCAAAAGTCTCCTCAGTTTGTGTCCAATCTATCTTTATTTCCTCCTATGTATGTGTTCGGTGATCAGTTCTTGGTTGATTTGCTGCCAGAGTTCGAACCCATCTTTATCACATCTCTGTGCCCTACGTTCTTAGCTAAGTCTTACTTGTAAAGCATTGTAATCACTGTTCCCCCTTAGGATATTTCTGTTTTAATTAAATGTTTGCGCGTTTTGCACGTTTAACTCTTAAGTGGTACTGTTTAAAATGTCACTGTATATGCCATTACTTGCTTACAGCTTATTGTACAATCATATCGCTGTATCTTCCAACATTTTATGCTTCATGTATGCACACCGTTTAATAATTATCTTGATCTAATTGAATTTATTTCATTTTCATTGTTTTCGTCAGTCCTCAATTTAACACTAATTGATTTACCTGGAATGACGAAAGTTCCTGTTGGTGATCAACCACCAGATATCGAGATTCAAATTAGATCAATGATTTTAGAGTTTATTACACAAGAGAATTGTTTAATTTTGGCAGTATCACCAGCTAATTCAGATCTGGCTAATTCAGATGCATTAAAGCTATCCAAAGAAGTTGATCCCCAAGGTTTACGCACAATCGGTGTAGTAACAAAGTTGGATTTAATGGATCAAGGTACAGATGCTCGAGATATTTTAGAAAATCGTCTTCTACCATTGAGAAGAGGTAAGTGTGAAATTTGTTTGACTTTTTAAAGCCTCAATATTTGGCTTTTATTTCATTGCATGGAGGATTTCATCATGAGCTGACATCAGTTAAAGAAGCACTGGAAAACCTGGGAGTACTGGACAGCTGCTTCGTCCTAGTTTGGGACTCTTCAACAGTACGCACCCATCGCCACGGTTCGAACCCAGGACCTTCTGGTTACAAGGCTAGCGAGCTCGTAGACCATTAAGCCACTGGGACCCGATCCAATGGTCCTTGAATTCTAACTTCTACCAATTCACGACATAGTGTGACCATTTCGCAATGTCTTCTTCGGCCTTGGCTTTTATAGTGTGAAATTGTAGTTTGTTAATTAAGGTCAGGTATATCTCGGTGTTTCTTTCTAAATCCTAATTGTTAGGATATGACACAATCTTAAAACAGTTGATAATAAGTAGTATGAACTTGAAGGAGCGAACTTAAAAACTGTTTTGTGAGTTTTCTTTTCTCAACATCTTGCCTGCAGGCACACTTTTGATTCTAATTCTTTTAAAGTGTAGGAGGACTGTATGTGTGTTTAGACTGGTGGTGTTGTTGAATACGGGTTTTAGGGTAATTTTGAAGTATATATGCGGCACAGGGGAATTCTATCCTTTTTCGCAAATAGTCATTAAATTATGCATGCAGTTGGATTATTACACACTGAGAGTTTTCACCAACTGCATAAAATCCACCCACTTGTTAAAGTTGAGCAGTGCCTGTATTTTGACTGCCCAATTCCGGAAGGTTTAGGTTGAGATTTTGTGTTGAACTAAAGCATTCTAATATTATCTAGCTTCTTTATAGTGGCAATAGTTTACTCATTGCATTGAGCAACTGACCGGCCTTAGGAATTGCTACGTATTCATCAGTAGAGGGGTTGATAGCAAAGTCTTATATTGACTAGGGAGATGTCTAACTATCTATTACAGAGACAGAGAGACCGTATTTCACTTTTCAGCTACAAGGCGTTATCTCCGAAAGTAGAAAACTCGATTTCTCTGGAGCATCGCTTGCGTGTAAGGAGTCCAAATTAAGCAAAGTACGTTAGATAAGGGAGGCAAGTCATTTGATGACATCAGGTGGGCATTCAAAGCCACAACCCTCCTCTTTGAACAAAGTTTCCCTAGGAAGCGATTGGTTGGAAGAGAGTCAGGAGTAGTAGTTACATCAGTGGCACAGTGGTTAGGACTCTCGCCGACCATGCACATGGTCCGAGGTTCGATCCCTGCCGACGCACACCTGATATCTATGGTCGGCCTGCAAAATTTGGGCTACCGATATCCCTGCTGAGAATTCCATACTTGTACCAAAAATACAGTGTGGGATTAAGCTGTAATCAAAAAATAAAAATAAATAAAATAAACAAAGACGATAGAAATCTCTAGGGCCTTTAACCTTTGATTTATGCTATATATGGATGCATGGGTCGTCGAATTATGATTTTAAGAACTAATAGTTGAAGCTTTTAGTTGCATAACTCGAAATTCTCTACAGTGGTACAGATGTATTTTGTCTTCGAAATTTTCAAAATTCTGAACATTGTCCATTTTATTATCATTTGTGTCTCTGTTATTTATTTCATGCATGACATTGTAAGGTGTGGCAAATTCATTCGCCAAAATATTCACTTTACACAGTTTGAGGCGAAGCTTCACCATAGTTCCCTTTGGAAACTGAAACTTTTCAGTTCACAAAATGAGGTCTGCTTGATGCTACACAAATGGCAATCAAGAGAGAGAGAGAGAGAGAGCATTAGTCCGCCATGCTATATACTACTGATTGATTGAAATGACTAGTTGAACACCACTCACATCAACCAGTAATGCTTGCTAGCTAGATCGAAATGATCTAAGCTGTTGAGTAGCCGTTTGACTAGTTCAAAGTCGGGCTTCTCAGTGGTATATCCAGAGTGATTCAGTTCAGATAGCTGAATCAGTTGAAACCACCCGAATTGTGGTTTGCTATTTGGGTGTGAACTGGTAGCATATTACATTAAATTGGCGATTTGTAATTTACCACACATTTTGAGGGGTGAAATTTTTGTCATAGTTTCCTTTGGAAACCGAAATTATTCATACCACAATCTGGCTAGCATTCACTACTAGTTGAAGTGATTGGTGGTATTCAACTACCCGTGGCAACCATTCAGTCATAGGATATATAGCACCATGCGTGTAGCTACTGAAACTAATATACTTAAGTTCAGGGTTCTAAGTTGATTTATCGGTTCTCTTTTTTTTCTGATAAGACTCTTGATTTTAACTGTGAGGGCGTATTTAGTGCACATATTAGTGCCGAAATGCTGTTGATGATAAGAGAAGTAAGGATGACCAGGCGGAGATACTTCCTTGATTAATGACTAATCCTTGTTTGTTGACCAGAGGTAAAGGCATGTGTGTGTGTGTGTGTGTAGATTTTAAGCCTGAAGCCTGCCTAATTATCAGAATTAACAGCTTGAGTGTTTTAGTGATGTAGCTCAAAATGTGTAACCAGTAATGTGCTAAATCCTCCTTCCGATCTAACGAATGCTATTATTAACACGTATCCTCGTATATCACTTTACTTAGCTTTTCTTCCACAATCTTCCCTTCCTAATGCGTTGAAATGGATTTTTGACTGTAATTGAATATTCTATTGTGTCATACATCGATGATATTTCTGATTGTGGTCGACTGGATCATGTGGCGAATATGTTGGACCGATAAGAATACTCTAGAACATCCAAAATTCGGGGGTGGGTAGGGGTGGATGTGTGTTTAATGTCTCATAAACTCAAAGATCTCTAGGCGAAAATCAACAAGTTGGCAAAACAAACAGGCTGGGAAGACAGAACTGCAAGAGACACAGAGGAGACAGAGGTGATGAACATATCTAACTGACAATAATGAGTATTAGTCAATTCCAGTGGAAGAATTCTGAAGGTCACCCCTTCCACCTATCTCCCTGGACGAAATCGTTTCAGTTACAGGCAGTACAAATGCGGAAGTCAACTCCGAGGTCAGAAAAGCAAGACAGACCTTCATTGTTCTGAAATTAGTGTGGAGATCCACCCCACTCAGTATAGAGAACCAGATTCAGACTTTCAACACTTATTTCAAGTCATTGGTTACATGTGCTTGAAAAATTTGGCATGAGCATCACCTAAAGCATTTCAAACAGTTTGCTGAAGACATTTATTTATCAACAGCTGCTTTCCCTAGTTCCATACTGAGGATCAGATGACCAGCTGGAATTATTGACCAGTAAGGGACTCTAGCAGGCAACGAACCAACCAAGAATCTATTGTCTAACAAATACACCGTAGAAAGTAGAGGTGGATCGGACGTAGCCTGAGGAGACCGTTTCGTAGTGATATCACGCATGCAACGCAGATCTCCGAGTAGAACCTGAATGGGAAACAGTGAGTTGATTTAGGCGTCTGAGAGTGACGTGGAGGAGATAGTGTAAGCAAGAAATTGGAATATATGGGCAGTCGTGGAGCGACCTCAAGGGGGGATCCAAGGGAATAATACTGCCAATGTGTTCTTATAGCAACCATTTCAGTTAATATTGTAACTATGGTACATTTCATTCTGTCTGACATTACCAACGGCTCACAGTAAACTTATCACTATCATTATTTTCAAGCGTTGATTTGTTTTTCAAGTTTGACAACGCATTGATATCAGTTAGGGAACCATTGAAAACCAGAAGACAGTACTGGACAGCTGTTTCATCCTAGTATGGGACTCATCAGTATTACTCACCCAGTGGTTGATTTGGTACAGGATGGAGTTCCCTGGAGTTCTAATGAGAAGTTGTGACCAGTGACTTCGATCCAGTTGAGAGTGAGGATGGATTTCCCACCGATGATATTAGTTGGTGGTTGCGCTAAAACACATCACGAATTGCTAGAAGTTACATTCGGTGGGGCCGGCGATTGAATTGGGTCCCAGTTATTGATTCGTCTACTAGCTTGTCTTGTAACCGGAAGCTCCTGGGTTCAAAATCCAGTGGATGCGTACTGCCGATGATTCCCAGACTAGGACGAAACAGGTATCCGGTACTCCAATGCTGGCTTTTAAATGGTTCTCTAACTGATATCAATCCATAGTCTAACTCCAAAAACTGTTATTATCATTATAATTTTTTATCCCTCCAAACCTAATTTTATGCGGTTTTCTTCTAGTGAAGTTTTTCTTACTTATACCAAAGTATTATCTTTCTCTATCTCATTTCTTCCTTTTTTATCTCTCTCTCTCTTTCTCCTTCAACTTTTTCACCATTCTCATCTCTGTTCATTTTCCACTTGTTTTCTTTACTAATAGAGTTTGTAACTCTTCTCATTGTTCATTCCCTCTCTCTCTCAGTTCAAATCAATAAGCTCAAAATTGATTTCAATCATTTTGATGATTAGTTAACCAATAGAATTTCGTTTAGTATAAATATATATATGTATATACTTTGGAATTTCATTCCTACCAAGTTATCGATCGATCTATGTAACTCTTTTATTATGCTCTTATATTGCCTCTCTCTCCCTTATATATACATATATAAACTCATATTCATGCATTTCTTCCTCTATGTGTTTATTGCATTCACTGTTGTTGTTGTAATAATAGTGTATATACACAAGATGCAGAGTATAGTGAATTTTGATTTACCAACTGAAGAATTTTCTTCTTTTTCTTTTGGTCATTGGGGAAAGAAGTAACTTCACCAGAATTGAGTTACATCATGTGACATCACATAACATTACACTACATAAATTCGTCAACTAATTCCACCTGTGTTCTAGTGATTTGAAGGAAGTATAAAACTATAAGACACTTCAGCCCATTGACTTATTTCACTGCTGAAAGCGCTTGTCGAGTAGTGATCACATCGATTTTATTTGATCAACTGATTCTTAAAATGGTCAAGAGGTTGTGAAGGTGAATGGATTAAGATATTCTACGACGCACATGTAGCGTATCTCAAACCATCTCCTTCCTCGACGGGGCCATGTTAGCCGACAAGGGATTAGGTCGAAAAAAAAAGAGTTAGGGGTGGTCAAACTAAAACCTGAAATGAGTTCATTGAGGTCTTTGACAGTTACTTTGAGCCTGGGGAGGCTGAGAACCAATGGGTGAAGACTATTTATCCTATATGCTGAGATGTTTTCACTCCTTGTGATCTTCCATATCCACTAGAACACCATACTCTTCTATATTACTTTTCTTTCTATCTCACAGTTGTTAGTTGCACCACTTACATTGTGAAATAATTCACAAAAATCAGAAGACGGTAGTTTTTTTTCCTTCACGTTCCCAGTGGAACATAGGGCTTCAAGCTAGTGGTTTGAAGTTTCTGTGGCAATCTTTATTTTACAGGATGGGGTTGCTAGCCTCATGCCCAACCTTTCTTCTTTACCAGCATTATTTCTGGCTTAGCGAGGTAAAGGAGTGAGTCGGTGGCCGAGGATCGAACCCTGGACCATGTGCATGGTCGGCTAGCGTCCTAACCGCTATACCACCGACGCACAGAAGACGGTAGTAATTGACTTTTAATTTATTTCTGATTGATAAATATAGCAGAAGCAGAGATTATATAGGGCCACCACAAAACAAGTTTCTATATACTCCACAGTCTCTTGGAAGAAGTATATTGATTTAATCAAATATACCTTTCTGAGTTCTAAAGCTTCATTACTTTTGATCATAGTAACAGCATATTGAGTTTGGTATAGGCAACAGACATAATTTAATCCCTTTAACTGATATCGGTTAGTAATCCATATTAAATGGACTTTCATTGTGTCAACTCCTGCATTCATCCTCTACATTGTTCAGTCAGTAGTTTGGTTACGCTTGCGGAATTCTTCAGTTAAATGTATGCCTTCTTAGTGTTATCTATCTTCAGAAGTTATGACTGAAAAGTCAATTTTAGAATTAACCTATAATAGAAATTCAGATATCCTTCCGGTTCTATTAATTTAGGTACTGGCTAATATTATTTGGATCTTACTGTGTATGTTATGTCAGATTTTTGTTTTTTCCCCACTTAAGTAATGAAATTGATGACACCTTTTAACCAAGTTATTCCATATTTCGAAGTTGACAGCAAACTGACTTCAGTAGGAAGAAAGAACCATTGAAAATCAGGAAGTACTGAAAATGAGAGATGCTCATTAGCGACTTGCCCTATTCAGGTAGGTTCTAGTGAGAAGTAGGGACCAGTAGGGTGTAGCAGCTCGGGTGTAAGGACAAATACTCTCTGAAGACATTGGCTAGTGGTCGCACTATGTCGTGAATTGGCAGAAGTTAGAATTCATGGGCTGGCCATTGGATCGGTCCGAGTGGCTTAATGGTCTACCAGCTCGCTAGCCTTGTAACGAGAAGGTCCTGGGTTCTTCGACCCGTGGGGGTGGGTGGGTACTGATGAAGAGTCCCGAACTGGGATGAAACAGCTGTCCAGTACTCCCAGCTGGTTTTCCAATGGTTCTCTAACCAATGTCAGCTCATGATGAAATACTGAACAATTGTTTTGTCCTAGCTTGAGACTCTTCATCAGTACGCACCCGGACCTTCATGTTGCAGTGAGAGAACATTGATTTCTCAGCCACCGAGGAATCAATTAGCTAACGACTCCACCATAATATCACAAACGGGCGGATGTTGGAATTGACAGACCATTGGATTCCCCCCCCCTCCCCAGTGAATGAATGGTCAACGAGGTCACCTTGTAAGCTGAAGGTTCTGAATTCGATCCTTGGGTAGCGCCATGGGTGCGTAGTACGAAAGAGTCCCAAAAGAGTACGAAAGAGTCCCAAAGAGTACGAAAGAGGCGTCTAGTGCTCCTCATTCTCCACCGTCCACTTAATCAAGTCAGTCTATGATCAATCGAATCCGTGCAAACCAAGATTTGGAAATCATTCCATATTGTTGAGCGAATTGCATTTATAGTCAGTTTTGAAGGAGCATGATATACATAATAATGAGAGAAAAACGATATGTGATTATTTTTACACTCCCATGTAATGTACTTTAAAGGCTGAATTTTGAAACTGTCTTTTTTGCGAAGACAAGCCAACTATCGTTAATTTACTCGGAAATTAATTCATCGGTCTTCAGATTCTTGAATTTTTGATTACAGAAAGTACGGTCCACGGTGTCATTTTCCATAATAACTTCAATGAATTCAATCAATATTTCTTTGCATTTTTTGTCTTGACTGTTTTTCACCATGAAGCTACAATCCTTTCTGATGAATATAGTAGTTAGGCTATCAGTTTTGTAGTGTAGTATGTTCAAAGCAAGTGTTCCTCGTTATTGACACTTAATTCTTTTTTCAACTGTTATATTTTCGTCACGAACCGACATTAGTTAGCGAGACCTTTGAAAACCACCAGGAAGCACTGGACACAGCTGTTTCGTCCTTGTTTTGAACTCTGCAACAACAGTGCGCACTCATAATCCCACCAAGCATATAGAATCGAAAACCTTTAGGCTACTAGGAGAGCTCATTGATCATTCAGCCATTGTGAATTCTAACTTCTGCCAACTAATACCTTCAATGAGCATCCAGTTCTCCACGAAGTGGTGCACTTCGCTGGTCATGTCTTCCCACTACAGTTTCAGGACATCCGTCCAGAGTTGACAGAGTTAGAATTCATGGGTTGTTGAATCGCAGTCCAAATGTTTGAGTGGTCAACCACTTTGTTGTCGTAATTGGAAGGTCCTTAGTTCTACTCTTGGTGGTCGGGGTAGTGGGTTCGTGCCGATGAAGAGTGCCGGAATGGGACGAAACAGCTGACTGTCTAGCATTTCTTGGTGGTTTTCAGTGATCTCTCTTACCTGATGTTGGTTTATGACGAAAACCTAACAATTTAAAGCAATTCAAAATCTCTACAAATCCCTATGGATGTGTGTGTGTGTGATTTATTGGCTAAAGCAGTCGATTTTCAAACAATGGATCTTGGATTCGAATCCCGCCCTGCCTACTTCAACCTGGACAACTAACTGAGTAGTATCATCAACCCCTCATAGCCTGGTCCGCATAACTGTGTTCTAATACAACTATGCATTTATTTATATCACAGGTAAAATTAGTCTTTTTATCTGTCAAATATAAAAATATGAGTGTTTCAGTTTTTCAATACTGTTTTGTTTGTTTATCTCTTTAGGTTATATTGGTGTAGTGAATCGTAGTCAACGTGATATTGAAGGTCGTAAAGATATTAAAGCAGCACTAGCAGCTGAAAGAAAAT
Organism: Trichobilharzia regenti; assembly: GCA_944472135.2. Taxonomy (NCBI): domain Eukaryota; kingdom Metazoa; phylum Platyhelminthes; class Trematoda; order Strigeidida; family Schistosomatidae; genus Trichobilharzia; species Trichobilharzia regenti. The sequence continues at coordinate 72,312,003 of OX235263.1, forward strand.
TTTTCTTAAGTCATCCAGCCTACCGACATATGGCTGATCGAATGGGTACACCATTCCTGCAATCCACTCTGAATCAACAATTAACTAATCATATCCGTGATACACTGCCGGGTTTAAGAAACAAGCTTCAATCACAAATGTTAGCTATGGAGAAAGAAGTTGAAGAGTATAAGCATTATAAGCCTAGTGATCCATCGTTTAAAACAAAAGCTTTATTATTGTAAGTTTTAATTGTTGTATTTGTGTGTGTGTGTTTATGTGTTGTTTTTCGGTTTGTATCTCATGTTTTTCATTTTTTTATGCTGTGTATTGTGGCGGCTATTCACTAACCCACTGAAAAAAGATCAATCGTGGTGTCTCACCTCTTTGCATTTTGGTTCTCTTATGTATGACTGTAAGGTATTGCCATAGAAAGTGGAAGAACATTAGAAGAATAGAAAGAAGAGCTTACGTCATATTCTTGGAACATGTACCAAGGACCTTCTGATTAAAGGGGCCAAACAGTTTAACCTCTTCAAACACCTAATACCTGATAGATACAGGACACCGGTAGATGCACTGGCATCATTCAAGATAATTAATAGATAAAAAGAGAACCGAAGGTTTCCTCGGTTTGCTGAAGCTACCTCAATAAAACAATAAAACGTATGTGCCCAAAAGGAATCTGTCATTGACTCCAATTACCCTGGTGAATCACCCCTTAACAACTCTTAGTCTCTACCTGCATTAACTTATATTTTCGACGCCCTCCTCTCCTCATTTCTTCTGTTTGACTTTCATAAAAGATAGTTTTTCTTGAACTTATGAGTCCTACTCACCATATTACATCATCGCCTTTTCATCTGACCTCTTGCACACCAAATTTTGATGTTCTCTTATCTAACTATGTGATTGTTACTAATTTTTTGTTACCACCTTAACGACAAACTTGTCAATTAATTTTCTAGAAACTTCTCCCTAGCAAGATATATATATATATATATATATATCTACTTCAGCTACCTTGTCGTCAAAGTATGTTAAATTTTACTCTGCCTTTTTATTTGTTTTTACGAGTTTGACCACGGATTGATGTCAGTTAGAGAACCATTGAAAACCAGCACTGGAGTACTGGACAGCTGTTTCATCCTATTTCGGGACTCATCGGCAGTACGCATCCACCACCAGGGGTCGAACCCAGGACCTTCCGGTTACAAGCCAAGCTCGTATACCATTCAGCCACTGGAACCCGAATCAATGGCCAGCCCTTGGATTATAACTTCAGTTCGCTGGATAACAGAAATCTAACAAACCAAATAAAGTAAATGTGGGTGTTAAACTGGAGTCATAAACTTTATGGATTGATGTAGTCTTTGACCACCAATTTGAGCCACTTTTGAAAGTATGGACTAACTAGTTTGGGGTCTTTGAGGTTCTAAGAACCAATGACTAGAGACTATTATTGTCATTTTCGGAAATGGTTGTTATTGGCGTAGATGTATTCACTCTTTACAAACTGCCAAGCCATTAAATCCTCATTATTCTCCATGGAATTATTTTGTCTCTAGCACATTTATGTTTCTTATAGTTTTTTTTTTGAATTTCCTTTTCTCTGTCTTGTGCAAATTTCTACATTGAAAACTGAATCAGTCAATCGTGTAAATGTATTTACTAAGTTTCTCTATGTTATACTTATTTAGATTATGGCATATATGGGGATTTGCATTAATTTCCCTTGTTAACATCCACTTTCCCTTGATATGGTGAACCGCACTGATCAAGACTTCACACTACAACTTCAAGACATCTGTCAAGGAACTTAACCCTAAGTTCCTATTGTAACGAAGACTCTGTGAACCGATAATCACTATGACTTTCTCGACTTTAACTCCAAAACGCCAGTACTTGTTAGAAAGTTGTATTGTTTGGCAATTAAAGTCTGGATAAGTACAAGTCTATAAACAAATGTTTTATACAAAATATAATGTATTTTATTCGTATTCTTTCGTCTTCTTCGAACTTGTACAGATTGAACCATTCGCGCCTTCGAGTTGCCCGCAGATGGCTACCAGTCCCAATAAACAAACGTTCAATGTTCATATTCCTTGACAACATCCATCCAGTAGGCATAAATAAACTGGAGATTGATATTCAGATTATAGGTCATCAAAGGCAGTGATGAGATTAGCACATTATATCACAAATTGACAAAGTTAGGATTCATAGGTCAGTGAATTCCCGTCTTAGATGGTTGAATTTCGTACTTGCTCTCGTATCTTGAAGGTTCCTGGTTCGACTCCTTGTGGGTCGTGGAGGGATGCATTGCTGAAGGGTCCCATGACGGGACGAAACAGCTAGCTGTTCAGTGCTCCCTGATTGTTTTCAACGTCCTCTCTAACTGATATTGGCTTGTGACGAAATGTAACAACTTAATTCATACTGGCTAGTTGCTCTCAAAACACTGAAGACTTTTCGTGCATGAGGCACTTTCAACTTTTGGTATGCTTTAATTATAACAGTTTATATTTAGGATGAAAGATAACTTTCTAGTCACCTCTATCTCTTTTTCTTAAAAAAAAGTTTTATTTTTATACCGATTTCTGTTTTTTTTCCTTTTCCTAACGGAAATGTTTTTTGTAAGTGCCTGCATTGTAGCCATTCCCGTTAGTTTCACAACAGAAAAAAGTGTCAGCGTGTTTGCATCATCATGTTAGTGTTGGGGAGAGGTTTCAGTTGATTTTAGTGTACAGTTTTCTGTGAATTTTCGATGTGGAAACACGGTTTCATTGAATGCCGCTAACTTTTGTAGTAAAACTTATGACAAAAGAAAGAATAAAATATTAAGTTTTTGCGAGACTTAATTTATCTCTTTCCAACACTTTAAATAATTAAATCGAATTTTCCCTTGGAAGAATCGTAAACTATTGGGTTATAGAAAAAAATAAAAGAAGAAAGGAAATGATTTAAAATTTGATCACGAGTTGAAATGGGTAAGAGGATCCTTGAAAACTAGACAGTTGTCGCACAGTCGTTTCGTCCTGGTCCGAGACTCTTCATCTGTACGCACCCAGGACCTTCTGGTTACAAGTCGAGTCCGTTGACTATTCCGCCACTGCGACGGAATCCAATGGTGTGCGTTTGGGCTATGTATCGCGAATCGGTAGAGACTTGGATTCATATACCAACGGAAATCTTACAAGTGGCCGAATGGTCAACAAGTACACCTTGCAGGCTGTAGGTCTTTGGTTCAACCTATGGTTGTGGGGAGTTGTTAGTGCCTAGTTCTGAAGACTCCCAAAGAAACAGCTCTCGTATTTTTCAGGACATGCGTTACGCATGCATCCATAGTCATCTCCTTCCTCGACGGGCAATGTTAGCTGACATAGGATCAGGTTGGAAAAGAGCTAGTGATGGTCAAACCAAAACATGGCTTCATCAGTCAATGAAATCCACAACAGTTAGTTTAAACCATCCATATAGGAAGGTGTAGGCTTTCTGTTCGAGGCCCTTGGCTGGAGACAATTGGTGATGTGGCTGAAAATCGTTCTCGATGGCTGGCGCAGATGCATCCACCCCCTTGTGACTTATAATACCCAATAAAACTATTTGGTTCTTCCATATAACTATTATTTTTCCCTCACACTCTTGTTTATGATCTGTCTTTTGAACCTCCCTTTAACCTCTTCTATTTCTTTGTGTGCTATATGGAGTGTGACGACTCGAACTGCTGCACATCGATGCAAAGTTCTATGTTGAAACCAGTCAGTCAGTACGCAGTTTTCAGTGGTTTTATAACTGATATCATTTCGAAACTTAACTTGAAACCGAATAAATCCCTGTGAACCAATATTCGAAAAAATGATCTTCTGAAGTTGGCTGGTGTGTTTGGTAGTTTGACAGAATCCGTGGCTGAAGACCGCCGGTGGTGACATGACGGAAAATAGTTTTCAATGGCACAGGTGCACTATTCCTGTAAATGTTGATTATTCTTTATGAAATTATTATACCTTCTTTTGATGTGGTTTTGTTCTCTGAGCTGGATAGTTAGTTTGCGAAGCTTTCATCACCTTACTGGGTGACATCTTCAGCGCATACTTCAAATTGAAGTGAGCTTTTAGGTTTCTCCACGAGTTTATTAATCATTCCTCCTGGTGACCTTGGACGTGATTGGTTGTTTATGTATGTTTTCACACCTTCTAGGTTACTTGTGTTGGAACTGATTGTTTCTGTGACTTGAACTTTGGCCAATCGTGTGTGAAGTTTCTTTCTTATTGGTTGATAAATTTTGTCTATCTCGATGTGTCTATTGATTGATGATTCACTGGAATGGCAAGCTTCTAAAAATTCTCTAGCATTCTTGTTATTTCCTTTGTCTAATATTTGAACGTTGTCCCAGTCGAATTGATGTCCGTGGTTGTCTGTGTGTAGTGAAATGAGGGAGTGTATATCATGTCTTTTGACGGCTAGCTTATGTTCGTGGATACGAAGACGAAGGGGACGTCCACTTTGGCCAATGTAGTGTTTTTCACAGTTGTTACAGTTTATTTTGTAGATGATGTTGGTTTTGTCTTCTTTTGCTGTTGAGTCTTTTGGTTGACATAGAATTGAGTGCAGCGACTTTGTTGGTTTGTGTACGACGTCAATTCCTAAAGGTTTGAAGAGTCTTTTAGTGATTTCTGAGATATCCTTTATATATGGTAAGGCGATTTTCTTTGTGTTTTCCTTGGTGGCTTTTGTTTTGGTAGGTTGGCTTGGGGGTATATGTCTCTTGATGAAATTCCGGGATATCCATTCTTTTGGAAGACGTCCATGAGATACTTTTCTTCAATTTTTCTTAAGGTGGGAGTGCTGCAGTGAGTCCTTGCTCTCTTGAATAGTGTTTGTATGCAGTTCCTTTTGTGTGCTATTGGGTTGTTGCTGTTGTAATTCAGTATTTGGTCTGTGTGAGTTGATTTCCTATAAACTTGAGTTTCTAATTCTCCTGTAGTTGTTCGCCTGACTAAGACGTCCAAAAATGGTATTTTGTTTTCGGATTCCTCTTCTCTTGTGAATTTGATGTCGTTGAAGACCAGAGAACAATTATTCTTTCTCCATGAGTGCCTTCGTCATTCAATCCTACCAAACAGTGTAAGATACAAGCCACCAGTCAACTGCCCAATGGGATGGAAATTGGCCGAACAATGTGGAAGACGAATGGTCAAATTAATGATTACGGACGCACATTATCGGATCAACAAATATCAACAAATAATAGATGTCCAAAAAGCAAAATTAGAGAAAACCCTCAACCAAGAACACCTGTCAACGCTGATCACCGCAATTTCACTGTCAAGTGGAAAACACAGAGAACAAAGACGAAGAGTCCTCAAAACCAAGCTAGCCAAGATTAGAAAACAACAACCAGACAATACGCCCATAGACTGCGTAGTCAACCTATCAAAACAACCACTATCAAAAATGGAACAACAACTACTACAAAAAGGATTAAACTACAACACCGGAGATGCTTCAAAAACTGATTTCTTCGCTGCCTTTGAATCATTACTCAAATCATCAAACTTGAACGAGGAAACACAGGAAGAGATACGCCAAACAATTGTACCAATGGTCAAACAGAAAAGACAACACACACAACTCAACTCTCAAGAACTAAAGGCCCTCAAAAAGCTGAAAAATAGGAAGGACATCGTCATTTTACCAGCCGACAAAGGAAGAACAACAGTAGTCATGGACAGAGAAGAATACACCAAGAAAGCTGAAGAACTACTCAAAGATGAAGATGTATATCAACAACTCCCAACAAATCCCATACAAACATTGGACAACCGCATCCAAAGGACCTTAAACAAGCTCAGCAAAACTGGACAGATCACAAAACAAGACCAATGGCGAATGAAATCCAATGGACCAGTCCTACCTCGATTCTACGGCAGACCCAAAATACACAAGGCAAATATCCCGTTACGACCAATTGTATCACTCCCAGGAACTCCAACATATAATTTGTCCAAGGAATTATACAGAAAACTAAAACACCTAACGGAATCCTGTGATCACTCCATCAACTCTGCTATCCAATTCCTAGAGAAAATCAGAGACATCCAAATAGATGAACAAGAAATAATGGTATCCTTCGACGTGACAGCATTATATACCTCTATCGGACAAAAACTAGCAAAAGAAACCATGGAGCAATTACTTAGCAACGACGAACAACTTCCACAACAATCAAAAATGCAACACACAAGCTGGATGGAATGCATAAATCTATGCCTAACAACATACTTCCAATTCAACGGCCAAATATATGAACAAGTCAAAGGAACACCCATGGGATCGCCAATATCAGGTTTGATTGCAGAAGCAGTGATGCAAAGACTCGAAAACATAATTCTACCAAAGATCAAACCCAAGATTTGGATACGCTACGTCGACGACACATTTGTAATAATCAAAAGAAACGAATTAGACAAAACTCACAACTTAATAAACAACGTCTTCAACGACATCAAATTCACAAGAGAAGAGGAATCCGAGAACAAAATACCATTTTTGGACGTCTTAGTCAGGCGAACAACTACAGGAGAATTAGAAACTCAAGTTTATAGGAAATCAACTCACACAGACCAAATACTGAATTACAACAGCAACAACCCAATAGCACACAAAAGGAACTGCATACAAACACTATTCAAGAGAGCAAGGACTCACTGCAGCACTCCCACCTTAAGAAAAATTGAAGAAAAGTATCTCATGGACGTCTTCCAAAAGAATGGATATCCCCGGAATTTCATCAAGAGACATATACCCCCAAGCCAACCTACCAAAACAAAAGCCACCAAGGAAAACACAAAGAAAATCGCCTTACCATATATAAAGGATATCTCAGAAATCACTAAAAGACTCTTCAAACCTTTAGGAATTGACGTCGTACACAAACCAACAAAGTCGCTGCACTCAATTCTATGTCAACCAAAAGACTCAACAGCAAAAGAAGACAAAACCAACATCATCTACAAAATAAACTGTAACAACTGTGAAAAACACTACATTGGCCAAAGTGGACGTCCCCTTCGTCTTCGTATCCACGAACATAAGCTAGCCGTCAAAAGACATGATATACACTCCCTCATTTCACTACACACAGACAACCACGGACATCAATTCGACTGGGACAACGTTCAAATATTAGACAAAGGAAATAACAAGAATGCTAGAGAATTTTTAGAAGCTTGGCATTCCAGTGAATCATCAATCAATAGACACATCGAGATAGACAAAATTTATCAACCAATAAGAAAGAAACTTCACACACGATTGGCCAAAGTTCAAGTCACAGAAACAATCAGTTCCAACACAAGTAACCTAGAAGGTGTGAAAACATACATAAACAACCAATCACGTCCAAGGTCACCAGGAGGAATGATTAATAAACTCGTGGAGAAACCTAAAAGCTCACTTCAATTTGAAGTATGCGCTGAAGATGTCACCCAGTAAGGTGATGAAAGCTTCGCAAACTAACTATCCAGCTCAGAGAACAAAACCACATCAAAATTATCCACCTGAGCTACAAATCTTCTCTATCATATCTAAATCTTACGAGCGGGATACGCTTCTCTCTGTTCGAAAGTGGGAAGACTTCGCCAAAAGGCAAGGATCCACCAGAGAACAATTATTCTTTCTCCATGAGTGCCTTCGTCATTCAATCCTACCAAACAGTGTAAGATACAAGCCACCAGTCAACTGCCCAATGGGATGGAAATTGGCCGAACAATGTGGAAGACGAATGGTCAAATTAATGATTACGGACGCACATTATCGGATCAACAAATATCAACAAATAATAGATGTCCAAAAAGCAAAATTAGAGAAAACCCTCAACCAAGAACACCTGTCAACGCTGATCACCGCAATTTCACTGTCAAGTGGAAAACACAGAGAACAAAGACGAAGAGTCCTCAAAACCAAGCTAGCCAAGATTAGAAAACAACAACCAGACAATACGCCCATAGACTGCGTAGTCAACCTATCAAAACAACCACTATCAAAAATGGAACAACAACTACTACAAAAAGGATTAAACTACAACACCGGAGATGCTTCAAAAACTGATTTCTTCGCTGCCTTTGAATCATTACTCAAATCATCAAACTTGAACGAGGAAACACAGGAAGAGATACGCCAAACAATTGTACCAATGGTCAAACAGAAAAGACAACACACACAACTCAACTCTCAAGAACTAAAGGCCCTCAAAAAGCTGAAAAATAGGAAGGACATCGTCATTTTACCAGCCGACAAAGGAAGAACAACAGTAGTCATGGACAGAGAAGAATACACCAAGAAAGCTGAAGAACTACTCAAAGATGAAGATGTATATCAACAACTCCCAACAAATCCCATACAAACATTGGACAACCGCATCCAAAGGACCTTAAACAAGCTCAGCAAAACTGGACAGATCACAAAACAAGACCAATGGCGAATGAAATCCAATGGACCAGTCCTACCTCGATTCTACGGCAGACCCAAAATACACAAGGCAAATATCCCGTTACGACCAATTGTATCACTCCCAGGAACTCCAACATATAATTTGTCCAAGGAATTATACAGAAAACTAAAACACCTAACGGAATCCTGTGATCACTCCATCAACTCTGCTATCCAATTCCTAGAGAAAATCAGAGACATCCAAATAGATGAACAAGAAATAATGGTATCCTTCGACGTGACAGCATTATATACCTCTATCGGACAAAAACTAGCAAAAGAAACCATGGAGCAATTACTTAGCAACGACGAACAACTTCCACAACAATCAAAAATGCAACACACAAGCTGGATGGAATGCATAAATCTATGCCTAACAACATACTTCCAATTCAACGGCCAAATATATGAACAGGTCAAAGGAACACCCATGGGATCGCCAATATCAGGTTTGATTGCAGAAGCAGTGATGCAAAGACTCGAAAACATAATTCTACCAAAGATCAAACCCAAGATTTGGATACGCTACGTCGACGACACATTTGTAATAATCAAAAGAAACGAATTAGACAAAACTCACAACTTAATAAACAACGTCTTCAACGACATCAAATTCACAAGAGAAGAGGAATCCGAAAACAAAATACCATTTTTGGACGTCTTAGTCAGGCGAACAACTACAGGAGAATTAGAAACTCAAGTTTATAGGAAATCAACTCACACAGACCAAATACTGAATTACAACAGCAACAACCCAATAGCACACAAAAGGAACTGCATACAAACACTATTCAAGAGAGCAAGGACTCACTGCAGCACTCCCACCTTAAGAAAAATTGAAGAAAAGTATCTCATGGACGTCTTCCAAAAGAATGGATATCCCCGGAATTTCATCAAGAGACATATACCCCCAAGCCAACCTACCAAAACAAAAGCCACCAAGGAAAACACAAAGAAAATCGCCTTACCATATATAAAGGATATCTCAGAAATCACTAAAAGACTCTTCAAACCTTTAGGAATTGACGTCGTACACAAACCAACAAAGTCGCTGCACTCAATTCTATGTCAACCAAAAGACTCAACAGCAAAAGAAGACAAAACCAACATCATCTACAAAATAAACTGTAACAACTGTGAAAAACACTACATTGGCCAAAGTGGACGTCCCCTTCGTCTTCGTATCCACGAACATAAGCTAGCCGTCAAAAGACATGATATACACTCCCTCATTTCACTACACACAGACAACCACGGACATCAATTCGACTGGGACAACGTTCAAATATTAGACAAAGGAAATAACAAGAATGCTAGAGAATTTTTAGAAGCTTGGCATTCCAGTGAATCATCAATCAATAGACACATCGAGATAGACAAAATTTATCAACCAATAAGAAAGAAACTTCACACACGATTGGCCAAAGTTCAAGTCACAGAAACAATCAGTTCCAACACAAGTAACCTAGAAGGTGTGAAAACATACATAAACAACCAATCACGTCCAAGGTCACCAGGAGGAATGATTAATAAACTCGTGGAGAAACCTAAAAGCTCACTTCAATTTGAAGTATGCGCTGAAGATGTCACCCAGTAAGGTGATGAAAGCTTCGCAAACTAACTATCCAGCTCAGAGAACAAAACCACATCAAAATTATCCACCTGAGCTACAAATCTTCTCTATCATATCTAAATCTTACGAGCGGGATACGCTTCTCTCTGTTCGAAAGTGGGAAGACTTTGCCAAAAGGCAAGGATCCACCAGAGAACAATTATTCTTTCTCCATGAGTGCCTTCGTCATTCAATCCTAACAAACAGTGTAAGATACAAGCCACCAGTCAACTGCCCAATGGGATGGAAATTGGCCGAACAATGTGGAAGACGAATGGTCAAATTAATGATTACGGACGCACATTATCGGATCAACAAATATCAACAAATAATAGATGTCCAAAAAGCAAAATTAGAGAAAACCCTCAACCAAGAACACCTGTCAACGCTGATCACCGCAATTTCACTGTCAAGTGGAAAACACAGAGAACAAAGACGAAGAGTCCTCAAAACCAAGCTAGCCAAGATTAGAAAACAACAACCAGACAATACGCCCATAGACTGCGTAGTCAACCTATCAAAACAACCACTATCAAAAATGGAACAACAACTACTACAAAAAGGATTAAACTACAACACCGGAGATGCTTCAAAAACTGATTTCTTCGCTGCCTTTGAATCATTACTCAAATCATCAAACTTGAACGAGGAAACACAGGAAGAGATACGCCAAACAATTGTACCAATGGTCAAACAGAAAAGACAACACACACAACTCAACTCTCAAGAACTAAAGGCCCTCAAAAAGCTGAAAAATAGGAAGGACATCGTCATTTTACCAGCCGACAAAGGAAGAACAACAGTAGTCATGGACAGAGAAGAATACACCAAGAAAGCTGAAGAACTACTCAAAGATGAAGATGTATATCAACAACTCCCAACAAATCCCATACAAACATTGGACAACCGCATCCAAAGGACCTTAAACAAGCTCAGCAAAACTGGACAGATCACAAAACAAGACCAATGGCGAATGAAATCCAATGGACCAGTCCTACCTCGATTCTACGGCAGACCCAAAATACACAAGGCAAATATCCCGTTACGACCAATTGTATCACTCCCAGGAACTCCAACATATAATTTGTCCAAGGAATTATACAGAAAACTAAAACACCTAACGGAATCCTGTGATCACTCCATCAACTCTGCTATCCAATTCCTAGAGAAAATCAGAGAAATCCAAATAGATGAACAAGAAATAATGGTATCCTTCGACGTGACAGCATTATATACCTCTATCGGACAAAAACTAGCAAAAGAAACCATGGAGCAATTACTTAGCAACGACGAACAACTTCCACAACAATCAAAAATGCAACACACAAGCTGGATGGAATGCATAAATCTATGCCTAACAACATACTTCCAATTCAACGGCCAAATATATGAACAAGTCAAAGGAACACCCATGGGATCGCCAATATCAGGTTTGATTGCAGAAGCAGTGATGCAAAGACTCGAAAACATAATTCTACCAAAGATCAAACCCAAGATTTGGATACGCTACGTCGACGACACATTTGTAATAATCAAAAGAAACGAATTAGACAAAACTCACAACTTAATAAACAACGTCTTCAACGACATCAAATTCACAAGAGAAGAGGAATCCGAGAACAAAATACCATTTTTGGACGTCTTAGTCAGGCGAACAACTACAGGAGAATTAGAAACTCAAGTTTATAGGAAATCAACTCACACAGACCAAATACTGAATTACAACAGCAACAACCCAATAGCACACAAAAGGAACTGCATACAAACACTATTCAAGAGAGCAAGGACTCACTGCAGCACTCCCACCTTAAGAAAAATTGAAGAAAAGTATCTCATGGACGTCTTCCAAAAGAATGGATATCCCCGGAATTTCATCAAGAGACATATACCCCCAAGCCAACCTACCAAAACAAAAGCCACCAAGGAAAACACAAAGAAAATCGCCTTACCATATATAAAGGATATCTCAGAAATCACTAAAAGACTCTTCAAACCTTTAGGAATTGACGTCGTACACAAACCAACAAAGTCGCTGCACTCAATTCTATGTCAACCAAAAGACTCAACAGCAAAAGAAGACAAAACCAACATCATCTACAAAATAAACTGTAACAACTGTGAAAAACACTACATTGGCCAAAGTGGACGTCCCCTTCGTCTTCGTATCCACGAACATAAGCTAGCCGTCAAAAGACATGATATACACTCCCTCATTTCACTACACACAGACAACCACGGACATCAATTCGACTGGGACAACGTTCAAATATTAGACAAAGGAAATAACAAGAATGCTAGAGAATTTTTAGAAGCTTGGCATTCCAGTGAATCATCAATCAATAGACACATCGAGATAGACAAAATTTATCAACCAATAAGAAAGAAACTTCACACACGATTGGCCAAAGTTCAAGTCACAGAAACAATCAGTTCCAACACAAGTAACCTAGAAGGTGTGAAAACATACATAAACAACCAATCACGTCCAAGGTCACCAGGAGGAATGATTAATAAACTCGTGGAGAAACCTAAAAGCTCACTTCAATTTGAAGTATGCGCTGAAGATGTCACCCAGTAAGGTGATGAAAGCTTCGCAAACTAACTATCCAGCTCAGAGAACAAAACCACATCAAAATTATCCACCTGAGCTACAAATCTTCTCTATCATATCATTATACCTTCAGCAGACTTCTGTTGATTTCAGGTTTCGTTTTTGCATTTTCTTTATTTCTCTCTCTACTTTTATGTGTGCATTATGAAGTGTGACAACTTAGGCCAAGTTTTGCCTTGAAAAATTAGTTCAGTTGACCCATAAGAGGGATATCAGTGAATGCTGTTGATATCGTGGAGTCTATCAGAGTGATTCCTGTCATTATCTTCATGTAGAAACTGCTAGTTTGAATGTAACTGTAAACTAAAGTTCCCTTATTGCTATTCCGAGTAGAATATAGGGCTTCAGCAGGAAATCTTCATTTTGCCCTGTTTTCTGCAGTCATCTGTAGCTTGCATTTCCGAATTCGTCTTTTCCAATTAGGGTACATCTTGAGGGCTTGTCATGTGATGCCACTCAATGCTTTCTTCAGGGTATCTTCAATCCATTTCGATTCCCTTCTGCGTATTTGTCAGGCGTTAGGATCTTGGTTGGTCCTCTGTTTGCTAAGGATCCCTTGTTGCTAGTCTTTTCTGGCGATTTGATCTTCAGTATCGAGCCAGTTAAGGGGGCAGCCATTGATAAACGTCTGCAACAGTCTGTTGGAAACGCTTGTGGTGACGTTCCAAGTTCTGAACAATATGGAAGCATTGATTGGTTTGACATTAGTGTTGAACATCGTTACCTTGTTCCTCATGCTCAGTGCAGCAGATTTTTATATTCACTAGCCATTTTATAGCTTAAAGAGTTCAGCTTACAATCATTCTTTTGTGGACATATGAGTTCACTGGTTTTAACACTAGACTTTCAGGAAATCAACTGACCATGATTAGACTACTAATTGTTTGATGTTTTTCTGGTTGCAGAATGATATATTTTAAAAATTTCCAGACAGTTGATTTGGCAGAAGTTAGAGTGGATAGGCCATTGGATTCCATCCCCAGTGGTTGTGAATGGTCAACGAGTGCGATCTGTAGCTTGAAGGTCCTGGTTGTGGTTTCTGGTGGGGTTGTTATGTGTGTACACTACTAAAGGGTCTCAGACTAGAAAGGAACAACTTTCCGGAATATTCTGGTTTTCAATAGTTCTCTAACTGATATCAGTCCGTGATCTTACCTGTAACCAATTAAATTCCCGCAAACCAACAATTAGAAGTTTAGTGCTTACTAATGACTCACTACAGGGTAATGAAGTTGCATGAAGTTTTGGTAGCAGGTTGTGACCAGCGGGGTCAACCAAGGACTGATACTCACCGATGATTTTAGCTGGCGGTTGTACTATATGTCGTGAATTAGTTAGAAGTTAGGATTGATGTGTCACTGGATTGTGTCCCAGTTTCTGGTTTGGTCAATGAGCCTGGCTTGTTACTTGTAGGTCCTGAGTTCGATCCCTGGTGGGGTCGTTGGTGGGTGTTACTGAAGAGTCCCAAATTGGGAAGAAACGACTGTTTGTACTCCTTGATGGTTTTCAGTGGTTCTCTAACTGAAATCAGTTCGTGATCAGACTTAATTTTTTACTTTTGTTCCAACTTATTCGCCTATTTTATTTATATATCTGTCTATATTTTGCTTTTTGTTACGGTTATGTAAAATTTACAGGACAGTACAAAGTTTTGAAAAAGATTTTCATCATGCAATTGATGGAGGTGGTGCAGAAATCGACACGAAAACATTATCCGGTGGTGCATTGATCAATCGTATATTTCATGAACGTCTACCGTATGAAATGAATAAGGTAAAAGTAGAAATTATTATTATTCTTGATGCTAATTTCAAGCCATATTCAGCAGTTTTTGACGTTTTAATATTTTAATACATTTTTAGCTTAGTTAAATAGATGGGATTAGGTAGTGAAAATACAAACCAAACTATAGAAAATTAATCTGATGCTCGCTAGTGACCTGCTACAGGATGAAGTTTCCTGGAGTTCTAGTGAGAAGTCGTGACCAGTGAGGTCCATCCAGATGTCATATGTGAGGATGGATGTCCCACCTGCGACAATGGTTGGGGTCACGCTAAATCACGAATTGGTAGAAGTTAGAATTCATTGGCCGGCCATTGAATCTGGTCCCAGTGGCTGAGTAATGGTATACGAGCTTGCCTTGTAACCGGAAGGTCCTGGGTTCGAATCTTGGCGGTGGGTGTGTACTTCCGATGATTCCCGAACTAGGATGAAACAGCAGCTGTCCAGTACTCCCAGGTTTTCCAGTGGTTCTCTAACTGATGTCAGCTCATGATGAAATCCTCCATGCAATCAAACAAAATCCCTACAAACCAATACTTGAAAATTAATCTGATGCTCACTAGTGACTGGCCCTATTCAGGCAGTTAACCTGGGGTTCTAGTAGGAAGCCGTGACCAGTAGGGTACAGCAGGTTGAAGATGAGGCAGTAACTCATCGAAGAAGACATTGCGAAGTGGTCGCGCTATATCGTGAATTGGCAGAAGTTAGAATTCAAGGACCGTTGGATCGGGTCCCAGTGGCTCAATAGTCTACGAGCTTGCCTTGTAACCAGAAGGTCCTGGTTTCGAACCCTGTCGGTGGGTGCGTACTGCCGATGACTCTCAAACTAGGATGAAACAGCTGTCCAGTACTTCCTATGGCTGGTTTTCAATGGTTCTCTAGCTGATATCAATCTGTGATCAACTCGTAAAAAACAAAATTAACCCTTACAAACCAAACTATAGAAAAAAAAGTTTGATTTAAGAATAATAATGGAATAATTTTATTCGGTATAAATAGACAGTGATATAAATACATTTTGATACGTGTATATGTGGATAGTAGGGTTTGCTTGAAACGTCATAATAATAATAATGACCTTTTTTCCAAACAGTACTTTTGATGCAGCTTGGAATTTTCAGCACCTAGTACAATATTACATCTTATTTTCTCTCTATATAGATATAAGACATTTACATTGATAAAGTTGTTGAAAAGAATATGGATGGGGGGATTTCATCATGAGCTGACATGAATTAGAGAACTACTAGAAAACCTGGGAGTACTGGACAGATGTTTCGTCCTAGTTTGGAACTCTTCGTCAATACGCACCCACCGGGGTCCAAACCCAGGACCTCCTGGTTACAAGGCTAGCTCGTAGACCATTGAGCCACTGGGACCCGATCCAACGGCCAGCGCATGAATTCTAAATTCTGCCAGTTCATGGCATAGGACGACCGATTCGCAATGTCTTTCTCGATGAGTTATTGCCTCATCTTCAACCTGCTGTATCCTACTGGTCACGGCTTCCCATAAGAATATGAAAATAAGGTTAAAATTCAAGTGGAAATATTAACTACCATATAATAATAATAGTGAAATAAAGAATAAATTAGTGCTGTTTACTTAGTGTTTCTCAGTAGATTAGTAATATCATGGGCAAAGTTCAACAATGGCATCCAAAGGGATGCGAACGTACGAGTGATCTTCAGACGACCAGTCATAAAAATAAGTGACTTTTGCGCAAAAATGATGTATTTTTACAAGAAAATACATGAAAACACATTAAACAGGGTGTCTTTCTCTGATATGACTTAAAAATACTTCCCAGTTATAATGAAGAGTATCAGTTGCTAAGTTTGACGAGTTTCTGTACATGTATTCACCGAAGTGACTAAAGACGAGCTGTTTTTGTAAATCGTTTATCTTTCTTATCCTGTGTACAGTCTTCTCCAAAAGCCCTCGGTTGAATTACTATGGTTCCCAGTAAGAGGATAGACGACTTCTTACTAGGAAAATGTGGATCAGAAACCAAATTAAAATCGTGACACCTACTCTATATCTATCCCTAGTTGTAACCCTAAACTTAATCCTGACCCTAACCTAAAACTTAACATGAACCCTAATCCTAGCCCTCATCCTAACCATAAACCTAACCCTTATGCTAAATATGACCCTGGTCCTAACCCTAACGAGCTATTGACACATTGTCCAAACAGTACTTAAAAATGTGATCTGGGTGAAATTTGCTCCTAAATTAATGAATAGCGTTGATATTTCAGCTATGACAATGACAGGTGCCGTCAGCCAATGACTAGCATGCGTTCAAGGTCATTGGAGCGTTCGCATTCCTGGGACACTGTTGTTGAACTTCGCCGCAATATCATGCCTTACACACTTTTCTCATCACATAAAATGTTTCCCGGCCAAATAAGGTAGTGTGGAGTTTTTATACCTATGAAAACAAAATACTTAGTTTCAACGAAGAGCCTCTTTTCGGCTGCAAATTCATTTTCTTAGTTATACAATGGCAAATATATACATGAGTTATTATGTATGCATTTGTACATGAAGTTTGTCAAACAAAAATGCAATTGGTTATGGTTATTTTAACGTAAACAGGTGAAAATTAGTAAGTTTTGGGTAGAGTTACGTATTACAAAAGTGGTCAAGAAACTAGTGTAGTAAGAAAGGTAGGTGATGAGTTGTCACAAACAGTTGTTAAAAAGGAGTTACGTAAGTTGAACTGGCCGTTCCTCCCTAGGCTTCCGATATATTGATCACTTTAGGGTCTCATCAGTCTTCTTTGTTAGTCGGACGTCCAGAAATGAGATTGTCTCCCCGGTTTCTGCATCAATTGTAAATTTTGATGGCTGGGTGGTTGGAAGTTATTAAAAACTTGAGGGACATTGTTCAGGTCACATTTGGTACTGCTTGAAGACTGCAGGTAGTTAGTTGTATTCCTCAGGTAGTAACAATTCGTACTAAAAATCCCGAGGACAGTTATCTCATTATGTATTGGTAAATGTTGCCATCCATGGTTAGGCTTTTTCTCACGTTTGGTAGAAACTTGTCAATGAGCAGATTGTAGACATTTTAAATACTCGCAAGTGTAGTAAACACCAATGGAAGTCATATTGTAACAACAGAAGACAAGGGCCAGGCAACAGATCGTTTTATTATGAAAATCAACACGTATTTATACATCTTTCAACTACATTATTATAGACAAGCGCAGTCATCTGATTGGTTGTTTAGGTAGACAAACGCAGGCTTCTGATTGGTTGTTTCGGGATTCCTTGACAAATAGAGTTCTCTCTGCGAATCATATTTTGCCACGTTAACTTTGCTGTGATTGGTTGTTGACTCAGGCTTGTTCATATCTTCTCACGGCCCACATTAGTGACCTAGACCTTAACGTAGATTAGTGCCAACCAATCGGCTAGCAGCCTGCTCTCACCACACTCGTCCCCCCGTCAAATACGTGCGACTGAAGTCGGCTTGATCTACTTGGTGCAGGCGTCATCGTTGGCTTGTCTCGCTGTATCCATTTCTGGAGCTCACTGACGTTCACGCGCCTCTTATTGTTCGCCATTGCGACTGTGTCTGCGTAACCCCATCTCGAAGTGACCATATATGGTCCTTCCCACTTTGGAAACTGTTTGCCTGACCCTGTCGAACATTCGTCCATACTTCGGCTCACACTTTCATATGCTGCTTTCACCCGACCTCCCAGCAGCGTCCCAAGTAGCAGCTCCATCGCTGACAGATCTTGAACGCCACTCAACTGCGCAGAAGCCTTGAAGTCCTGCCCGAAGATCCATATGTCTCCATCAAAAACAGCAGGGCATAGGCTTTCCATTTGTCGGTAGGCAGCGACACCAAATGTAACAACAGAAGACAAGGGCCAGGCAACAGATCGTTTTATTATGAAAATCAACACGTATTTATACATCTTTCAACTACATTATTATAGACAAGCGCAGTCATCTGATTGGTTGTTTAGGTAGACAAACGCAGGCTTCTGATTGGTTGTTTCGGGATTCCTTGACAAATAGAGTTCTCTCTGCGAATCATATTTTGCCACGTTAACTTTGCTGTGATTGGTTGTTGACTCAGGCTTGTTCATATCTTCTCACGGCCCACATTAGTGACCTAGACCTTAACGTAGATTAGTGCCAACCAATCGGCTAGCAGCCTGCTCTCACCACAATATTTTAATTCATTGAAACAATGGGAACAAGAGAAATTATATACAATTTGATTGTAGAGGCTTTTGGTTGACCCAAGTTTCAAACCAGGACGTCAGAAAAATATTTTTTATAATTTTAAATATCCATCAGCTGCACAAATACGTCAAATCCTATTGAATGAGCACTTGATCAAGCCCCTGTCATATTATAATGGTCAGAAACTCTGAGAATTTAAACACTGCCTCATCCAAGTAGACTTTCAATAAACCAACTGCTTCATTGGGCCCATTCCTCACTCCGAATCAAGGGTATGTGTCTAGGAGCACAAATATAAGTTATCGTCAAGACGAATTTACCTCCTCTTAGACTTCCTCCTGCTTGATTAGATAGAGCAGAGGTGGTCAATAACGATTTGAATTTCTCTAGGTAGTTGGTCATGTCTGATGATAATAATATTATTATATGCTATGAGAGGAATGTTGTAATCATCATGTCAGATGTTACATTTGGCTGTTTCAAAAAAGGTGTCTGGTCGACCGTTTTACACATAACTGGAATATCTGTTGTGGTGTTTGTCATACTGTGCGCCAAAAAACACCTTGTGACTACTTTTATCCTGAACTTTCCTTTTGCGTGCCCAGTGGAACATAGGGTTTTAAGGCAGAGCTTTGAAGTTTCGGTAGTAGTGGTGTCTTATTTTATTTTATTTTTTTACTAGGTAAGGTTGCTAGCCCCATGCCCAACCTTCCGTCTCTACCAGTCTTATTACTATGGCTTAGCCAGGTAAAGGAGTGCGTCCAGTGGCCGGGGATCGAATCCCGGACCACCTGCACGGTTGGCTTGCATTCTATCGCTGTGCCACTGACACACGTCAGAGAAGTGTATCGACAGTTAATCTCTAGCAGGACTACACTTTAATACACTACACTGCACTACACTATACACTAACTCATGTAAAATCTATATTCATCAAATAGAGATAGTTTTATGCATATATTTTTACTGAGGCTTATGTCTTATCTCACCTTCTCTAGATTCATTGTCGCATTTTCCTTCGATCGATTTCATTTTTCGTTTTTCATTAGCATATATTATATTTTCTAGATAAAAATATTATATATATATTCTGTTTCTACTGTTGTATGATGACATATTTGTGCACGTGATGAATATTTATAAAATTTTAGAGTTAGCTAGCTAAACAGACAGAGGCAGATATTTTTAACTACTCTGTCCCCCAACTCATTCTCCCTCTCGCGCGCTCTCTCTCTCTCTCATTCTCTCTTTTTTGCTTTTTGCCCTACCTTTCTCTTACTTTCTGTTCAATTGAGTTTGATACATCATCGATTTCTCCCCTTCAAAACTGGTCTAAAGTAATATTGGTTTTGTTTTGATTTTTATTTTGGTTGTTTTGAAATAACATTTATGGATTGTTGTTGGATGGATAATGCGAATTGCTGAGTGGTAGAATAATTACCAACCACTTTTTATTTGGCCCGGAGTTCGACTTCCTGTCGGTGCACTTCTAAATCTCACTTATTTAGTATTAAGTCTGATAAAAAGAGGTTGTGTGTGTGTGAGGCTGTGGCGACCCTCTCACGTAGAAAAGACACCACCATTGGTACTAAAACTTCCAAAGCTCAAGCTTAAATCTATATGTATTCCACTTGATATGTAAAGAAATAAAAAGAAAGGAAAAAAATTAAACTAGTCGAGGTTCTGGTTCTCATGCGTATATTCTAATTTTATCAGACAATGATATTACATTTCAAAATTCTGATCATGGAGTAGTCGTATCAGTTAGAGAAACATTGGAAACCAGCAAGGAGTATTGGACAGCTGTTTCATCCTACTTTGGGACCCATTGGCAGTACGTACCCATCGCCAGTTGTCGAAACCAGGACCTTACAGGTACAAGTCAATATCGTGGATCATCCAGCCAGCCAGTCACTGGAATCCAACTCCCACCAATTCATGGTTGCAACGCGACCGCCAACCAATGTCATCGGCGAAAAATCCATCTTCACTCCCGACTGGATGAACTTCATTGGCCACAACTTCCCATCAGAACTCCAGTCAACATCATCCTGGAGGTAGTCGTCACTAGCGAATCAGTTTGAGTTCGGTCTTAACTTTTCAGATTTACTTTATCAAGCTTTGATAGTTTCGATCTATTTTTTTTTCTAAAGGAATATTTATTTTTTAATTGGAAATATTAGTGAATACAGTTCAAGTATATGTATTATCATCATCATCAATGGGAGTGATTTAACAGAGGTTACCTCCTTCACTTATCTGGCTAGGGAAGCATCATCTCAACTACAGACAGTCGGAACGGATGAAGATGTCAAAATCAGTCAGAATTGGAAAGGCAAGATACACCGTTGTGAACTTGAAACCAGTTTGGAATTAGTCTTTTGCACTCAGCCAGCATATATAAGGAAGAAGATTCGGATTCTATTCAACACAAATGTGAAGTTGGTCACTCAGTCAGTTATTCTATATACGGGTCAGAAACTTGCACTACGTGTTAGTCACAAAAAGGATTTCCAACAAGTTACAAACTTTTATCACCAGATGCCCACTTCGCGCTGATTGGCTGCATACTTGTTAAGATCAAATAGCCAAAAAGAATTAGCAAGAAGAACCTCTGTCTAGCAACAAACCAACAAGCAAGAGTCTATCGTTCAACAAATATGTAGGAAAAAATGGAGGTGAATCGGGGGCATACATTGAAAAGGCCGTCAAATGACATCGCGCTCATTGCAGGGGCCATTACTCGAGTGGAATCCGAATGGGAAGCGACGAGTGTGTCGTAAGTGTGGGGGTGGCATGGAGGAGATGAGGGATTATAGGTAACCATGGGGCTAGCCAACTGAAGAGGAGATGTGTTGTTGAAGCTCTATTTTCCACTCAGAACACAAGGGAATAATAATATATGTGTTATCTTCCCCCTTCTGATAATAAGTTGGCTGTTTTTCTTTCCTCTCTTTCATATCGATTTTATTATTATTTTTTTCTTAACTAGATTGAAACTGATGAAGAAGAATTACGCAAAGACATCAGTTATGCAATTCGTAATATACACGGTATTAGGTAAGCTTTTTTAGGGAACTGGTTAATACTTTTCTCTTATTCCTGGATTAATAAATACGTATTATGTGATAAGAGTTCTACTACTAATACTATATATGCTTCACAGACATATTTCAACGTTGGTTGGTTCAGTTGTTGTGGTTGTTATTCTCAGTGAAGTCTTCATTGTAATCGGCTTTTATTGGAGATATTCTTCAATGTTATACGTCTACCATCTTAAATTTGATTATATTTTTCTTTATTCACGAAACAGTCATGCCTTTTTCCTGCCGATACTATAGAACATAAGATTAGGACATCTATTAATCTACAGATTTAGACACTTCATATACGCATATTAGTAAACATGTTCAAACACATCATTTAGTTTAAGTACTGATACACAGTGTGTGCTCATATTCTTGATGGCTCAGAAAAGAATGAATTCCATGAACTGCTGATTAATAATGGTCATTGACAATGTTGGTCTCAAAAGGTTGGGAGATGGACATTCTTAAGTATTGGTTTTGTAGGGATTTTGTTTGATCGGTATACAGGATTTTATCATGAGCTGTCATCAGTTAGAGAACCATTGGAAAACCACCTGGGAGTACTGGATAGCTGTTTCGCTCTAGTTTGGGACTCTTTAACAGTACGCACCCACCTACAGGGTTCGAACCCAGGACCTTCTGGACAGAAGGCAACCACTGGGATCCGATAGTTCTCTAACTGATGTCAGCTCATGATGAAATCCTTCAACCAATCGAACAAACAAAATCCTATAAAACCAATACTTGAAAATTAATCTGATACTTACCAGCGACTGGCCCTATTCAGGCAGTTACCTGGGGTTCCAGTTGGAAGCCGTGACCACTAGAGTACAGCAGGTTGAGGGTGAGGCAGTAACTCATCTAAAGTGAGCATTCCTCCATACGTTTACGGCAAACTATTGATAAGGGTAAATGTGCCTTCTGAATCTCAGATCACTAGGGTTTGCAATGTCAGTCAACCACGCGTGTTACTCTGTTATCAGATTCACACTTTTCTCTGATTTGTCAGGTATAAACTTGGATGAGTCATTTAATACCATAGGCGTATCTTATCTATTGAATTTATTTTGTTCATAATAATAACAACAACTCAAAGTCGTTTATCAGGTCTCAAAATGACTGTATCCTAAGTCTTCCTTCAGAGACTGAAGTGACTCTCCTAATAGGGGATGTTGGATTACATTCTCTGAGGAATAAGATACTTTCTCTCCCTTTCTTCATGTATTGACATCAGCTACATAACAGTGTTAAAATTCGTGTACCCGCAACATACTTCTAATTTACCGGTTATAAGCTGCATTTATTGTGTGAAGGATGATGCTACTATCTAGTCACTTAGGCTGAAATATACGGCTATAGGTCGAACGCATAAGCCGACGGAGCTGCATCTCCATAAAGGACCAGTGTGTTGAAATTAATTTCACAATGTTATGTTTCTTCTTTATGTTCTGCCAGTATTTCTAATCCAGATCTCCCATTCGTTGTTTTTCTGTAACTATTGTTTCCAATGTATATTTTGTTACGAATATGATGTCAATCAAAATTTAGGAGCTCCAGACAGCTGTTTCGTCTTAGTTTGAGGCTGTTCTACTAGGGATTGACCACAGCAACTATGAGACCATCTGAAGAGTCTCTGGCTAGGATAAAACAACTACCAGCGATCCTTAGTTTTTGCCTGATCCTCTAAACTGATATCAATTCTTGATAAAGCAGTCAAAGCTCCTTCCCCTTGTTATTATAATTCCCTTGGATTCCGAGTGGAACAAAGTGGTTCAACAGTTCGTCTCCATTTTCTCCTGTTCTCTGCAGTCCTCTTTGACTGGCTTCACGTTAGCCCATAAGCTTTCATTTCCTCCTCACACGATGTCACTATTGGATGCCCATCTCGTCATTTCTCATTCGAGTTCCACTCGAGTGGATGGCGTGTCGCGCGATGCCGTTTAACGATCTCCTCAGTGTATGCCAACCCATCTCCATTTCCCTGAGAACGTTGATCGGACAGTAGGATTTAATTGGTTTGTCAGCTTTCAGAGTTTCTTGTTGTCAATCTTTCTGGCCGGTCATCTGACCTTAAGTGTGTAGCCATCGGAAGCAGTTGTTGAGAAGTTGGCAACAGGTTTTGGAAATGATTTCCGTGACTCACTGGCCAAGTTTCTGATCCATATAGAAGAATTAACTGATGGACTTAACATTGTTGTTGAGAATATGAATTTCGCTCATTACTTTAAGTTAGTGCAGAAGATTTCTGAAACTGACTTCAGAATGATGAAGGTCTGTTTGCCTTTCTTAATCTTGTTTTGATATCCTCATGTGTATCGCTCGTTGATGAAATGCTGCGCCGCCCAGTGACCTCTTTCATATTTATTCTGCTGATAGTAATTTAATTAATTAATTAAATTAATTCTCATTCTCATTAGAACTGGATTATTCACTCCTGATTTGGCTTTTGAAACTATAACGAGGAAACAAATTGAAAAAATGAAGATACCATCATTAAAGTGTGCTGATTTAGTTGTTGCTCAATTAACAGAAATTGTTCATGCATGCACTGCACGTGTAAGTAGTCGATTTCGTTATTATTATTATTCCCCTTTTCCTATCGTTCTTCGTTTTGTTTTTTATTATTTTGTTTTGTAAATTGTTTCATTGCAATCTGAAGCTATCATTGTTAGTCTGAATGTGGATGTCTTCACAAAAGCAACATCAGTTGGTGATCTATTGGAAATCGGGCAGCATTGGACGATTGATTTATCCTAGTTCGAGACTCGCCAGCAGTGATCGAACCGGGAACCTTCAGGTTACTAGATGAAGCCCGTCGACCGATTGGTTGAAGAGTCTCGATTTGGGACGAAGCGACTGTTCAATGTTCACTGGTTTTTAATGATCTCTGTAACTGATTTTGGTTCGTGATGAAATCTGCATTGAAATAATTCAGATCCTAACTAAAAATTCATTATCTAAATAATTATCTGTGATCGCTTATTTATTCGTTACTAAATTTGAGTAGTTTAGAGAGAAAGGACTCATTGATAGATAGCCTTATATGATATATATGTATTCGTCTTCTATTATTGTTGATTATTGCTCATAAGAAGTTTGTCATACCTCTTAGCCTGCAAGCAGAAAAATAATATCCATGTATGTCAGTGTAGTTGTAGTTCCCTCAGCTGGATGAGGTCTTTATTGTCTTTCTAGACAACCTGTTCATTCAGGTAATGGATCGGTTTATCGACATCGATGCTATTGGATTGATGTAGCCACAAAGGAGACATACAGTTTCTGTCAATGGAACGTTGGTGAAGAGAGAGACGATATCCAACCCAGCCTTCGTAACGTACTTTCCAAAGAACATCGAAAACATCTGAAAGAACTGAAGGATAATGAAAACGTGATCATCACACAACCAGATAAAGGCTCCGGAATCATCTGATGAACAAATCAGACTACCTAAGCAAACTCTCGGTGATACTATCTGATGATAAAAAGTTTCAGAAACAGTCTCCACCGAAAGA